>VMDO01000013.1:20320-144867 GCA_007922755.1 Pedetes capensis
CAAAAAAAAAAAAAAAAAAAAAAAAAAGAGGTAAATAGTGACATGGAAGCATGTGAGTTTTTAAAATCATTAAGGTAATTGAATAGACCATGCTGTTGTTGTTGTTATTGCTGTTAGGTGCAGTCAAGCCGGTATCCGACTCATAGCGACCCTCTGTACAACAGGGGAAACACTATTGTCAGTGCTTCTCTGCTATTCATAGGGTTTTCAATGGCAGATTGATTTTTGGGAGGGGGTTGCCAGGCCCGTCTCCCAAGCCTACAGCTTCTGGTGTTCCCAGGCTGTGTCCCATCCAGGTACTAACCAGGCCCAACCCTGCTTAGCTTCCAAGATCTGACGGGATCGGATGCCACAGGGCTACAGCGGCAGGCTGAATAGACCATAGACTGCCAAAAGAACCAACAGATCCATCCTAGAAGTGCAACCAGAGTGCTCCTTGAAGCAGAGAAAGTTACATTGCATCTTACGTAGTTGGACATACTGTCAGCAGGGACCAACGTCTGGAGAAGGACATCACGTCCGGGAGAGAGGCAGGTCAACTAAAAAAGAAGACCTTCAACGCCATGGATTGACACAGTGACTGCAACAATGGGCTCAAACATCAAAATGATCATGTGCATGGCACAGCATGGGGAAGTGTTTTGTTCTGTTGTACATAGGGTCGCTATGAGTTGGACCCCACTTGACAGCACCTAACAACAACAATATAACGAGTAAATATTTGGAAGGTCTGCATAAAGCAGTGAATCACTATTTTCAGATAACCAATTTGTGGATTCAAAAAACCATGCTTGTGTAAAAACTCTACTCAATGATAGATTTTTTTTTAACTTGAAAAAGAAATGCAACAGAGTAAGAAAGATCATTGATACAGCTCCAGGTCTCAATTGCAATTGGCCTTAACAAAATAAGCCTTTGTGCAGCGTCAGAAAAGAAACTCCATACTAATTGTAAAGTCTATTTAAATGCTCTTCCATTTTTCTCCTCTCTATCTGATCTGCATGAAGCCAACTTGTCTTTGTACAATTCACGCCAAATAACATATTGCACCAGTTTGAATGCAGACGGGAATTCGAGAACCCATCTGTCTTCTCTTTAAGCACACACCCAGGCGATGCACAGAAACGTAAAACAGTGCCGCTCTTCTCGTGAACTTTGTGCTTGTTTTTTGGAAAATACTTATTTTTCACTAAAAGTAGGTTGTTCGCATCTAGAGGGCTGATTATAATTTTTGATAAATAAACAAACATTTGAAACACATTTCAGTGTTGATTTCTCATGGTAAATATAAATAGACATAACCCATATGACCAAAAGTTTTTGAGTCCTCAATAATTTAATTTTTAGGGGTGGAAAATTTTCCTGTGAATAACTAGGGTGAGAAACAGTGAGCTTCCCGGCCAATCAGGCCTTAGCCTGGGGCGTCTAGAAGGACTGTGCCTGTGATCATCTGCCCTGCTTTCCTGTTTTGCCCCTTCGTCCTCTTCCCCCTTCCAGCTTTATTGAGATATAATTAATAAATATTCCAGCTTTATTGAGATATAATTAATAAATAAAATGTATATCTAATCAAATGGGCATTGAAAGGGGCGTCTCAGAGAGATACCTGCCCTTCGTGGTCATTGCTGCACAAGTGAAATAGGTGAGATACGGAAACCACCTAAGGGTCTGTTGACGGAAGACTGGATAAGACAATGTGGTGTGCATGCACACACGCGCACACACGTGCACACACATGCACAGTCACACGCACGCACACACGCGCACACACGCGCACACACATGCACAGTCACACGCATGCACACACGCGCACACACGCGCACACACATGCACAGTCACACGCACACACGCGCACACACGCGCACACACATGCACAGTCACATGCATGCACACACGCGCACACACGTGCACACACATGCACAGTCACATGCATGCACACACGCGCACACGCGTGCACACACATGCACAGTCACACGCACGCACACACGCGCACACACTCACACACACTCGCACTCACAGGGATATTTTCACTCACAAGAAGGAAGCCCTGCCATCCTGCCGTTGGTAATCTGCCCTGCGCCATAGGACATGGTGCCAGGTGAAATTAGCCAGGCGCGTCCCGCCTCCTGCACACCCTCCTAGAAAGTTGTCCCCATCCCTGCCTGCTCCATGCAGTTGCTGGAAGGCAAACCACAGCCACAGGTGTCCAGTGGCTTCTTAACTCCCCCTTGCTCAGGGACTTGGAGCTCAGAAATGGTGGCCCACAGAGTGGCCTGGAGCAGGCATCCAGGTGAGCTGGGCTCTGACACCGAGGAGGAGCCCTCAGGTGGTGAGGAGGGACAGGGTGCCCACTCTGCGAGGAGGAGGAGCGTGCGCAGACCTGACCTGAGTGAAGAGTGCCGAGGAGTGGAGGGAGGAGGCCAGTGGACTGGGGACTGGGGGGGAGGCAGGCGGGGGTGGTGGGCAGCGGCAGGTGTGTGCGCACCTCGGCGAATCACAATCACCGTGACCAGAGCCTGAAGCTCACCTCTGGGTGCCTTTGCTCCCTCTGGGTGCCTTTGGTCTCTTCTGGGAGGGCGGCCAGCCTTCTGGGCTGAGATGGCTCCTCATATACCATGGAGGTCTCCTGCCCTGCTCCGGCCCCTATCCAGCAGATTTCAGGAAGTGCCGCCCTCTGTTCTTGGGCAGCCATGGACAGGACCAAACCCAAACGCAGCATCTGCAGGCTCAGGTATTTTGCTGCACAGAGGTGATGTTGCACATGGGCCAAGAAGATTTCTGCCTCCTGGGCAGCAAACTGGGCCCTGAGGGAAGGAAGAGACAAAGGGGCTCCTGCCCCTGCACGGAGCATGTCCTGACACAGGAGCCGGAACCAAGGAGCAGGGAGGCAGGAGTGAGGGGGCCGGGGACGTGGTGCGGCTCCAAGGAGAGATGGAAGGCCTTTCTCACCAGCCTCGTGATCCTGCCTCATATGGTGCACTCCATGGCCCCTCCCCTTCCTGTGGTGGGAACCTGGACACAGTGGTCTCTGTCCATCACTAGCCCCCCATCTCATCTCCACAGTGGCTTCTACCTGGATCCTTCCTTCCAATTCTCCCCGATGCAGTAACCACATGTAAACAGAGAAACGATTTAAGATATAAATTAGAACCGGCCACCTTGGTGCACGCCTGTCGTCCCAGTGACTCTGGAGGCAGAGGCAGGAGGAGCGTGAGTTAGAGGACAGGGCAGCCTGTGCAACCTAGCGAGACCCTGACTCAAAATAAAAAACAGAAAAGAGGCTGGGGTGTGGCTCAGGGGAAGAGCACTTACCTACTGTGCTCCCTGGGTTTAACTCCAGTGCTGGAAAAAATAAAAAACAAAACAAAACAGAGAAACAGATTCTGCTGCTCCCTCCTGAAAACCTTCGAGTTACCATTCCCTAAGATACTATGAAGGGTTTGGATTTAGCTCAGTTGGTAGGGCGCTGTGCTGCGGTCTCTGAGGTCCCAAGTTCAATTCCCAGCACCACAAAAATGGGAGAAGGGCCTGGCAATCCACTCCCAAAGCAATCCTGAAACGGTCAGCTATTGAAAACACTATGAGGGTCAGTATGAGTTGGATACTGACTCGACGGCACCTAACAACAACAACAACAACAAGATACTATGAACAACAGCAAGAGGCTGGGAGCAGCCAAAGGCCCAGGAGCTGGCCGAGTCCTATTTGGCACACACAGGGCCACACAGACCACAAGGAGCCAAGGGGGATTTTCTGTTCTCTCTGGCAGGGAGTTATTACTGGCATGCATTATTAAATCAAAATAACATCACAAGGAACACAATGATACTCTACAATAGTCCCTCCAATAGAAATGGTAAGATGGGAACAAGCCAAAAAAAATGTCAGAAATGAATTTAAATAGTTACCTGTGAAGGGATGAGAATACAGAGAGAGAAAGAGAGGTTCAAAATATAGCTTATTTTGTAGATTTGATTCTGAAACTACATGTACTTCTTACATATTGAATCCAAAAGAAAACAGAACCATGAAAATTTTAAAACATTCTGAAATGGACTACTGCATTTGAAGATAGAGACACACACAGAAGAACAAGAATTATTATAACTGACTTGAAATTCAATCTCCACGGGCTGGGATTTGGCTCAGTTGGTAGAGCGCTGCTCTGCAGTCTCTGAGGTCCAGAGTTCAATTCCCAGCACCGCAAAGATGGGAGAAGGACCTGGCAATCCACTCCCGAGGTAATCCCGAAACAGTCAGCCATTGAAAACCCTATGAGGGTCGCTATGAGTCGGACACTACTCGATGGCAACTAACAACAACAACAACAAACAGCACCTCCACGGAGGAGTATGCCCTAAGTCCAAAAGGGCTAAATTCAGAGATTTCACTGTTAGAAGCACTATTGTTATTTTTGACACTAGCTTATGTATTATGTATATATACATGATAAAACAAATCATTATATTGAGATCACTGAAGTCAAGATTTCTGGCATAACAAAAAATAGATACAAGGGTAACACCAAAGAAGTTAGGGAAACCCAGCGGTCCTGGGTCTGCACTGGAAATATCAGCAGGAACTAATGATTTTTTTCTGTGCTCCCTTGTTCACTGGAGTAAAATGCCCGGAAAGTTTGACAGTTGAGAGCAATGAGTATCGATCTGGGTTATTCTCCCTAAACACAGTTTTACCCTGAGAAGAATCAGGGCTTTTCAGAAAAATGGCCAAGTCCAGTTCTCAGGCAAGAACTGTGCAAGGCAAGCCTGAGGGATTTGCTACCCCACAAAGGCAGGACACTACCCATGGTCACCACGTTTGGGTCAAAGGACGTGGGAAAGGAGCTGATGAGAGCAACAGGAGAAGGAGGGGTGCTGACTGACAGGTGTTCATCACGTCCTGAGAACACGGGAACACAAGGAGAAGCATATCATTCCTGGCAGTGCTGAGGGAATCATTCATCCTGAAAACTGAAGAGAGGGAAGAGGCAAAGTTCACCTTGCTTTTCCTGAGTGAAGGACACCTTACCAGACACTTGAGAAAAAACATCTTTACATAGAAATCTTCCAGGTTCAAAAAGTCAGAAAAGCCAGGCGCAGTGGTGCACGCCTGTAATCCTTGCAGCTTGGGAGGCAGAGGCAGGAGGATTACAAGCTCGAGACCAGAGGCAGTCTGCATAACTTAGTGAGACCCTGTCTCAAAAAGTAAAAAAAAAATGGGCTGAGGGTGCAGCTCAGTGGTCCGGCATTTGGAAAGCATGCAGGCACAAGGCCCTGGGTGCAACCCCAAGGACCACACACACACACACACAAAAATCAGAAAGAATGATCAAATTGCAAAATCACCCTTTTGCAACCTCCAGTGAGCTGGAGACCCAGGAGAGGTGTTGACAGGTGAGTCACAAAGGCTGGGTTGGGCTGATAGCACATGGCCCTGTCCTGGCTCTGTCCAGGGTGCTGAGCCCTACTCACTGGCAATTGGGACTATAGAAACAATTTCAAAACATGAAAAAGAAGTGGCCAACCAAATTACGATGTTCTAATATCAAATGGCCTGCATCGGTAGCCCTGTGGCATCTGATCCCGTCAGATCTCGGAAGCTAAGCAGGGTCGGGCCTGGTTAGTACCTGGATGGGAGACCGCCTGGGAACACCAGAAGCTGTAGGCTTGGGAGAAGGACCTGGCAACCCGCTCCCAAAAATCAATCCACCATTGAAAACCCTATGAACAGCAGAGAAGCACTTACAATGGTGTTTCCCCTGTTGTACAGAGGGTCGCTATGGGTCGGATACCGACTCGACGGCACCTAACAACAACAACATCAAATGACTCAATTTGGCAACAACAAGTTTCAGAAGAGCCCCTGAAATAGAGAGGTGGGCTCAGCACAGATTAAAGGAAACTCCACAGACACAGGGCTGGGGGTTAGCTCAGTGGGTAGAATGCCACTCTGCGTACCTTGAAGTCCTGGGTTTGATCCCCAGCATGGCAAAAGTGGGAGAATGATCTGACAACCCTCTCAGGAAACAATCCCAAGAAAACCAGCCATCGAAAACCCTACCAGGATTGCTAAGAGCTGGACTTGACTTGATGGCACTTAACAACAACAACAACAACAACAACAACAACAACAACAACAACAACTGTATTTTGTCTGCAGCCATAGTACCCTGGCTTCTTTCTTGAGCATCCTCAGATGGCCTTTCTTAAAGGTCTTTCTTGAGTATCCTCAGATGGCCGCAGAAGGGGCCCCGACAGGCTCTTTTATGAGCCAAGGGCCCTGGATTCAGCTGCTGCCCATGCTGGCTGGAGCAGTAGGCTAGACTCTAATCTTGTCTGATCTTGGACGCTAAGGAGGGTTGGGTTGGTTAGTCCTTTGATGGGACACCGCCTGGCAATACCAGGTGCTGCAGGCTAGGGAGAAGGACCTGGCAGCCCACACCCAAAACAATCAGCCGTCAGAAGCCCTATGAATAGCAGAGAGGTACTGAACCCAATGTCCATAGTGCTGGCATGCCACAGTGTCAGGGAGTGTTTCGTTCTGTTGTACATAGGGTCATTATGAGTCAGACCCAACTCAAGGGCACCTAACAACAAACAACAGAGACATAGCAACCAAATGCCAGTGTCGACTGACCTTGATTTGAGCAAATCCAATACAAAAAGGCACCTTTGAGACAACTGAAGACAAGTGGATCTGGTCAAGTGAGCTTAATCAGCTGCCTAATGTCACTCTCTTCGTAAATGGCAGAATAGGGACTCAGATCTGGGACACCGAAGCGAGAGTCATTTATACAACACAACGCATTTCTCTTGGGGTGCACTGTGAACTTAATGTTGAAAAACACTGAACACTGGAGACTGATGGGGACTGACTGATGATGGCCTCCAGCACCGATGACTGAGCGAATGAGGGGTTCACCCTACAGCCACAACAGAGGTGGCGTCCTGTGGGATGGGACCCCAGTCTGGCAGGAGGACCCACTCTACCCGGGTCCTCTGAGACTCAGGGGCTCCAGAGCATCATGGAGCACCCCAGGCCTGCGGAGCTGAGTTCCCAAGGAAGGAGCAGAGCCATCGCAATGAGAAGCAGCACAGACCTCATTTCCACGCTTAATTAAAATGACCGGCAGGCCCTTTCTGGTTTCTCCCGAAAATTCATTCTGCTCTGAGTCTGTGCCAAAACCCAAGCCGGGGCGTGGGCTGAGAGGGCAGGCACGGGGTGGGGGGTCTTGAGAAGGGGGTGAGGGATGAGGGCATTGACTCACCCATAAAGCACCACTGACCCACTTCCAAAGCCCTGGGGATGGGGAGGGGCGAAGTCTTTCTCAAGCATCCTCAGATGGCCGCAGAAGGGGCCCCGACAGGCTCTTTTATGAGCCAAGGGCCCTGGATTCAGCTGCTGCCCACGCTGGCTGGAGCAGCAGGCTAGACTCAAAAGGGAGGCTTCTTTATCAATGAAGGCAGACATTCTGGAAACCCAAGCTCAGGGACCAGGCACAGGAGGGGAGTTCTGGTTTGGTAAGATTCTTCTCCTAGCACCCTGAAGGGTGGGCAGCGCTCAGAAGCCACTGCGCGGGTCCAGTCTGGGGGCAGGTGGTGGGGGATGAGGGTGGGTGGCAGCTGGGGATGGGCCACTGGGAGAGATATCTGAGCCTCTCCACTGGCTCCTTGGGCTCTCCACCCTCCTCCGCACCTGCTCTGGGGAGGCTGCTCGGAGCTGGATTGCTCCGATTTCTTGGCCAGACAGAAGCTTCGGGATTGAGCCTCCCCGGGGAGGCCGGGACTTCATCCCAGGGAGCAGTGAGTGTAACCAGGGATTGGTGCAGACGGGAAGCCATCCTGGAAGTCAGTGTCCATCCTGGAACGTCCCCCAGGGACGGAGGATGATATGACCACAACTCTGCCTTGTCAGCCTGTGTCTCCTGGGCCTGCCTGCTGCCCCCAGCCAGCCGGCCACTCGCTGTGAGGAACTGGGAGTGGGGGGCGCTGGCTGGCTTCCCGTGACTGCAGGGTTGGAACAGGGGCAGCCCTGCTGCTGGCCGATGCCAGACAGACAGAAGGCTCTGCAAGGGGGCATCAGAGAGGCAGCCCCCCACCCCACGCAGGGCTGTAGCCTGGCCTGCAGCACCACACCCCCTCTGGAGCCCGCTGCCTGCCTCTCAGATGTGGCTCTTGATTCCTTCCCACCTGTGGCCACCTGGCAGAACCTCCTCAATGCCAGCTTCACCCGGGTGGCCGCCCACTCACCACCTGCCTGCCCCTGGCTGTATCAGGAACCGACTGGGTCTTCCCGCCTCACTGTGCCCCTGAGGTGAGGCTCCAAGCCAGGCACGTGCCAGGCCCAGGGCACCAGGCCTCAGCAGTCTTCCTTGAGGACCCACTAGCGTCCTGGAGAAAGGAATTGCTCCCCCCTCGCCATCCCTTTGGGCCCTGGGATTATTTTAAAACAGGCCAACAGCCCGGCCGTTTCAACCCCGTAGCCTGTGGCCCTCTCCGCCATGCCCTTGGCCCTGATGATGGATGGATGGATGGATGCGGTGGTGTAGGGTGACGTTCCCCAGGGGGCTGCAGAGGCCCGGAGCAGAGGAAGGTGCCTGCACCCTTGGGAAGGCAGGAGCGGGCTCCAGGGGAGGCCTCCTGCGAGCAGAATTGCAGAACCCAATTGGAGGCTCACCAGGGGAGGCGGGGTCACAGGACATGAAGCTCCCAGAAGACCCGAGTTCAGATCCTTGTGGGCTGGATTGGAAAGGGTGAACCCCAAGCTTTTGTGTGTGCTGTTTCCCTTTCTCTAAACACACACTCACACCGCTCACATACACACCCACACCCACACCCACCCACTCACACACTCACATACACTCTCTCACACACATGCTCACACTCACACACACACACAGTGACTTTGTGGGTTTTTGTTTTTGTTTTTCCATTGAAAACTCGCACAGCCACGAGCTCCCTGCAATGTGCGGGGCTGGTCCGCGTGAGCCCCCGGTTGGGGCTGTGCAGCCCTGTACCTTCCTGCATTCAAAAGCCTCCCTAATGCAGCCTGCAAGTCAACAAATCCACACAGACTAAGTCACAAAATACCATGGTCACCTATAATCAGGGCGAAGAACTGAAAGATCAGCAACACCGGAAGGGACGTGGGGAATCATGCTCTGATCCTCTGGTGGGAACAGAAGCGGGCGAGTGTTTTCGGGGAGCACTTTGCCAGCACACAGATGCCACAGCCTCTGCGCAGAGCCCAGCTGGAGAGATACCAGGTGCTCAGCGGTAACGTGGAAGCCGCTGCACAATGACGCTCATTTTTTTTTTTTTTGGAGGTACTGGGGGTTGAACCCAGCTTGCATCCTCTGCAAGTGCTGGACCCCTGAGCTGCATCCCCAGCCCATTTTTTCACTTGTTGAGACAGGGTCTCACTAAGTTACACAGACTGCCTGTGGTCTCGAACTTGCCATCCTCCTGCCTCTGCCTCCCATGCCTCTGGGATTACAGGCGTGTGCCACTGCGCCCAGCCTATGATGATGCTCATTTCAACAGGAAAATACGTGAATAAAAAAAGAAGAAACAGTCACGGAAATAGCCTGGTGAGGGGCCGATGGCCGGTGTCGGTGAGAGACAGGGAGATGGCGCGGTGTGCAGTGGCCTGCGGACGGGCCTGGTTTGCCAGCAGCAGAAGGCAAAGAGGAAACAGGCTTTGTTTTGATGCCACTTCATTAAGACCTAAAGTGAGTGTGTTAATACCTGTGAGCAGCAGAGACGCTTACCTACTTGCTAATGACAATTCCTTCCAGAAGGTGTGAAGGGAGGGGCGTGAATGTCTGCATTTTCTGCATGCTTTTTAATCAGCTGTTACTACTTTTATAAGTAAACAACAACCTGGAAGAAGATCCGCGCTAAGGTAAACGTGGGGGGCTGCCTTGGCGCCTGAAGTGAGGGGGGCTTTGTTCTTATCCATGAGATAAAGATAAACTCGGATCCGCAGCTCAGCGCCCAGCTGGGGAGCCCGCCGCGCGCCTCTCAGGGTGGCCGCTGACCCCAGCCGCCTCCTCTGTGGGTGCTGCTGCTTCCCTAGATGTTTGTTCTCTGGGGCTCCGACCTCACCCCCTCGTAAAGGCAGGAGTCAGGGCTCCCTCGTCCCTCGTCACTGTCCAGCCCTGGCCTCCTCTCCCCCAGCTCATCTCCTGGCTTTCTGTCTTTCGCTCCCTTCTTGCTGTGAGTCCCCGGACTGAAGGGCAGACTTGCTCACCCAGGAGGCCCTGGAGGTGGAAGGCCACCTGCAGGACAGGAGGGAGGGTGGGAGGCAGGTCACAGATGTGCTCTACAGTCTGGGAAGAGCACCCAGGTTCCCCGAAGCACCCGCCCAACAGGCCCTGCCCTCCAGGAGACCCCGGCCCTCAGCCATAAGAGCTGGGGACAAAGGCTGAGCCTGAACCCCGGGTGACTGTCCCCAGCTGCCTCTGCCCAACACCATAAGCTCCTCGGGCCCCGCTCTGTGGGTGTGGCTCTGAAGACCTCCATGTCTAGGGAGTCGTCTGCCATTTTTTGACTCTGTGTTGAATAAAAAGACAAATGAATGAGAGCTGGATATTTGGGGCCAGATTGAGGCCAGGCCAATGGAAAGGACACTTGGTGCTTCTGGGACAAGTCAGAGCTGTCCTCTTGGCCCATCTCCAGCAACACCCTCAGGGGCTTTGTTCTCTGCAGCACTAGATCATGGGACCTCAAGAGAATGGTGTGGTCTCTGCTGGGGGCTGGAGGCAGGGAGTCGGGGCTGCAATGACGTGGAGCCTTGAGGCAGTTCTGGAAGCCCAGACAGCAGAGCACTGGCTGGTCATCATGTTGCACATGGCCACAGCCCCTCCATGCTGGGGGCGGGGTCACTGTGATGCTGAAGTGCCACAGGGCTGCGGATGCACAGGCAGAAGCAGCAGCCCCAGGTCAGGGGCCCCTCCTGCACAGCCCGTCTCCATGTTTGGAGCCCATCTGGATGGGACCATGTTCCAAGGTGAAGACTCGGGCCCAGGTACTACGAGGTCCCTTGGTGTGGGCATCGCCCTGCCACTGGACTCCTGGCCATGAGCAGGAACCAGCTGCCAAAGACCTGTTATCTGGTGAGGGGGAGCTGAGCGCCCAAGAGCTGCACCACCCAGAAATGAGACTTATGCCCACGGCTGCTCTGAGAAGCCTTGAGAAAGGCAGGCTCAGAGGCTGATGCCCATGGCGGCTCCTTGCTTCTTTTGTTCCCAGTGAAGACGCTGACTCCGAGTGCTCCGACAGCTCTTTATTGTTTCCTTGTCCATCCCGGTCGATGGAATGGACCCAGACTGCTTCATGTACTGCCCTTATATACTCTCCTGGGGCTAGATGGGGACCAATCAGAGGCAGTCACCCCATACGGGTTTCACCTAATCAGAGGGGATATGCAAATTTGGTTTTTATAAAAGTAGCCAATCAGGAGTGGTTCCAGAACGGTCCAATCAGCAGCTGTTCAGGAGTTTGGAAACAGCCAATTGGTGTCAAGGGGTCTGAGGCAAGGGATTGGATGCCAGTGCCATCTTGGTGAGCTCGATGACCCTGAGTTCCTGGATGTAGGGCAAAGGTGATTGCCTGGGGAACAAGCCTCAGACCTCCAAGGGGCCTAGATAGGCCCAGGGGCGAACTGCCTCTCTAGGCAGTGCCCTACACCTTGGGGTTAATGCTGAGGGCTCCCTGCCCACCACTTCTTGGACTCACCGACATCCAGGCCGTGTGAGTTGCTGAGCAACACCTCTGCAGGGTGTGGGGATAGACTGCAGGGTGTGACATAGGGGCTTCCCTCCACCCTCCTCGCTGCCCTCGCACTTCTCCATGAGGAGGAGCCACACGTGAGAATGTGGTGGTCCTGTAGAAGCACGCTGGGCCCCTGGAGCTGGCCTCCCACAGACCCTGGTGGACCCCGGCCACCAGTCCCCCGTGCCAGGCTCGTGCAGCATGTTCTGCCCCGGAAGCCCCTCTGACCTGCTCTCAGTGTCTAGTTTACTGAGGAAGAAGCGGCGGCCGGGCACCCGTGGTGGCTCAGGCCAACCCAAGGGCTCAGGGGACAGTGTTGGTGCTGCCGTCTGATCTCATTGCTCTGCTGCTCATGTGGATTCGCCCGGGGAGGGGAGGGGGCCTCACCCTCTTCTCTCCGCACCCAACGCACGGGTGGGCTCCCTTCTTACGAGCCCCACATGTACCTCACGCGGGCCACAGGGAAGGATCCTCAAAGCTGAGTTCCCAAGATGGCAGAATGTGGGGTCCAGCCAGCGGTCAGCGTCAGCCTGGGCTGGACTCGGGCACTTCCTGTCCTCCAGGCTCAGCCTCCCATCTGTGGAGTGATGGTTTGGACGTGGTCCTCTGTGGCTCCATCTGCCAGGGAGGAATACCTCCGGGCCCCTGACAGATGGTGCTCAGCCTTGGCTGTCACCGCCAGCGCCGAGCCCACGCACGCAGGGGGCAGCGCACACCATGTCAGAGAAGCCGCACTCAGACTCAGCCAGAGCCAGCCTCTCCCCTGCTTGCTGCTGCCCCGGGGGCACTCAGGAGGAGGCTTTCCCACAGCACAGGTGTCCAAAGGGGACCATAGCGCTCCACTCAGCAGCAGCCACCGTTCTCCCTCAGACCTCACCTGCCGCTTCCCAGCATGCACACAGCTCCGGGCGCTCTGCCCTGGATCGGCCCTGGGCAGTCAGGCTCCACCGAAAGGAGGAGTGACATTGGAACTGGCCGTGATCCTGCAGACGCTGGACGAATCCCACCCTCTCCTGGGCCGGTCCCTGGCACGGGCCTGTGTTTCAGGGGTGGGGCAGCCTGTCTGGTGCTGCCCAGGCAGAGCTGGGGTCCACGGGCCCTGGATCCAGGCAGCACGCCCAGCAGACCAACATGCACCCTTGCAATTCGCGCTCGTAACCAGCAGCACACAGGAAGGACCTCGTGCCTGCCGTTGCTGAGTCCCACCTCGCTCATGGCAGTTCATTCTCTCGGCTTGTCCAGAGGCTTTTGTGTTCTGAGTATTTCTTCCACCCCATTAGCCACCCCCTGAGCTTTGATCTGCAAATTTGACAAGCAGGACTCTGAGACCTTTATTCAAGTCATTGATAGAAACGTCAGACAGGGACAGGAGAGGACAGGGCACACGGCCACAGGCCTCCCTCCACCTTGACATTGATTCATCCGTCAATATGCCCAGGATCACTGTGCAGGCAGCCCTACCTGTTCACAGCACTTCATCTGGGCTCCTCTACGTCTGTCCCCGACAGAGTGGAAAATTGGCAAAGCCTTTACTGCAGCCCAGTGTGGCCCAGCTGGTGGCATCTAAAGGAAGTCTCAGTGACCCAGTGAGGAGCAAGGCATCCTCCCACACAGCTTTGGCCTGCCATCTGCGTTGGCATCACTCTGTGCCTGTTCTCGTCCCTCCCTTTGTCAGTAACTTCATCACTGTGCATCTGGGAGCCCTTCAAGCCCTTCTTCTGTGTCCAGGGGACCAATGTGTCCTTCCCCTTGGCTGTGCTGGTCCATCCCGTCTTCGAGATCTCCCCGTGCTGCAAGTTGAGCACCGACAGTGCCAGTCCTTGGGGACCTGGAGTAGAGATTCCCATGTCTTCTTCATCTCTCTGAGCCCAGCATTGTGTCCTGACAGCCTCTCAATAAATATGAGCGAGTTGTTGTTATTGTTGTTGTTGTTGTTGTTGTTGTTGGGTGCTGTTAAGTCGAGCTGAGGACAAAACACTCCCCAATTCTGTGCCAAGCACATGATCTTATTTATGTTTAAGCCCACTGTTGCAGACACTGTATCAATCTATCTAGTGGAAGGTTTTCCTTTTTTTCATTGACCTGCCACTCTCCCAAACATGATGTCCTTCTCCAAGGATGGGTCCCTCCTGACTATATGTCCAAAATATGTAAGACTCAGTCTAGCCATCTTTGCTTCCAAGGAGCACTCTGGTTGCACTTCTTGTAGGACAGATCTGTTGGTTCTTTTGTCAGTCCATGGTGTATTCAATAATCATCTCCAGCACCATAATTCAAAAGCATCAATTCTTTCCTGTCTCCCTTGTTCAATGTCCAGCTTTCACAACCATATGATGTCACTGAAAATACCATAGCCTGAGTGGGTAGGTTGGCCAAATCTTATATGGATCTCATGGGGCAGGGATCAATAAATGAAGGCTCCTGTAGTCAGATGTGGCCTCTGCTTCCTGTCTTTCTATTGTCGATGTTTCTATATTTCCAGAAGAGTGGAAAAGTTAAAAGATGGTATTTCATGACACATAATGATGACGTGAAACTGAAGTTTCAGTGTCTGTAAATGAAGCCCATTGGAACAGGGCTGTGCACGTGCACTGATGAATTACCTGCTGCTGTTTTCACACACATTAGCCAAGTCGAGGAGCGGGGACAGAGCTGCAGGGTGCAGGAAGCCACAATGGTGTGGCCACTTGCCTGTTACAGACAAAAGCTGCTGAGCCCCCATGGATAGAATAGGGCCCAGCAGAGGATGGAGGAAACACCCCTAAACCAAGCCACCACTTAATCAGGCTGTGCTGGGGGAGGGGCCAAGTGTGAGCTCCAGGGTGCTTTGGTGTGAATATGAAACATGCCCTGTAGGCTCAAGGTGGGAAAGCATTTGCCAGCTGCTGGCACTGTTCTGGGAAGTTATGGAAACTTTGGGAGGTGGAAGTAGCTGGAGGGGCAGGGCTGGGGGACAGGCTTTGAAGGTTGCCGCTGGTCCCCAGTCTTCTCCAGTTGCTCTCTGCTTCCTGTGTGCCATGAAGTGATGAACTCATCCACACACACTCCTGCCCAGGACGCTCTGTCCAAGAGCGTGGGGCCACGTGACCATGGACTGAGCCCTCCGAAACCATAAACCAGAACAAATCCATCCTCCCCTAAGTGGTTTATGTCAGGTGTTTTGGTCATAGTGATACAAAGTAACCAACACAGGTGGGAAGCTGGGACCACGGGACTTGCCCTGCCCTCTCAGACCCAGAGTCAGCTGGGGAAGTAGACAAGCATGCAAGGACCACCCAAGCCATCCTGTAATATGAGGACATGGAAGATGGCCACGGAGAAAGTACGGCACAGGAAGGTATGGGGGAGCGCCGTGAGAGGACACTGAAGGTGGGTGGCTGGAGGTGGGGGAGGGGGCTGGGGCTGCAGGGGCTGGGTGTGGGGTCTTGTTGGGGTGCAGCTGGGACACAGGCCAGGGCAGGTGGGCAAAGAGTTGGGCTTCGATCCCCAGGGCGGAAGTGCTGGGGGCTGACGGGCAGGTGGCCACGTTCCGACCGGCATCCTGAGAAGACGTGCGGATGAGCACACGCTCGCCAGCCACCAGGGAGATCGAAGCGTGGCCTGTGGCTCATCCGTCCCTCCCTCCAGCCTTCCTTTCTTCCCTCCCCCTTTAGCTAACCCCACTGCTCTGTACCTCATCCTGTGACTGGCCCTTGGGGTGAGCACCAGGAGGTTCTTCTCGGTAGGGAAGCACCATGTGCACACAAATACACTTGTGGGCACACACACACATACACACATATGGACACACGTGGGAGCCGTGGCACTTCAGGTCAGAATTTTGTATCTTTTTGTGACAAGTAAGGAAGCTCAAGGTGACAGAGAAGGGTTTACTCAGGTCCCACGGCTGACGAACCCTCCTCTCCAAGCTGCCTTCTGGGACCTCAGCTGCCGTGGCCCCTGAGGCTCCTCTGGGACAGACCTGCTCTCTGGCTCTCTGCAGTGCTGGCTGGGCCTGAGACAGCAGGAAGCCCTGGGAACTGGTGGAGGATTTTCCTTTTTTTCATTGACCTGCCACTCTCTCAAACATGATATCCTTCTCCAGGGATTGATCCCTCCTGACTACATATCCAAAATATGTAAGACAGTCTAGCCATCCTTGCTTCCAAGGAGCACTCTGGTTGCACTTCTAGGACAGATCTGTTGGTTCTTTTGGCAGTCCATGGAACATTCAGTAATCATCTCCAGCACCATAATTCAAAAGCATCAATTCTTCTCTTGTCTCCCTTGTTCAATGTCCAGCTGGAAACTGAGGCTGGCAGGCAGGTGTCATGGCTGGGGGCCCTGGACAGGCTGGAGCCCCCTTGCTGCACCTCCTACTGGGGCTCAGCCTGGTGATAGTAATGCCAGGTTAGAGTCCGGGTTCCTTGCTCACCTGGAAGTTCCTGCAGGGTTGTTGTTGTTGTTAGGTGCCATCGAGTCAGTATCGGACTCATAGCGACCCTCACAGGGTTTTCAATGGCTGACTGTTTTGGGATTGCCTTGGGAGTGGATTGCCAGGCCCTTCTCCCATTTTTGCGGGGCTGGGAATTGAACTCGGGACCTCAGAGACTGCAGCGCAGTGCTCGGGACCAGAAAAAGGAGCCAGGTACAGTTCTGCTGAGGAGCTGACCCTCCATCCTGCTCTCTTGAATAGGCAGCCAGCAGAGCAAGAACATAGGGCTCTGGAGGGGGCGCTGAGCCCCAGGGGAAGCGGTTACTCATCCAGCACAATAATCCAGCCCCATTGGGACACCCCCAGGTGCCCCTGCCCGCAGACCAAAGCCCAGAGGCCGGCTTGTCATTTTCTCAGCTTCTTGGCTGTGGTATGTGGCCTGTGGCCTGAGAACTGGGTTTGTTTCCTTCCTGAGCCCCCTCAAGAGCTGAGAGTGCTGTGATCCAGGGCCTGCTGCCTCCCCTGGCCCGACACAGCCCACCACCCAGCTACACCTCAGTCACCTGCTTGTCCCCGCTGTCCCTGCCCAAGCCTGGCCCACGGATAGTCCCCGAGGCTTGAAGCTGGAGGGACAGGGACTCTTACAGCAGGTGTCCCACCTGAGGCTGAGCAGAGCTGGCCCTGGCCCAGTGTTGGTCAGCACAGCCGTGTAGACACAGCAGAGACACACAGATGCCAGGAGGGAGGCCAGCCAACCCCATTGCTCCAGCCAGAGCAGACGGCCAGCAGGGGGCGCTCGCTGGAGCTGGATCCCAGATGACGTGGCAGCCATGCTAGTGGGCCAGCAGCCCTGACTCCTCTGTGGCCACTGTGCTGAGGAGCGCCAGCTGCCTCTGGGCTGTTGGCCTCCAGCCATGCCGTTCCCGACTGAGGGTTTCCCATCTCCTCTTCCCTGTGTCGTCTGTGCGCTTTAAGACAGAGCAAGTCCCCTGGGCTCCACTCCTTGCTTGTGCCTGGGCGGGGGATCGGGGCTCTGGAAGCCGATGTGCCACTGCGTAGACGGATTGATTGTCTACATGGTGCCCTTCCTGGGCCCCTCACTGGGGATGAGGTGTCCATCCTGCACTGGGGCAAAGCCCCCCTCACATCCATAGACCATGAGCCACGTACACGTGGCCTCCCACCCCAGGAGTTCCCCTCAGCTGGCCTCAGAGGCCAACTCACTGGGTCCTCTGCCCGCTGTGCCACAGGCACGAAATGAGAACCCTGCATGCTGGCATCACAACAGTCCCCAGGGGAATCCCGAGGTTTTATTCAGCGCCACACCCCTGCACCTTCCGAAGGGTGGCCCCACCGTGCTGACCGGGGAATGAGAGTCAGATGGGAATGCATCGATTTACACAATCCTGCCCACTTGCTAATGACACCAGTGACAGAAGAGGCCAGCGTGTGGGTGGAGGCGGATCTGGCCCTCTGTGACTCAGCCTCTTCACCCTGAAGCCGGAGCAGTTGGTGACTGATTCTCAGGCTCTGGGGGGGCTGCACAGGCAGCTCAGGAAGGCCCTGGCGGGGTGCCTGGCACACAGAACACCCCGCAGCTCCAGCTGCTGTTGGCTGACCAGTCCTGCTGCCTGGGCTCACATCAACAGCTGATGCATTGCAAGACCAGAACCTTTAGTTTTTTTTTTAAAAAAAAACAACACACCTCTTCCTGTACCGGCCTTCAAATCTGCTCTCTGTGTGGCATGGTTTGGACAGGGTTTGGGTGGCCCCCAGGATCATGAGTTTACGTCTAATCCCCAACATGAAGTATCAAGAGGTAGAAGCCTGGCCTCACAGTGGTGCTCAGAGTCAGAGTTGGGGCTTCAGGCTGTGATTAAGATTTCACAAGGTCAGCAGTTTCAGCTCCACAATCAAACACTGGTGGTTTTATGAGATAGACTCCTCGTCTCTGCAATGTGATGCTCTGTGCCAGCAAGGGCCTTTGCTACAAGAAGGGCATCACCAAATATGTCCCCTTGTTCTTGGACTCAGAACTTTGAGCCAAAATGAACCTCTTTTCCTTGCATAGGTACCCACCTCAGGTATTCTGTGATAGCAACAAAAAGAAGACTAACATCCTATACATCATCCATGGGTGCCTTTTGAAACTCAAATGGTCCCTCCTTGGCTCCAAATCTCACTCAGAACAAAACCCAAAGGTTTTCCTTCATCCAGCGCCACCTCTGCCCTGACCTCAGTTCTGCACATTCTGTGGCGTCTACTCCAGAGCCGCAAGGCAGCACCTGGTGCTGTTGCATCCGTTTCCCCTCCCCTCACCACTCCATTTAGCTATTGCCGCCTGGGTTTTTCTGCCCCCTCCCCGCAGTTCCAGGAGGGTGAGTTTCACTTCTACTTCCTTTATGGCTGGATCTCCAGGGTTTGCCCCAGAGCAGGTGCTCTGGCAAGATGGTGGACCGGCAGCTCAATGCAGCCCGTGGTAACAGGACGACTCAGGAGAAGCTCAGAGTCTCACTGCAGCACCTGCCCATAGCGAGGTCTCCTCACCCCTGGGGTCTGGCCCACTGCAGGTGGCCAGGGACGTGAGGCCTCCTGCTCTCAGACCACATTGCCCATGGCCAGACCTGCTCGGTTTAGCTCTCTAGTTCTGTCTTCTTTCTTTGCCAGGTCTTTGCTTCTCAAGCTGGCTGGGTGGTGGCCGGCTCATCATGGTTAACACAGTCTCGGCGCAGCCTGCTTCTCGGCTTGGCAGGCCCCTGGTGGGCAGTGCATCCCAGAGATGGTCCTCCAACCCCTTGGCCGGGCTCCAGCCTGACCAGCTCTGCCTCGCTGGCAGGGCTCCCGCAGGATGCTTGCAAAAGACCATGCTCTCTGAGGGGTGTCTGCCACCCCAACTCAGCCTTTTACAGATGAAAGCCACTGAGCCCCCGTGGATGGAACAGGGCCCAGCAGAGGATGGGAGAAACACCCCTAAACCAAGCCACCACTTACAGGCTGTGCTGGGGGAGGGGCTAAGTGTGAGCTCCAGGGTGCTTTGGTGTGAATATGAAACGTGCCCCGTAGGCTCAAGGTGGGAAAGCATTTGCCAGCTGCTGGCACCGTTTTGGGAAGTTATAGAAACTTTGGGAGGTGGACATGGGCCCAGACAGCTTCCTCCTCAGCCACAGACACTCCTTCCCAGATGCTATGTCCACACTGGCGGGGCCCTCGCCCTCAGTCTGCCCAAGGCCCAGGCTGTCCCCATTTCCAGTGCTCTAACCCTGGCAGAGGCTAAGTGTCCCTGCTCCTGGAAGACCCACGCTACTTCCAGGAGGGGCAAATCCCAGCTCTCTCTGCTCCTTTAGACCCTGCAGTTGGGCTCTGCATCAGCTTAGTAGGAAGAACCTGCACCGTGCTCCTTCCTGTGGGAGTGCGGGGACGATGATACCTGAGGGCAGAGTGGGAAGTCTGTCTGCAGAGACGCAGAGCTGAAAAGCTGTCCCCGCGAAGAGATGAGAGCACCGTGAAGATGCTGGGGAGCGAGTGTTCGAAGTCTGTGAACAGCACAGCTGGGCAGCAGCCTGGGAGGCATTTGCTTTTTCAGGAAAACCGCGGTGAGCTGCCTGCCGGGGCATTCGGAACATGAGGGGTGTACCCCAAGAGACATAGAGCACCTCCGCCAGGGCAGGGAGGGGCCCAGGGAGAGGCAGCTGGGAGACCTTCACCCACTCCTCAGCTGACTGATACACTAGCTAAGGAGGGACTCAGGCGGCCGTGCAACAAAGCACACAGCTTTTACAGGAATAACCCAGGAAAGTCACTGAGGCAGCTGGGAGACCTTCACCCACTCCTCAGCTGGCCGATACACCAGCTGAGGAGGGACTCAGGCGGCCATGCAACAAAGCACATGGGTTTTACAGGAAGAACCCAGGAAGGTCACTGAGCAAACACCCAGCAGGAGCAACCACAAATGTTGGGGCCAAAGGATAACCTGGCCTCCAGAGCCGTCACATTATGGCTCTCAGAATGTACGGTTTTCAGTGAAATGATAAGGAGGGCCCAGACAAAGGGGCAAAAAGACGGTTCATAGTCACTGTCTGTAAGGAGCCCAGACTCCAGTCACTAAACTGGACCTCAGAAGTAAACTAGACATAGACCTCACAAGAAAAGAAAAACACAGACCGATTTGCTATACATCCAGGTGTAAATAGCCTTGATGAAACACTAGCAACATAGCCAAAGGATTATCTACCACATCCAAGTGGGATTTTAACATTGGTTAAGCATCTGAAAATCAGTGTAATGCATCACATGGACAAAAGAAAGGACAAAACTATCCGTGACATCTCATAGATAAAAAGGCACTTGACAAATCCTAACCCACTTTTACAATGAAAACATTCAGGACACTGAACGGGATGAAACATCTCCATCCTGATAAAAACCGTCTTGGAAAATCTCACAGCTAACATCATTCTGAAAAACTGTTTTCCCTTAATATGGGGAACAAGTCAATGATGTCTGGTCTCACCACTTGTATCTGAAATTTTCCTAGAGGTTTTAGTGAAGGCAATTAGACAAGAAAAGTCAATTTTAAAATATCCAGATTGGAGCCAGGTGTGGTGGCGCATGCCTGTAATCTCAGTGGCTCGGGAGGCGGAGGCAGAAGGATAGCAAGTTCGAGGCCAGAGGCAGTCTATGTAACTTAGTGAGACCCTGTCTCAAAAGAGTAAAAAAATGGCTGAGGGTGCAGCTCAGTGGTCTAGCACTTGCAGGGCATGCGGGCACGAGGCCCTGGATTCAACTCCCAGTACCACAAAAAGAAAAAAAAAAAGAATCTAGATCAGAACGGGTAGAAGTAAAACTACACTCACAGAAAACCTGGCATTACACACAAAAAATCCTAAAGAATCTCCTCATGAAATTATTACATCTAATAAATGAGCTCAGTAAGGTTGCATGGTACTCAATAGACAAAAACAGTTTTATTTCCATATACTTGCAATAAATGACCTAAAAACAAAATTAGAAAGGACAAGTTCATTTAAAATAGCATCAAAAAAGAATAAAAGACATAGGGGTACATTTAACAAAGGAAGTGCAATACTTGCACATTGAAACCATAAAACATTACTGGAAATAAATTAGGAAATAATTAAATAAAATATTTTAAATCCCGTGGGTATGCCTCAGGAGATGTAATATTATTAAGGTAATAATACTCTACCAAACTGAAATGCAGGTTAAAAAATATGTATCAAAATCTCAAATGCTTTTTGCAGAAATTTACAAGGTGATCCCAAAACTCATATGAATTGCAAGGAGCCCAGAATAGCCAGAAAATCCTTAAAAAGATGAGCAAAGTTGGAAAACTCACATTTCTCAAATTCAAGATTTACTGTAGACCTACAGTAACCAATGTAGCATAATACTGGTACAAGGATAGGCATAGAAATTAGTGGAATCTTTAGCCATATGCCCGTAGCCAGGCCACTATGGCGTCAGATCTTGGAAGCTAAGGAGGGTGGGACCTGGTTAGTACTTGGATGAGAGACCACCTGGGAACACCAGGTACTGTAGGCTTGGGAGAAGGACCTGGCAACCCACTCCCCAAAATAACCAGCCATTGAAAACCCTATGAATCGCACGCCTATAATCCCAGTAGCTTGGGAGGCGGAGGCAGGAGGATCTTAAGTTGAAGACCAGAGGCGGTCTGTGTAATTTAGTGAGACCCTGTCTCCAAAAAGTAAAAAAAAAAAAAAAAAATTGGGCTGGGGGAACAGCTCAGTGGTCTAGTACTTGCAAAGCATGCAGGCATGAGGCCCTGAGTTCAACCCCCAGTACTGCAAAAAAAAAAAAAAAAAAAAAAAAAAAAAAAAAAAAAAAAAAAAAAAAAAAAAAAAGAAAGAAAAGAAAAAAAGAAAACCCTATGAATAGCAGAGAAACACTAGCAATACCATTTCACCTGTTGTACCTAGGGTTGCTATGAGTCAGATATTGACTCATGGCACCTAACAACACGTAACAATGCAGCCATACAGTTTCAATAGAGTTGGAATCCAGAAACAACTTTTTCACTCATGGTCAATTGCTTTTTGACAAGTGTGCCAAGGCCATTCACTAGGGAAAGAATAGTCCTTTCAGTATGTAGTGGTATAAGAGCTAGGGTTTATAAGCTGAGGAATGATATTGGACTCCCCATCACACACCATATACAAACATAAACCCAAAGTACACTGTAGACCATTATTCATAGAATAATATGACCCTACAATTCTTCTTCTTCTTTTATTTACTTTTTTTTTTTTTTTTTTTTTACAGTACAGGACGTTGAACCCAGGGCCTCACACTTGCATGGTTTTGCAAGTGCTGAACCACTGAGCTGCACCCTCAGCCCATTTTTTTACTTTTTGAGACAGGGTCTCGCTAAATTACACAAAATGCCTCTGGTCTTGAACTTACAGTCCTGCCTCTAACTCCTGAGTCGCTGGGATTACGGGCATGCGCCATCACACCCGGCTCTAGAATTATTCTTGTAAGTAAAGAATTTAGTTCTTTGGTGAGCTAAATTATAATACACTTAGAGTAAAATGTGATGGTAAAAATTTGTGATCTTGGCTTGAGCAATGATTTCTTATCACATCAAGTTTGACTTCATTAAAATTAAACTCTTTATGGCTCAAAAGGCACCATCCAGTGAGTTAAAAGACAACTCACACAATGGGAGAAAATATTTGCAAATCATATATCTGATAAGGTAACTTTAATCAGAATATAAAAACAACTCTTGCAACAAAACAATAAAAATCTAAATAGATCAAGTTGAAAAATGGGCAAAGGATTTGAATACGTGTTTTTCCACAAAATATGTACACATAAATGGTGGATAAGCACATTAATAAAAGATGCCCCACATCATTAGTCATTTCATTAGATAAATGTAAATCCAGCCCACAATGAGATATTATTTCACACACACTGGGTTGGCTAAATTTTTTAAAAAGACAGCTAAATAGCAGATATTGAAAAGGCAAGAAAGTCAAGATCTTTGTACATTATTGGTGGGGTTTGATAATGAGAAATGAAAATATATGTTCACACAAAAACTTGTATATGACCTTTTTTTTTTTTTTTTTTCAGTACTGAGGGTTGAACCCAAGGCCTCGCGCTTGCATGCTTTGCAAGTGCTGGAGCACTGAGCTGCACCCCCAGCCCATTTTTTTACTTTTTGAGACAGGGTCTTGCTAAGTTATGCAGACTGCCTCTGGTCTCGAACTTGCGATCCTCCTGCCTCCGCCTCCCAAGCCGCTGGGATGACAGGCGTGTGCCACCACAACTGGCCCTGTATGACCACTCATAGCAACATAACTAGAAATAACCTAAAGATGGGAAAAGCCAGGTGCCTATTAGCAGGATGGGCTGGGATTTAGCTCAGTTGGTAGAGTGCTGTGCTGCAGTCTCTGAGGTCCCGAGTTCAATTCCCAGCACCCCAAAAATGGGAGAAGGACCTGGCAATCCACTCCCAAGGCAATCCTGAAGCAGTCAGCCATTGAAAACCCTATGAGGGTCGCTATGAGTTGGATATCGACTCAATGGCACCTAACAACAACAACAGCAACATCAGCAGGATAATAGACAAATAAAATGTGGTATATTTATACAATGCCATCTTTTCAGACATAATAAAGGAATAAAGTACTGAGATGCTATCACATGGCTGAACCTTAAACTAATTATACTAATTGAAAGAAGCATGTCATAGAGATCACTTGTTGTATGACTTTCCATACATAGAGTGTCTGGACCCGGCGAATCCACGCAGAAGGAACGTAGATTCGTGTTTTCCAGGAGCTGAGAGAAGGGGAGAGGCTGCTAGAGGGCGCAGGATTTTTTTCAGAGTGATGCACATGTTCTCAAAATGGTGCACTGTTGATGATGAGTAACACCGAGTATACTCAGACGCACTGAACTGTGGGCTTCAAAGCAGTGGCTTCTATGTGTGAACCATAACTGAATTACACTGCAAACTGTGTTGCATAGATGGGATTAGATCTTTATCATGGCCTGACTATGTAAAGGAAGTCTTGCGCCCACGGGTGGGGAAACGCGCATGGACGTGTCATTGCGTCTGTGAAGCAGTCCAAGATTATCCTGCTTCATTGTTTGCATGGCCAGTGTGGGACGGCAGGCTCACAGTACCATCAGGTTAACGCATTACCTGTGCAGTTAGCCGGTTGCTGTTTGGGAGTCCAGAAGCCCAGTTTACACCCCTCCCAAATCCCCCTGAGGTTCGCACTACCTGGTGCTGACTATTGTTGTTGTTAGGTGCCATCCAGTCCGTATCCAACTCATAGCGACCCTCATAGGGTTTTCAATGGCTGACTGTTTTGGGATAGCCTTGGGAGTGGATTGCCAGGTTCTTCTCCCATTTTTGCAGTGCTGGGAATTGAACTCGTGGTCTCAGAGACTGCAGTGCAGCGCTCTACCAACTGATCTAAACCCCTGCTTGGTGCTGACTGTAGCTTGTGGTTTAATATCAGTGGGGTTGATTCTGGACCCTGTGGTGGATTCATCAAGCTTAGAACCAACAGGATTGTGTGTGTGTGTGTGTGTGTGTGTGTGTGTGTGTGTGTGTGAGAGAGAGAGAGAGAGAGAGAGAGAGAGAGAGAGAGAGAGAGAGGGAGAGGGAGGGAGTTTGTGTGTGCGTGTGCATGCATAATTTATCATAGTAAGACTACAAGACTTAAGTCCCACGGTCTACAGAGGGAGTCAGCAGGCTGGAGACCCAAGAGAGCCAGTGTTGGGGTTTCGGTCAGAGGCAGGCAGACTCAAGATCCAGGAAGAGCCAATGCATCCATTCCAGTGTGAATGAGGAGAACAAGGACCTTCCGGCTGGGAGGCAGCCAGGCAGAGGCAAAGCCTCTTTCTCAGGGAGGGACGGCCCTTGTTCTGTTTGAGTCTTCAGCCTACTGGCTGCCCACCTTGGGCAGGACGCTGCTTCACCAGGCCTGATTCACACGTTCATCTCATCCACATCACTCCCACTGACGCACCTAGAGCAATGTTTGATCAAATATCTGGGCACCCTGGGCCCGCTCAGGGTGACATGTAGAATTGACTGACGTGTGGCTAGCTGGCACTTGTGGGACAGCACAGGTCCAGTGGAGCAATCCTGGAACCTCCTGGCCAGCTGGCAAGCTGGTGGGCTCAGACCCACAGACTCCCCTTCTGCAATCCTGCTGTCAACCCTCTTCCCTCCTGCTTGTGCACGTCTGCCTTCTCATCCATTTCTCCCTTTTATGGACTCTGGAAATCCAGTCCACTTCCCTGTAAGGATGGAGCCTGGGTGTGAGGTGAAGCCAGCTTCCAATTCCACTTGCCTAGTGTCATTATTAAGCTGGGATTTAGCTCAGTTGGTAGAGCGCTGCGCTGCAGTCTCTGAGGTCCAGAGTTCAATTCCCAGCACCAAAAAAATGGGAGAAGGACATGGCAACCCACTCCCAAGGCAATCCCGAAACAGTCAGCCATTGAAAACCCTATGAGGGTCACTATGAGTTGGACACTGACTCGACGGCACCTAACAATGGTGTCATTACTGGATTTGCTTTTGTGGAGTTTTATCTGGTCACTTGCGTATTTGTTTCCATCTCTTTCCTTCCAGTACCTAGGTTCTTTGAGGGCATTCAGTCACAGCCCCAACACACGCTATATCTCCTCTGCCCCGAGGAGTGCATGACATAAGATGATGCTTACTAATTTTTTGAGTAAATACATTAAACCAGATTGTATATGGGTAATTTATCTATAAACAAGCAAAACCACTTAGCTGTGCTTGAGTTTTTGTCTTCCACTGTCCTCTGTGTGCCAGCTACGCCCTCCCTGTTGCCATCCACACTCCAGAGAGCAAGTTAATGTTGGTACAAAGCCCAGTTCCACCAACTCCCAGAAACCCAGGGGCTCCGGCCATTCCTGTCACTTTCAGGGCTTGCTCTCTCCCGGTCTGCTCTGTTCACGGTCCTCGGATCCCAGAGGGTCAGCTGGTTTGGTGTTCCTCTACCCTGCCTGGGCTGGGACTTAGCTCAGTGGGTAGAGCGCTGTGCTGCAGTCTCTGAGGTCCCGAGTTCAATTCCCAGCACTGCAAAAATGGGAGAAGGATGTGGCAACCCACTCCCAAGGCAATCCCAAAATAGTCAGCCATTGAAAACCCTATGAGGGTCGCTATGAGTCAGACAGGACTCAATGGCACCTAACAACAATAACAACTACCCTGCCTGGATGAGCCCCCACCCAGCGTGGTAAGGGCTTGTTGAGGAAGATGGAGCCATGGCAGGCAGCAAAGCCATGAGGCCTCCGGCTCGCCTTGGCACGGCTCACGTGGATCTGTCTCCTGCCCGTCTCCTTGCCTCCATGTTCATTATGAGAACATTCAACGCCGTTTTGCTATACAGAACAACCAGCCCTCTGCCCACTACCCCGCCCTCGCACAACACAGTCCAGCAAGGTCCTGGCAGAAAAAGAGCCCGTTGTGGATGAGCGTCCACTTCTGCTGGAGGTCTGCAGGTTATGGCTGGTGTTCTTTCCTCTCACAGCTTTGGAGGTAGGGTCCGTTTCTGTATCTCTCTCTGTATCTTTATTCACAATGCTATATACCTTAAGCAATAAATACTACTTTTTAAAATCCATGAAACCTTGTCTGCTATGTCAGTAATTTTGGACAAATGATCTCAAGGCGGCAGCTGGTGTCCCGGCTGGTGGCCCTGGCCCTAGGCACTGACTTCTGCCAGCTTGGGCTCTCTCCCCTGCCGGGGCCTTCCCCGATCCTGCCTGGGTCCTGGTGGAGAGCCTTTTCCTGGCCGCCCAGTTTCAGCTAGCTGTCCTCTCAGCCTCTGTGACCACACCGCTCCACAACTTCCTGTCTGGGATCCCACTGTAAGAATGGCCACATCAGCAAAAGGAGGTCCCAGGGGCTTTACTCCATTCCCATCATTAAGGTCGACTCTACTCTGAGGAGGCAACTCTTCCCCAGTGTCTCTTGAATGCCTTTCAGCCTGATGGGCTCATTTTCCGACACTATATTTGACAGTGCTTCTCTGCTATTCATAGAGTTTCAATTGGCTAATTGTTTCAGGCGTGAGCTGGTGGGTCCTTCTCCCTAGTCTATCTTAGTCTGGAAGCTCAGCTGAAACCTGTCCACCATGAATGGCCCTGCTGGTATCTGAGATACTGGTGGCATATCTTTCAGCCTCACAGCAACACACAGGCCCCTACAGCAGGACAGGCTGACAGACACGTGGGGGAATAGAGAACGTAGACAATTTTATTAAGATGTTATGACTTTAAGGAATAATCACAGGGAAAGGTGAGGCACCAGGAGACGTTTAGGTAGACCTGGGAAGGAGCCTGGGAAACCTGGGTCCCTTGGGTGGGGGGCCATGAGGATATTTCTATTCCCCAGGGGAAAGTAAAGCCAGAGACCACAGAAGAGTTAAGCTGACCCTTAGAAGGAAAGGTGACTTGGACAGAGAGAAGGGGAGGGGCGCACGTGGTTGCTGGAGAGAGGAGAGAAGGGAAGCATGGAGGGCGAGGAGCAGAGAGAAAGGAAGGGAGGAAGAAGAGTGCCCGATGCCTCTTAGAGCAGACATGCCGACTGCCAATCTCCTCCTTTTTCCCTCTCCCCCATGCACATCTGCCAAAGGCCTGCCTTTCTCCAACACCTTCAGGGCTGCTGCTTCCAGCAGATGGATCCCAAGCCCTGCGCAGCCCTAAGGTCTCTGGATCCGGCCCCACTGCCTGTCCTACCTCATCTCCACTGGATCCTTTAACTCAAATCCACAGCCTGTCCCCCGAGGTCACGGCCACCCTAGTTCCCTCTGCCTGGCCGCTGTCCTACAAGCTCCCACCTCCTGAAACACCAGCTACTTTGAATACCACGCTGAAAGCCACGCCCTCCTCACAGTTCAATCTTGGAGCCAATTCACTTCCTCTCTGTAATTTTGTTATTGTTTGTTGTTGTTGTTAGGTGCCGTCGAGTCGGTATCCGACTCATAGCGACCCTCTGTACAACAGGGGAAACACTATTGTCAGTGCTTCTCTGCTGTTCATAGGGTTTTCGATGGCAGACTGATTTTTGGGAGGGGGTTGCCAGGTCCTTCTTCCAAGCCTACAGCACCTGGTGTTCCCAGGCGGTCTCCCATCCAGGTACTAACCAGGCCTGACCCTGCTTAGCTTCTGAGATCTGATGGGATCAGATGCCACAGGGCTAGAGCTGCAGGCTTGTTATTGTTTAGGCTTTGTGAAAAGACCTTTCCTCTGGGCTTGGAGAGTTGTCTCTGGGCTCACCACCTTGCCATCCTGGGACACGGTCACTGTGTTTGGCCCAGAGCCTGGCACGCTCTGGTCTGGGTGGCACTGGGCACAGCCTGAGGATGTGGCAGGTTCACAGACCCGTGGCCAAGTGCCCCGCCTGCTTTCTTCCTCCCTCGTACCGAAGGGCAGAACCAGGCACCACGGCTTCCATGAGGGCTGCCTGCAGCCCCCGTCCCCAAGAACCTCCTAAGGCCCTCCTGGGGCCTCCCTCCCTCTGCGATCCTTCAGCGCTGCCCAGCCGCTGCAGCTCGGGTCTGTGACTTGCTGAGGATTCCAGCCGTTTGCTCACCTCCCGCTCTCAGCCGACTTCTGGGAAGTGCATCCGTCGGTGCTTAGTAAAAGCTGCTGGATGAAAAGGATTCGATAATTTATGACCGAAGATAGAGAATAATTGCCGATGAGAATTACATGCTAATAATGCAAATAGCTCTGAGTTCATCCTGGTTCCTCTCTTGACCTGATTCTCAACAAGGGGAACATAAAATCAAAGGTCGGCCGATTTTGCTCGATGGTGGTGAACTGTGAAACTCCAATTGGCAGCCAGGGAAGGCTGATTATACAGATTAGAAATGCGTTTATCAGGCCCTTTCATCCACCCGGAGCACTGAAGAGGCAGAATCGGAGCCGGGGGCTCTTTGATACTCATTTTCCCCTGGGGCTTCCGCTCGCATGGAGGTTCAGTTCAGCGAGAGCCTTTCCTCTTTGGATGGAGAATCTTGGCCCTGCTTTTCCGTGGAGGAACTTGGAATCCTATAGACGCCTGGGCTATTGGAAGACTGCTGTCATTTTCCAGATGGTTATTAGGTCCACAGTTCGCTCCTTGTGCCTCTGGAAGCTTCTCCAGGGAGGGCCAGTGTCTGGTGCAGGTTCTTTTCCAGACATATGATAGAGGAATTAGACCAGCGGGCAACCATTTTCTTTCCTAAGTAATACTCCGTCTCTCTCCCTCACTGTCCCTGGGGCCTGGACACCCACTCAGTGTCTGTCTGAGAATGGCCTCCGTCTTGCTGTGCTTGTTCAAGCCACAACCTGGCTGGCATCCTGGTGCCTTACTTTACAAACTTAGGCCCACCAATGGCCAGGGACAGTTGGTGTCACTTATATTTGGTAACAATGTGATATATGAATTCCCATGTGATTTGTGAATTCATGAGACAACAATATTGGAAGGAAAGAAGGAAGGAAGGAAGGAAATTAAGAAAGAAGGAAGGGAGGGAGGAAGGAAGGGTCTCTCTCATCCACCCCCAGAGCACCTCCTAGGGGGTCTGGCCACCCCCTGAGAGTGCCCAAGCGTCTGGGAAGCTCTGGTTCCTAGCCTTTCTCTCCCGTTAGCTGTGCAAACATTCCCTGCACGTGTGTCTTCATGTTCCTGGGTGCACGGCTGGGTGGCACAGCCCTGCACCAATGGCTCAGGGTCTAGTGGCCGCACATAAGCCATTAATTACGACACCAGGTATGATTTGTGTCCCAGTCAGCTTAGACATGTCCTACCTTTGGCCCTGCAGCCTCACTTGTGTTCCCTTTGTCCCCACAGTTAAACTGGAGGGACCACGGGCCCCACTCCACTGGATCCTTTAACTACCTCATCTCCACTGGATCCTTTAACTCAAATCCGCAGCCTGTCCCCGAGGTCATGGCCACCCTCATTCCCTCTGCCTGGCCGCTGTCCTGTGAGCTCCCACCTCCTGGAACTCCTGCCATTTTGAAGACCAAGCTGAAAGCCACGCCTGCTTCACAGTTCAGTCTTGGAGCCAATTCACTTGCTGTCTGTGAGTTACGCTTCCTGCAAAGACCCTTCCTCTGTGTGTGGTTCCGCCCCCGCGCTCCACTGCTGTGCACACAGTAGGCAATCAGAGACGCATGCATCTCTTGGTGCTCTGCCCGGGTGACTTGCACCCCTCCTCTGAGAGCTCTGCCAACCGCACACAGCCCCTGACCCCGGCTGGGATGCCCCTGAGGGTGTGGTCTGGCGTGCAGGGCGGGGATGCCGGCCAGCAGCAGAGGCTCTGTGCTTCCCTAGCGGAAGCTGGAAGGAAGCTCTGCCATTTACCCACCTGCTGCTGAGCAGCTCCGGGCACCCAGCAGACCCCCGACAGACGCAGCACCGAAGGCAATGGAGCTAAACCAACAGGGCCAGGTCGCAGCAGGTGGCCCGCGGCAGGACCCCCTTCCTCCCTGCCGTGCCCAGACGTGGTGCCACGGGGTCCAGGCAGCTCAAGTCCTGGACAACCATCCTTTATGACCCTCCCACCATCCTGGAGTGGGCAGAAATGCTGACTGATGCCCTGGCCTCCACAGCCACGTGGGAAGGCCTGTCCCTTTATTACAGAGAATCAATATTTGTACAGTTGGTAGACTATAAAATTTTATCGTTGTGAAGCGACACGTTTCCCTAACTGGCCCCCAGAGGGATATAAAAGCCAACCGTGAGAGTTGTACAATGGTCCAGGGCAGGGGGTGGTGATCGAGATGGCTCAGGACGGACAGCCACTGCAGCCACTGCACGCAATCCTGCGAGTTCCCGAATAGCCCCGGGGTGACAGCCGCCAAAGCGCCCCCTTTGCCGAGGAGGAAGGTGAGGCACGGAGGAGCTGAGGTCCTGTCCCGAGGCTAGACCCTGGAGGGACTGACAGCAGGGTCTATGCTCTGAGACACACTGGCTGACACACGCAGTCCCCCTCCACAGTCACTGTTGAAGACTAACAGCATCCCAGACACTGCCAGCTATTTCACACCCCCTTGTGTGTTTGTGTATGTGGGGGTGGGGGCTGTTTGACTTTACAAAATGTAAAATTTTAAATAGTCTATCCCCAAATTTTGTTTTATATGTAAAGCAACTGGAGTCCTGAGGTACCGAGAGGTTGTCCACAACCACAGAGCTGCACAGGGAAGACAGGGTGAGGTTGGGTCCCCAGCCGTGGACTCCACGGGCTGCAGAGCTCACTGCTGCCCACCCTGTGGCCTCTGTGGGCCCCTCTGGCAGCCGAAATTAAGTCAAAAGGATACAAACAACTTGTTGTTGTTGTTGTTGTTGTTGTTGTTAGGTGCCGTCGAGTCGGTATCTGACTCATAGCGACCCTCATAGGGTTTTCAATGGCTGACTGTTTGGGGATTGCCTTGGGAGTGGGTTGCCTCGTCTTTCTCCCATTTTTGCGGTACTGGGAATTGAACTCTGGACCTCAGAGACTGCAGCGCAGCGCTCTACCAACTGAGATAAACCCTATGAGGGTCGCTATGAGTCAGATACCTACTCGGCAAACAACTTAAACAGACCTATAATGACCTATAATGCCCATTGGTGGGGAGACTAGGGAGGGGAATAATGTGAGGGTAATGGAGAAGATGAACATGAACAGTGTACAATGAAATACAAGTATAGCATTGTCATAATGAGACCCATTGAGTTGTACACTAAAAATTACTAATAAAATAAGATTACTGGGATAAAGGAATTAAATAAATTGATCTAAGAAGCATATTTCATGCTTCCAAAGTTACTGTTGAAAATCTACCACTGTTATTTTGTCTATTTACAGTCTTTTTGTAAAATTCTAAAATTTCCTGTTCCCTTTTTAATACCTTAATTTTACCATAATATGTGAATATATGAGATGATAATATGGTATATTCAACACATTGAAAGAAATAACTTCAAATTTATAAAATAAGATTTTATCTAAATAGCCATTCGAATCTGAGGGTGTGACAAAACATTCAGGAATTGGAGGCCCCACAAAGCTTCACCACATAAAGAATCACAGAGAAAATAGCTCTTGGTCAAAATGTTTAAACTAGGAAAAGAGATATGAAAAGAGGTATCTAAAATGAAGGTAATCAAATATCTTGGGAAGTTTTGTTGTTCTTTAAACTAACAGGAGAAAATTGAGACAAAGCAAAAAGACAAAAATATCGGAGCTGGGCGCGGTGGCGCACGCCTGTAATCCCAGTGGCATGGGAGGCAGAGGCAGGAGGATCGCAAGTTCGAGACCAGAGGCAGTCTGTGTAACTTAACGAGACCCTGTCTCAAAAAGTAAAATTAAAAAATGGGCTGGGGGTGCAGCTCAGTGGTCCAGCACTTGCAGAGCATGCAGGCGCGAGGCCCTGGGTTCAACCCCCAGTACGAAAAAAAAAAAAAAAAAAAAACAAAGACAAAAATATCCATGAAAACCAAGAACTGAAAGGGTAGATACTACCAACATCATTGCTGTTGGATGTCAATATTAGATTTGATACCTTGCCAAAGTCTATGTCTTATCGGGAAATGATAAATATATTAATTTTAAAAATAGAAAGAAAAAATATAGTGGATAAACATACATAAAATGTGATCATTGATTAATACAAATAATAAATGTAATTAAACAGATCTCACCAACTAACTTAAAAAGATCATAAGTTAGTTAAAGAGAAAAATACATACATATGTTATTTATAGTAACAGACCTCAAATATGAGGTTGTTGTTGTTGTTGTTAGGTGCCGTCAAGTCAAGTCCGACTCATAGTGACCCTCACAGGGTTTTCAATGGCTGACTGTTTTTGGGATTGCCTTGGGTGTGGGTTGCCTCGTCCTTCTCCCATTTTCTGGTGCTGGGAATCAAACTTGGGACCTCAGAGACTGCAGAGCAGCACTCTACCAATTGAGCTAAATCCCAGCCCCAAATATGAGATTGGAAGGCTGAAAATAAAAAGAAGAAGACCCTCCTGGCAAATCAACTAGATGGATTGACACAGTGGCTACAACAATGGGCTTAAACATAAAAATGATCATGGGCCTGGCACAGTGTCGAGGGGTGTTTCATTCTGTTGCTCATAGGGTCACTACGAGTCAGACCCAACTCGGCAGCATCTAACAACAAACAACAATGTATTAGTGCATAATTTCAGAAAGGCTTGCTTTACCAAGCAAACTCATCTAATGATCTGGTTAGACATAAAACCTTTTAGCACCGATTCATGTGAAAGAAAAAGAAAAGGTAAAAGAGAAGACGGGAAAAACAAAGCAGAACAGAAACCTACAGTAAAACTAGGCAAGAAAAGGCCCATCTCTGATCAAAGAATATCTCCAAAAATAGCTTATGGCATGCAGTGCACTGAAGCTCCTCACTGAGACTCACACTGAGGCAGGGTCAAAGATCCCACCACACCTCTCTAGTCAACAGCATAACAGGGTGACAGCCAGAGCAACGTGACACTAAGTAAACAAATACATGAGTGCATTCATAAACAAGGAGTAAGCTCTGTATGAATGTAAGTAGAAGATGTAAAACTGTTATTTCAGATGACATAATTGTGTATTTAGGAAATCAAAAGACTCCAAACCCCTAGAATTAACAAGTCAATATTTTAAAATTCTGGGTGTAAGATAAATAATAAAATTCAGCGTATTTTTGCATATTACAAAAAAAGAAATCTAAAATGTTTTTTAAAATGTCTTTTACTATCATCAAACTCATGTACCTAGAAATTAATCTAAATGTACAAAGTCCTTATATTAGTGGTATAGACAGCATATGTGGTAGAATGTTTATTAATAGTTTAGGATGATATGAAAACTTTAGTATAGGTGTATAGAAACGTACACGGCAATTTTGACATTGCCACAATATTTTTATTTTCTTTTACAGACATATTGGAAATAAAGAAAGCAAAAGAAGTATTGTTTTTGTATTTGTTTTTGTTTTATCCTTCACCACCCTTTGAGAAGTACTGTGGTATATAACACCTCTAATTTTTTGAGAACAATTAAAGTTCTACCTAAACAGAGCAACACAGCATGGTTGTTCATTGAAATACTCAATACTGTAAAAATACCAGTTCTCCCTGAGTCAATCAATAGATTTACTACAACTTCAACCACAATTCCAGAAAGATATTTTATGCACGTGTAGAAGTTGGTGAGTCTGCAGTTCATATAGAAACTCAAAGGCTGAGAACAGCCATGGGATTTGCAGGAAAGGACCAAAGCTATATCACCGCATCCCTGCATCTGAAGTCCCACGAAGAACCACAGTGACTGAGACCTTGTGCAACCACAGATAAGCAGACTAATGGAACCAAGTTGAGAGTCCAGAAACAGATCCACATCTTTACAACCAGGTCACTTATAATGAACGATACTATAATATGGCAAAAGGGGACAGTGGTTTTCAATCAGTGGTGCTTGGTCAACTGGATCCACATAGGTAGGGAAGGAAAAATCATGTTGCTATCTCATACTGTGAGATAGAGTTAGCACCAAGTAAATAGGTAAAACAATACACCTACACAGGAAATATGGAAAGACATCTCTTCAGCCTTGGACTATGTTGGATCTTAAATTTGATACTAAAATTGCCAGGCATAAAGGAAAAAGAATGGATATGCTTGACCACGTTAAACTGGGGAGCATCTATTTTCAGAAGCCACATTAACACGGATGAAGGCCAGGAAACAGTGGGAGGAGGTTCTTGTGATATATGTAGCATATATAACACAGGTAACAAATAGGCTTATATCTATAAAACATTTAGAATGTGTATAAATAAATGGGGCTGAAGTTTAGCTCAGTTGGTAGCGTGCCGCACCATACTCTCTGAGGACCTGGGTTCGATCCCTAGCACTGCAAAAACAGGAGAAAGATGGGGCAGTCCACTCTCAAAGCAATTCCCAAGCAATAAGCCATCAAAAGGGGCTGGGATTTAGCTCAGTTGGTAGAGCGCTGCGCTACAGTCTCTGAGGTCCCGAGTTCAATACCCAGCACCGCAAAATGGGAGAAGGGCCTGGCAATCCACTCCCAAGGCAATCCTGAAACAGTCAGCCATTGAAAACCCTACGAGGGTCGCTATGAGTTGCATACCGACTCCACGGCACCTAACAACAACAACAACAACAAGCCATTGAAAATCCTCTGAGGGTCATTATGAGCCAGACCCATTTCGATGGCACCTAACAACATCAATAACAACAGCATAAATAATATAAAGGCAGGCAACTTGAAGTCCATTGGTCCAAAGACATGAGGAGGCATGTCATGAGAATAAGCACTCAAGTAGTCAATAAAACATACGGAAATCTGCTCCTCCCTAGCCCCCAGGAGAGCACAGTGAAAGCATCACCCTTCCGGGAACAAATCCACCAGTGTGTAGCATCCGGGACCAGAGATGGCCAGGGCTCAGCACAGATGCGGAGTGAAACACCTGCACTCCTGGTGGGGGTGTGATTGATAGACCCACTTAGGGAGAACATTTGGAGGAATTCTCTGTGGTTCAACAAATCCACATCCCATGCACACTGGCTTCAGTCCTGGGTTGGGGCCTCCCAGAAACACACACAGGTTCTTCAGGAGATATATTAAAAGCTTACAACAGCACTATTCATTGGGGTCCAACTAGACATTCCCCAGGTGTCTATCAATAACAAAACGGATACATCAAGTTTCAGATATTTATACAGTGGAATACTCAGAACAGGAGATTCAATAGCCTGCAATAAGCCTCCAAGTGTAGCGGCTGTGTTCATTGAAGAAAAACGGTGGAGAGATGTGCAGAATCGCACCACTTAGGGACAGGACAGAAGGGGCACAGCTATTCCCCGGAGTGGGAAATCAGGAGGGTGGCCTCCCCACGGACGAGGCTGTTACTGGCAGGGGCTGAGGTGGTCGGATGCTCCGGCTCTCTGCTTCCTACGTGTCATGTGGAAAATTGTAGAAAGATGCATGTATCTGATGCTCCTCTTTCTGTTGGCAGGCTGTGCGAATAATCAATGTAACAGCTCTCGGTCACCATGTTTAAACTAAAGAAGAGATGTGAAAAGAGGTATCTAAAATGAAGGTGATCAAATATCTTCGGAAGTTTTGTTGTTCTTTAAACTAATAAGAAGAAGTTCTCTTAAAAATACCAACTCTCATTTATTATAAAAATATTTTCTAAATTAAGAAAATAATTGAATATCTTTACCTTGTTGTTAGGTGCTATCAGTCAGGTCCGACTCATAGAGACCCTATGTACAACAGAAAGAAACACTCCTTGACACTGTGCCATTGTTGTTGTTGTTAGGTGCCATAGAGTTGAGTCCGACTCATAGAGACCCTAAGTAAGGCAGATCGAAACACGTCCTGATTCTGTGCCATGCACACTATCTTTTTTATATTTAAGTCCATTGTTGCAGTCACTATGTCAATCCATGTAGTTGAGGGTCTTCTTTTATTTCCACTAATCTACCACTGTCCCAAATATGATTTCCCTCTCCAGGGATTGGTTCCTTCCAACTACATGTCCAAAATACATAGTAAGATGCAGTCTAGCCATCCTTACGTCCAAGGCACACTCTGGTTGCAACTCCTCTAGATCTCTTAGTTCTTTTGGCAGTTCATGGGATATTCAATATTTGTCTCCAGTTCAATTCAATTGCAAAAGCATCAATTTTTCTCCTGTCTCCCTTATTCAGTGTCCAACTTTCACAACCATATGATGTGACTGAAAATACTACAGCATTAGCCAGGTGCATCATCATCTTCAATGCGACATCTTTACTTTTCAACACTTTAAAGAGGTCTTTTGTAATAGCTTTTCGCAATGCAATGCGTTTTTGATTTCTTGACTGCTGCTTCCATGGGTGTTGATTGTAGAACAAATACAGCAAAATCTTGGAAATCTCAATTTTTTCTCCTTTTACTATGAAATTGCTTACTGACCCAGTTGAGGATTTTTGTTTTGTTGATGAGGAGGTTCAATCCATATTGAAGGCTATGTTCTTTGATCTTCATCAGTAAAATGTTTCAAATCCTCTTCAGTTTCAGCAGGCAGAGTTGTGTCATGTGCATAACATAGGAATGAATCTTCCTCCAATCTTGATGTCATGCTTTTCTTCATAAAGTCAAGTTTCTCGGATTATTTGCTCAGCACAGAGATTAAGGAGGTAAGGTGAAAGGATACAGCCCTGATGCACACCATTCTTGACTTTAAACCAAGCAATGTTTCCTTATTCTGTTCAAACAACTGCCTTCTGGTTCATGTACAGACTTCTCCTGAATACAATGAAGTGATCTGGTATTCCCATTCTATGCAATGGTATCCATAATTTGTTGTGATTCACACAGCTAACACAGACATCTTTCTGTTATTCTGTGCTTGCTTTCAGCCAATATCCACCTGATACCAGCAATGATATCCCTGGCTCCATACCCTCTTTTGCATCTGGCTTGATTTTCCAGCAGTTCCCTGTCAATATACTGCTATAATCACTTTTGAATGATCCTTAGCAAAATTTTACTCCTGTGTGATATTAATGACATCTTTCAATAATTTCTGCTTTTGGATGGATCCCTTTTCTTGAGAATAAGCACAAATACCTATGTCTTCCAGTCAGTTGACCAGGGAGCTGTTTTCCAAATCTTTGGCATAAACAAGTGAGCACCTCCAGTGCTGCATCTGCTTATTGAAACATCTTGACTGGTATTCCATCAGTTCCTGGAGCTTTGTATTCCACCAATTCTTTCAAGGCAGCTTCCACCACTTCCTTCAGTACCATTGCTTCCTTATCATATGAAACCCCTTGAAATGGTTGATCATCCACCAATTCTTTTTGGTATCGTGACTGTGTAATCCTTCCATCTTCTTTTGATGTTTCCTGTGTCATTTAATATTTTCCCTGTAGAATCCTTCATGAATTCCACTCAAGGTTTGGATTTTTCCCACTTCCTTAAGCTTGAGAAAAACAGCGTGTTCTTCCCTTTTGGTTTTCTATCTCCAGTTCTTTGCACACGTCATGGCAATATTTGATTTTGTCTTCTCTAGCTGTGTTTGGAATTTTCTGTTTAGTTCTTCAACTTCGTCATGCCTTCCTTTTATTTTCGCTAGTCAACATTCAAAGGTAAGTTTCAGAGTCTTCTTTAAAATGTAATTTGGTCTTTTCTTTTTTGTCCTTTCTTTTAAATAACCTTTTGCTTTCCTCATGAGTGATGTCTTTGATGTCATGCCGCAACTCATGTGCTCTTTAATCATTAGTGTCTAAAGTATCAAATCTGTTCTTGAGGTGGTCGCTCAACTCAGGTGAGATATACTCAAGGTCACAGCTTGGCTCTTGTACACTTGTTCAGCTTTTCTTTAGTTTCAGTTTGAACCTGCATGTGAGCAGTTGTTGATCTGATCCACAATCAGCACGTGGTCATGTTCTGACTTCTGATATTGAGCCTTTCCATCATCTCTTTCCATGTATGTAGTCAATTTGTTTCCTTTATGTTTCATCTAGTGAATTCCCTATGTTATAGTCACCATTTTATGTTGGTGGAAAAATGTATTTGCAAAGAAAAAGTCATTGGTCTGACAAAATTGTATCATGCTGTCTCCAGCACCATTTCTACCACCAGGCCATAGCTACCAACTACTGAGCTGCCTTCTTTGTTTCCAACTTTTGCATTTCAATCACCAGTTATTATCAGTGCATCTTGATTGCATGCTCAATCCATATCATACTGCAGAAGCTGGTAAAAAATCTCCCACTTCTTCATTTGTGCCCTTAGCGATGGGTGTATAAATCTGAATAACAGTCTTTACCTAGAAAAGAATATTTACTGAAACAAAAAAAAACTAGCAATACCTAGAAAAAATATTCTAAAATGCAGCATTTTAGAAACAGCCTCCTTGCAATAAGTGATCTGACATAAAAAGCAGTGATCAACCTTTCCCTATTCAATATTATATTGAAAATCCTGATTGGCACAAAGACAAATGAGCTACAAAAAAATTGAAACATAGTATTCCAAAGGAAATACCAAAACTGGCTTTATGTTCAGAGTAAATAATTGCTTACACAGAAATCAATTTACTCTATAGGAGAATTATTAGAAATAATAGGAGAGTTTAGTAAGGAACATTAGGTAAAAACTAGAGAAATCTGATCTATGGACTTGAGTTAATAATAAAGTATTGATAGTTGGTTATTAATTATAACAAATGTCCCATGCTAATGTAAGATGTTAACAATAAGGAAAATGGGATTAGCTTCACATTTTTTAACAAATCTACAACTGCTCTCAAACAATCTGTTTTTAAAATGCCCTCTTTATGGATAGGAAGATGGAGTGGTATGCAGATGCCAATCATATCTAACATGATGCGACATTTAGAATCAAGTCTCTTTTTCAAAATTCCTAAAAAGGGTATTCATAGAACTTTATTTAAAAATTCATATAGAAAAGTAAAACTATAAGATAATCCAGGACAATTCTGAAGGAGAGGGGCCAGGAAGGAAAATAGGCTTCTTTTCTTCCCTTTGATTTTACAGAAAGTGCTAATATTTTGGTAAGGGATTGAGGGGCCATAAATGGGCCACAGAAGCAAAAAGAGAGCCTGAAATCAAACCCATGGTATGAATGTGAGGTGAGACATCTGATCTGAGGGAGAAAGTGAGTGTGTTTTAAAAGTGAAATGGGAAAGAAATGAATCCCTACCTCACACCATATATCAACCCAACTCCAGCTGTATTATTTCATGTTGGCAAAGAAACTTTAAATCTTCTTATAGGAAAAATATAACTGATTATGTGTTAGAACTCAGCATGGGAAATGATTTGCTAACTAGACAGAGCACTAACAAAAAATAAAAACAAATAGCTTTGAGTGCATTTAGATTTAAAAAATTAGCTCATCAAAATAAACCTTGAGGAAGGTAAGAAAATAAGTTATAAATTGAGAAGTTTGAAGAACACAGAAACAAGATACTAATGGAAATAACGTATACAGAAGTCCATTATCTTGACTGCAAAAGCAAAATAATCCAATGTAAAAGTAAACAAAATATATGCATTTACAGAAGGACATGGGAAGCCAACAGATACAGAAAGTCTTCAGTCTCCTTAGTAAGAAGGGCGTGCACCTGAAGACCACAGCGAGGAACCATTGGGCACACGTGTGATTGACAGAGTTCTCCGAATCCTGAAATAACACAACTGGAAGAGAGGGACATGCAGGGTTTTCCATGCTGCGGTTGGGAAGGCCACGGCTGGGGTCGTGCGCAAACAGTCGGCGCCGCCTAGTGGAGGGGGCATGCGTGCGCTCTCTGGCCTCCAGCTCCACCGCACCTGCTCAGGTGAAACTCACACACCTTGTCAGGAGAGGCACCCAGAATGAGGTCGCAAACACTGCTCACGCAGCGATCGCCTGACCGCCCCACCTGGAAACCCAGAGAGCTTCCGCAGATGTGGATTATCCAGTGTCTCGCATGGGCTCACCGTGGCCCACCCTGTAGATGGCGCTGTGCAGCACGCCTGCTGCTGTGCGCGATCCAAATACAGCAGTGGGTTTGGATGAGCCGAGATGTCAGTGTACAGCAGCAAAACATCTAAGTTGAATAATTCATATCTTGAGGTCAAGATGGATGATTCATTTACTCAATGTGAGCCAGAAGGTAGCCGAAGCGCGCAGTCTGCAAGTCTGGGCGTGGAGCCCTTTGACCTGCCACCTGGGCACCGCGCAGGGGCTGTGTGGGTGAAGGGTCTCAACACAGTTCAGTTTCCATGAGAAATGGGACACAGACCCATCAGCCCTGAAATAATGCAGGAAAATAATGTAGACTCCCCATTGGCATATGACTGGAGCAAGAACACAAAGACAAGCTGGAAATACCAGGCCCTGCATGAATAGGCGTGGCTGGGATTTAACTCTTTTGGTAGAGCGCTGCTCTGAAGTCTCTGAGGTCCCAAGTTCGATTCCCAGCACCACAAAAACGGGAGAAGGACCTGGCAATCCACTCCCAAGGCAATCCTGAAATAATCAGCCATGGAAAACCCTATGAGAGTTGCTATGAGTCAGACATGACTCAATGGCACCTAACAGAACAGAACCACAAACAGGCACTGGTCCTTGAAATGAATAACTTGTCAAAATAATTTCCAAATTGTGATATGAGGTAGGGATGGATTGAACACAAAGAAGTCAAAGGAAAAATAAAACAAAATCCAGAATTAACAAGCAAGTATCTCTTTACTATTATTGTCAGTCAGGAAAAGTTTTCATTAAATGGAAATATTTGCACAAGAAAATGAGCTCAGGAATTAACCACGAAACCGATGATAAACATTATTTTTGATTATTTCATTTTAAAGAAATAGAGACAGTGTTAAATTACTTTCATTATAGGTAGTGTTTATTTTTAAATACTGTAATCTCATCCATTTTTCTCCTGACAATTTATAAGACAGCAAAGTGTGCTTAACTTTTGTACTTTTAAAAGTTTATATTTTGTCAATGTTTTTTAATGAGCTTTCCATTTTGGTATTTGAAACACATGATTTAGTTTCAATGTTTTTTAATGGATTTTGAATACTTAAAAGTGGATGTCTGTATTTGGGCTTTACATTAGAAAACGTTGTCTGCGCTCAGTGTCAGCAGGGGATTGGACCAAACACCAAGCAGCTACGCATGTGCAAGGGGCACAGGTTAGCGGTCGCTCATAGTAAAGCGCCATAGTATTCACACAGGACCTGTGAGCTTCTCCTTACATGCTTTAAACCATCTCTTAATTACTTTTAACACCCAATACAGTGTAAATGGGCTGGGATTTGGCTCAGTTGGTAGAGCGCTGCGCTGCAGTCTCTGAGGTCCCGAGTTCAATTCCCAGCACAGCAAAAATGGGAGAAGGACCTGGCAATCCACTCCCAAGGCAATCCCGAAACAGTCAGCCATTGAAAACCCTATGAGGGTCGCTATGAGTTGGATACCGACTCCACGGCACCTAACAACAACAACAACAACAGTGTAAATGCCAAGCAAACAGAGAATAACAATGAGGAAGAAGTCTGTACATTTTAAGTGTAATGTTTATTCAAATATTTTGGATCTACGAGTTGTTGAATGGGCAGGTGCAGATCTCGTGGACATGGGGGACCCACAGAATTCTGACACCAGCGCCACGCCCTCACTGTGGTCTCAGGGGACACACCCACGTCCTCCAGCCACCTTGGCCTCTGGCTGGCTTCCTCTCCCTGGCCAGTTCGTCCATGGAGGTGCCTGGCGCGGTGGCTCTGGATATCCAACCGTCAGCGCTGCACTGCCTGCATCACAGGGAGGCCCCGCCTGGCCTCTTCCCTCTCACGCTTCCTGCCATTGTGTTTCATTTGTCTTAATAGGATTAAACAGCTGAACTTATGTACCAGGTGTGAAAAAAATAGTCAGTGTTTAAGTTAAAAGTTTATTACCATAAAAGACACTGCCATTAACTCCCCCAAAAAATACTCCTCCTGACTTTGAGCACATCCACCTCTTGGACCTCCCCACTTTCTGAAGCAGGGCTGGAATCCTCTTCCCTGAGCGTCTTTAGTTTCATCCTCCATCGTGACACAGCTCTTGTCACACATGGCTTCTGGAACGCCTACTTCTGTGGAAAAAAAAAAAAGAACAAAGCATTACGGTGTGTCCTCATCTACCGTGGTCCCCCGATCTGGCCCCACGTGAACCCTGGCTCTTCCCAATGTCAACGTGACCATGACGCGTAAACGTTTTGAATCGATTCAGGGCGTCGAGGCAGCCATGACAGTGCAACTAGAGACACTCATGGAAGAGGGGTCCGGAAATGCTTCAGCGAGTGGCAAGGAGGATGGGGTATGGGTGCTTGAAGCCAGGAGCCATATATTAAGGGCAGTTAATGGCAATGTGTCTTTTACTGCAATATTTTCCTAAGCCTTCACTGTTGTAAGACTCGGCTTCCCAGAGAGAAACCATGTCTATCTAGAGAGTTCCCAATGAGAGACGGAGTCCGAGGTCGATGCAAACGCACAGGATTTATTGTCCCGACTCAAGGGGGTCTACCAAGCTCTTTTGAACTGGAGACCCCGAAATGCAAAAGCGAGGGTCTTTTATACCCATACAGAAGCAGAATTAGCAGGTTAATTGGTTACATTAGTTGACCTTTGCAGCGGTAGCCCTGTGGCATCCGATCCTGTCAGATCTCAGAAGCTAAGCAGGGTCGGGCCTGGTTAGTACCTGGATGGGAGACGGCCTGGGAACACCAGAAGCTGTAGGCTTGGGAGAAGGACCTGGCAACCCCCTCCCAAAAACCAATCTGCCATTGAAAACCCTATCAACAGCAGAGAAGCACTGACAATAGTGTTTCCCCTGTTGTACAGAGGGTTGCTATGAGTCGGATACCGACTCGACGGCACCTAACAACAACAACAGTTGACCTTTAAACTGATTAGCAGGTTAATTGGTTAATAGTGTGGTGCGAGCGCACGTGTGCGCGCACACGAAGAGGGCCTTTAAACTGATTGGTTAATCTAAAACAGTCCCAGAATTTCCAAGTTGGGAGGGGCCAGTTCACTATAGGAGCAGTGGAAAATTTTTACCTCATTCAACTTAGTCTGTTGATCTATAAAATGGCTGCTTTATGGCTAAGCTGGGACCTTCACAGTATCTTTTGGTCACTCCTCACATTTTATTTTGTTGCTCATCATCTGCCTCCTTGTTAACATTAACCACCAGCCAGGCTCAGTGGTTCACACCTATAATCCCAGTGAGTCAGGAAGCACAGGCAGGAGAATTGCAAATTTGAGGGCAGAGGCAGCCTGTGTAACATAGTGAGACTCTGACTCAAGATAAAAAATGTCAAAGATGGGTTGGGGGTGTAGGTCAGTGGTAGAGCGTTTGCAAAGTATGTGTGAGGCCTTGAACTCAGACCCCCACTATTGGGGTGAAACACTAACTGTCCTAAAAGCTGGGCGACTGTCAGGGTCAGGGTGGTTCACACTTGCCCTAGGTCATATGCCATAGGTCATATGATGCCCACCTCCATTCAGGGTGGAGCTGAATGAGCATCATTAATTAGAAAGTCGGCAGGGACATGGCGAGGAGGCCCAAAGAAACAGAAAGGCCAGAGGGCAAACACTGAATGAAGACCGGAGACGGCCACAGAGCCAACTGATGCCAACACGCAGGTCGGCGGAGCCCCTTCCCAGAAGGAAAGGCCAGTGATGCCCAGAAAGCCCATTTAAAGGAGTCATTCGTACTGCTATTCTAGACAATAAAGGAGACTTGTCTACATATTAAAGGACACTTCCTATTCCAGGAAAAATTGGGGGGAAAACGATATCAAGCAAATCAGCACTGAAATCTATCATCGGAAAATTCAGTGAATTTTTAAATAAGTGGTTTTCGAAAATGCCTGTGGAAAGACTGAGTCCTCTGTGAAGATTTGTCAAGGAAGAAAGGCCAAGAAGTTAATATTCAAGTAAAATCTTTATCACTAAAGGGTGTTAGGGCTGGGATTTAGCTCAGTGGGTAGAGCGCTGCGCTGCAGTCTCTGAGGTTCCAAGTTCGATTCCCGGCACTGCAAAAATGGGAGAAGGACCTGGCAATCCACTCCCAAGGCAATCCTGAAACAGTCAGCCATTGAAAACCCTGTGAGGGTCGCTATGAGTCGGATACCGACTCGACTGCACCAAACAACAGCAACAACAAAGATTGTTAACACACAGAAGCTTGGGCCACTTGACATATAACAGAATGGATTCGCACCCTCGAGGCTAAAGCCCTGGGCTAGTGGCCAATTGTTCCGGGTCAACCATAACGGCAAGAAGAAGGTGCAATCGCCAGATCTCTACCTCAATCCAAGTACACAGCTGGCTTAAGCACCAGATGGAAATGAAAAACCTTACATTTTAGAAGAAAATATCAGAGGATGTTTGGGGAAGATTCTTTAAATAATTAGCAATACGAACCATAAGAGAAAAAAAACTTCATTGACAGTCACCATAAAGATGGAAAGTTCAACCTACAAAGCATATTTGCAATTTATGTGATTAATAAAGAATTGAAATTTAAAATATGAAATGAAAATAACTTCTCAATAATCAATAGCTTAAAACAATCCCAATGGACAAAATAGATGGCTAAGCACTTCTTGGCAGAGCAAATTGAATGAGCTGAATACATGAATAGAGTACTTGATTAGTAATCAAGGACATAAGAATTAAAAATAAAATTCATATTTCAAGCCAAAGAGATTGACATCTTTTTGAAAAACTCTGACATTTATAGCCATGTATATATATATATATATATATATATATATATATATATATATATATGATTGCTTATTCCAGACATTTTGGCAGTGCAGAATAGCTTGACTTGATCTTGCAAAAACTGAATATATTCATAACCTATGACCAAGCAAAATCACTTCAGTGTTTACAAACCTCCAAACAGTAACAAAACTAAAAACCAAAAATGTAGTTTTGAAAATATGCCTTAGATACTCAAAACAGCATTATTGCGATAATCTAAGACTTGGAAACAACGCAGCTGTCAGCAGGAGAATGGGCAGGTCCGCCATGGTGAGAGTCTGTACTGCACTCCAGGAGCACCTCCCACGGCACAGCCACTTCCTTCCAGTGGGATGCACCCTGGACCCTCACAGCACAGGGACAAAAGCAGACTGCAGAACACTGCAGAGGGATCCTCGTCTATTGTATAAAATACAAAAACAAGCAAACAAAAGCTGAAAGGGCCTGTTGCTTAGAGATATCTACCAACTTGGTAAAATGATAAGGGAAATTGACAACAGTAGCTGGGATATAGCTCAGTGGGGCGGGGATGTAGCTCAGTTGGTAGAGCGCTGCTCTGCAGTCTTTGATGTCCCGAGTTCAATTCCCAGCACCACAAAAATGGGAGAAGGGTGTGGCGATCCACTCCTGAGGCAATCCCCCCCAAAATAAGCCATTGAAAACTCTATGAGGGTTGCTATGAGTCAGACACGATTCAATGGCACCTAACAACAACAAGAAAAACTCGGGCTAATTGACACTTTAGTGGGCTCGTAAGGAAGCACATTGGGAGTGGACTCTACCGCGTTCTGTTTCTCACTGAGGGAGGTGAGCACCCACGTGCTGGGTTTATTATAAATATTTATAGTTTGTCATCTTGGGGAAGTAAAAAATCTTTACCCAGCATAGAAAGATAAAATAACATATTGTACTTATATTACTAACATAAAACTAGAAACAAGTGTAAGAAAAACTAAAATATAAGTGTCCTTTTCACACAAAGGAAAGTATTAAACAGCACCTTGAGATTAACCCCCTAAAACTTTTTTTTTTTTTGTGGTGCTGGTGGTTGAACCAGGGCCTTGCGCCTGCATGCTCTGCAAGTTCTGGACCACTGAGCTGCATCCCCAGCCCACTTTTTTTTTGACTTTTTGAGACAGGGTCTCACTAAGTTACACAGACTGTCTCTGGTCTCAAACTTGCGATCCTCCTGCCTCCACCTCCCAAGCCATTGGGATGATAGGCATGCGCCACCGTGCCTGGCTACCCCCAAAGGCTTTGAGCACAGGGGTGCCCTGGCATGGGCTTGGCGGGGCAGTTTGCACACACTGCCCTAGGATGCAGGTCTAGGCCTCAGTGGCTGGCACTGTCCCAGTCTGTGTGACAAGAGACTCCCAAACTGACCTGTGCCTTTAGACTGGCAAGCCCACCCAAGACAGATACTCCATGAGAAAGATTTGGAGGGCTGGGATTTAGCTCAGTTGGTAGAGCGCTGCACTGCAGTCTCTGAGGTCCCAAGTTCGATTCCCAGCACCGCAAAAATGGGAGAAGGGCCTGGCAATCCACTCCCAAGGCAATCCTGAAACAGTCTGCCATTGAAAACCCTATGAGGGTCGCTATGAGTCGGATACCAACTCGATGGCACCTAACAACAACAACAACATGGTTAATATATGTAACTGGTATTATACCTTAAGAAAGGTTTGGAGAGGGATTTGTATCACCGCCACGTGTGCATGGGAGATATTCTGACATACAGCGACATGAAGTGCCATGCTGTGGTTTTAGAACACAGACAGACTGATCCAATAATATGCAAACTATTACAAATGGACTGAAATGCATGCAGGAAATCTGAATGAAATAAAAGCCTCATGGTGAAGCAGCAGAAAAGAGAGATGGATCCATCAATGTGTTGGGACAGTAGTGTGGTTAAAAACAGAAACGGTAATGGTATTAGCACTTTACAGGTCACATCATCATAAACCTCAGTGGACTGACAAAGAGGAAAATAGGCAACTAAAGAGAGAGGGAAGCCCAGGGGACAGCAGCGATGGCCCTGGCTCCTCAGCGGGTCAGGCGGTGCTGCTGCCGCCACAAGGACAAGGCTCGCCCAGTGCTCTCCTGGAGGGGCCCGGTGGTGCCTTGGAGGGGCCCAGTGGTGCCCTGGAAGGGCCCAGCGCTCTCCTGGAGGGGTCTGTAGCAGAATTCACTGAGGCAAGAAATGCTTCCCCCCACCCATGCCACTGGTGGAACAAATGGTGTCCACTTGGACCCCAGAGCTCTATGTGGGGCCAGGCAGAGACTTGACTGCCCCCAGGCCACCTCCTCACCACTCTCCCCTGCTCTCTCCCTGGCCCTTGTGTCCCTCGGGCTCTAACATAAACCTGAGTCCCTCCCTGGGGGGGCCACACCCAAGGAGCTCCCATCCCATCCTGTTTCTCAGAGACTTAGTCTTTTAGACTGCACACAAATCCACTAGCACCTATCGTAAATAATGAATATTTATTATTTCCCCCCCAAATTCTTATTAAATCAGAATCGCTAACGGTGAACAGGAAGATCTATGTTTTACACACGTCCCAGATCATTTTGTTGCAAATGGTTGGTGAAACACACTTGAAAACATTGGGATAGTAGTGAGAGGATAAGACTGGGTGTCAGAATCCCAGCTCTGCCTCTATTAGCAAAGTTGTTGTTACGGTTTGAATATGAAATGTCCCCTAGGGCTCACAGGTTGTACCCTTGGTGCTCATTTGGTGGTGCTGTTTTGAGAGATTTAGCTCAGTTGGTAGAGCACCATTCTGCAGTCTCTGAGGTCCTGAGTTCAATTCCCAGCACCGCAAAAACAGGAGAAGGATGTGGCAACCCACTCCTGAGCCAATCCTGAAACAATCTGCCATTGAAAACCCTATGAGGGTTGCTAAGAGTTGGACACAACTCAACGGCACCTAACAACAACATCAATTTTGAGAGATGCTGGAACTTTACGTTGCATTGCCTAGCTTGAGCAATTAGGTCACTGGGAGTGTGGCCTTGGGTGCTACCTCTTGCCCTGTCCCCTTCTTGAATCCTTCTCTCTTCTTCCTTTTGACACGAGATGAGCGGCCTCTACCACATGTTCCTCCTGCCATGATATTCTCTTTCACCTCAGGCACGAAGCCATGGATCCAACCACCCGCGGGCTGGAATCTCTGATACCGTGAGTCACAATAAATCGTTTTCCCTTTAAATTGTTTTTCCCAGGTATTTGTCACTGCAATGAAAAAAACAAAACAAACTAACTAACTAACTAACTAACATGGTTGCCTTAGCAAAGTCTCACGGTTTTCTCATCTGCAGAGTATGCTTTTAGAAAGCTAATAGTATTCACTTCAAAGTTTCATTGGTAGTTGAAAATAAAATAGATAACTTTGAATCAAAATGAAATACACTACATAAAGTGCTTGTCTAGTGTCTAAACGCCTAAGTGGTCAATAAATGCAGCCATTATTATTATTCAGTTATGCAAAAATGAGATATACCATTACCAATATGTTGGGCTAAGACAAGTAAAAGCAAAAAACCATAAAAAAGAATTCATAAAAGAAAACAAGGAAAGTTTTCAAAGTATTTTAGAATAAGAAAGATTTTCTTAAAAGACTCTCATGAAGACCAAAAATTATTAGAGAAAAAATGAATTCTACTAAAATTTTAAATATCATGGTAAAACACAGAGCCAAAAAGCCATTAGACAAAAAAGAACCTATAAAGTTTGTGTACATATGGTATGTCTATAAATAGATATAGGTAGAACATTGGTTGTGGAGGAATAATTTTCTTAATGTTTAAAGATAGTGACCAAATCAATAAGGAAAATACTAACAAGTCAATAGAACGAAAATCAATGGATTTGAGTAAAGATTTCACCAAAAAAGAAAATATCAATGTCTGTTAAACAAATGAAAACATGCTCAGTTCTCTAGTAAACATTATAACATCAAAACTACAATCACATATTGTTATGAATTATCAGGCTGATAAAACAAAAAACAAAAATAAAGATAAATGCCACCGATAGGTCCCAAAGTGGCAGGATGTAGTTAAATTGCTCCTCTTGGGAATTGCAGAGGACACTATAAAGTGTTACAACCACCATGACAGACAATTCAGCAAAACTTTAGAAATTACCAGAGTGGCTAACCTTTGACTCAACAGTCCTCCTTCAGGGAATTTCTTCTGCAAATACTCACACGTGTGTGCAATGGTACAGGAGCAGTGGTACTTACTGTAGCACAGTCCATACTACAAAAATAAGGAAAGGGAACGTCTGTGACAAGGTGGAGACTGATTAAAGAAACAACCGTCCTACAATGGGATGCTAGGTAGCCATTAGGATTTTATTTCCAAGAGCTCCGTGCTTACTGAGAAGGAAGAAGTCTCCAGGAGGTTCTGCTGTGATGTTGTACCCAGCGGCTCCACCCCAGAAAAAACTACTCCAAGACACAAATGGATCGGGAGCAGGAAAGTTTATTTAGACCGGCCAGCCGGCTACTTTCAGTCCTGGGAGTGGACTTTCAGAAAGCAGCATCCGACTCACAGTGGTTAGGGGCTTCATAGGGTAGGGGCAGAGAAGCAAGGCTACAGAAGCGAGAATTCTTTAGCGGTTAAGGGGAGGGATACAGAGTAATTATTCATTTCTCAGAAGTCAGCCTTAGTCACAGGAATTCCAGCCATCAGCTCTCTGGTTAGTTTATCACGGATGACCTTCTCTGTGACACAGTTTCTCTTATCAAAGGACCTTGAGGTCTGGCTGGGGCTGGTCTGCAAATCGCCAGTGGGATCATAACGAGCCTGTGTCTGTGGGCTTTTTCTGTTTCCACAGTGAGAGGGACGTCCAGGACAACGTGTGCACTGTGCCCGCACCTGGGCTGAAGTTAAAAGGAAGTCCCTGAGGATCTGTGCACTCGGACGCGCACCGACCACGGCGAAGGCGGCCCCAAGAGCTGGGGCTACGCAGTCCCCACAGATAGGAATTCAGAGATCGTGCCGAGGTAGGAGGGAGATTTGGATGGCTTTTAATTTTTTTTGGTTTTTGGTTTTATGTTTTATTTTTGATTGGTTAGTAATAACTGAACATATTTGTGGAGCATAATGTGACATTTCAATACATGTATGCATTGTGTAATGATGAACCCAGGATAATTAGCGTATCTGTCACCTCAGACGCTTCTTTCTTTGTGGTGAGAACATGCAAAACCCTCTTTGGTGGGTCTTTTGGAATCTGTGATCCATCACTGTTAACTGCCATCACCCTCCCGTGCCACAGAAGACCAGAAGTCGTTCCTGTTGTCGAGATGCAACTTCGCACATTTTGAGAAACTGGTCCACGTCCCTCCTAAGTTTACCATGGGATCCAGCAATCCCTCTTCTGGGTGTACAGCCAAGGAAATTAAATCAGTGTGCGAGACACCCACAGCCCCATTCACAATGGCCAGGGTATGGAATCCACCTCAGAGTCCATCAATACACACGGAGATAAAGAAAATGTACTGTAGCTGCGCAATGCAAGATTGCTCAGCCACAGAAAAAGTATGAAATCCTGTTGCCTGTAAAAACACCCACAATCCTGCAAGACCATGCAGCTCCCAGGGTTTCTGTGGCGAGTTAAAGCCGGCCAGGCCACAGTGCCGAATGACCAGGACCAGCCATGCCAGGCTGACACCGATGGCTCATTCGGGCTGCCAAAGGTCCCCAGAATGCCTCAGCAGCACTTTGCCCTGGTGTCCACGTCCCCACGTCCTCTCCCGATTGCGGGGTCAGGGATTCTGATCAGGTTGACTCCTCAAAGGGGGTTATGATCCCAAATGAGGATGGCAGGCAAGAGCTGACGGGGTCCCTGTACCGAGACAGCCAGGAACCCTGTGGCCAGACTGTCACGCTTCGAGGCCAGTGTGGATGGAGCTGGGGTGGGTGCAAGGAGGGTGCATGAACAGGTGTGGGCTGGGCCAGGCCTAGGGCCAGGTGATGGCCTCCTGCAAGCTGAGGCTGCGCCCTGCAGGGAGCACAGCTGTGCCCCAGTCACCAGGGAGTGGCTTCCAGGGGTTGAGGGTCTCCGCTTGTTAGCACAAGGGCCTCTCGGCACCACAGACCCTCAGCACCAAGTGCTCACAGCTAGAGTCCTCCTCCCAGCCTGTGCCAAGCAGTGAGAAAGGTCCTCCCCGTGTGGCGCCTTGAGCCCGCTCCTCCAGGGAGCACTGCACAGCCCCTCGGGCCTCCACCCTCCACTGGCCTCTGGCTCCATCACCAGCAGAGGCCCCTGGCTGCAGCGGGACTGCCTTTTCTCGCGGTGGAGACCAGATGGAGTCGCTGACCTGAAATGTGCAGCCAGGAGGCCTCCAGAGAGTCGGGGAAGCTCAGGGGCACCGTGGCAGCCAGGAGAGGAACCGAGAGGAGAAGCCCCAGTGGCCTCAGAACTCGGGGGTCGGAGTCCCAGGTGTGCTGCCCAGGTGTGCTGCCCAGCTGCTGTGTCGCCTGGGGACGGCCAGCTCATCAACCTGGCTGTGTTCACGCGTCCTGCAGGGTCAGTAAGGCCGTGCTGGGAGCAGGGCCCCCCTCACCCTGCTGCTCTGCCTCCGCTGGCGCCCGAGGAGGCAGCAGCTGGGCTGGAGGCTCCCGCTGCCCCCGACGGCTCTCTGGTGGGCAGCTGTCTGACTGGGGCCGGCCGTCCCCGTCTTGAACAGCAGCAGCCACCCGCAAAGCAGATGTCCTGGCTTTTTTGACAAAGCGTCTTTCCAACTGACCCCGTGCTCCAGCGTGTCCAAATTGATTTGCTTTCAGGCTTGGACGTGTGTCCACCAGGACAGGGACCTGGCTGCGGCCGGCAGGGCCTGCAATGAGGATGGTCATCCAGCAGGGGTGGGAGCCAGGACCTGCACAAGACCCTCACTCTGGTCCTCCCTTTGGCTCTCTGAGCCTCAGGCCACCAGCGGGAGGGGCCGTCCAGGCTCCGAGCCTCCCTCTTTGATCTCAGGGAAGAGGGAACTCCTGCAGTGGCTGTCATCATACCGGAAGATCCCCATTTCTTCCAACTCAGCTGCCCTCCAGGAGGCCCGCTCTACCCCAGCTGCAGGTGCACCTGGAGCCTGTCCACACCCCAGGCGCCCCAGCAGCCCAGGGAGGACCTCATTCTGGGCTGTGGAGCTATGCGCATTCCTCAGCAGAGACACCGGCCCAGTGCTGACGCTTTGGCAGCTGTGCATCATCCTATCATCCTATCATCCTATCGGCTTCCAAATGGCAGCTCGTGTGGCCTGATCTACCACGTACCCCCAGCTCACCGCGGCACCTCGCGGACCCAGGAGAATCTGCCTCCTTGCAGAAAGAGGCCCTGGCCAAGCATGGCAACTGAGGAGGGGTCTGACAGATATTCCCACCCACGGGGAGGCGCCTCCTGTACTGGCCTGGCCGTGCTGGGAACCACCCAGCACATGGTGGGGAAATGCAGGTCAGGGGGACCCTGCCTGAGAGCCGGCGCCGCTTTCCCTGGGAAGGGGCTCACGGCCCAGGCAGACGGTCCATGGCGCTGGGCGATGCCTGCGCTCCGTGTCTTCTTCTCAGGCAGAGAGCAAAACCAAAGTCAAGCGGAGAATCTGGCCGGGTTATTTTGGGCGAATGTCGAGGTGAGCACGGTGACATCAGGGAATGCCACAGTTGTCAGAGACCACGTGGCCTGTGGCCAGGACAAGGTTGGGGCCCGTCAAGGGCCAGCCAGGACTCTGTGACCATTCACTGTGCTTCCACCTGAAGTGGGGAGGTGCTGGCTCCAGGTCCCCAACCTCCCGGGCCTGTGCCCTAGAACTCCCAGCCATGAGGTCCTCAGGAGACCTTGGTGGCACAGGACTTCGATCCTGGGGTCCAGGCCTGGAGAAGGATGGTGCAGAGAGGTTCTGTGCAGGCTCGGGCAGAGGGCAGGGGCATGGGAAGCTCTGCACGTGGAGTTGCACAGGTCAGTGCCACCTGCCCACGTGGCCGCCCCCTTTGTCCTCAGAGACACATGGTGACAGCCTGGAAGGCTCAAGGACAGCCTTTGAGGTGGGCAGCTGGGCAGAGAGTTCTGTTGTTGTTGTTGTTGTCAGGTGCCGTCGAGTCGGTAACCAAGTCATAGCGACCCTACATACAGCAAGTGGAACACTATTGCCAGTGCTTCTCTGCTATTCGTAGGGTTTTCACTGGCAAATTGATTGGGATTGAGAGTTCTGTCGGGTGGGGGTGATGCTCATCTGATTGGATCTTGTCCCATGGGTGTCCTTTGAGGGCCATCTGCCAGGCTGGTCATGGAAGCCCAGCCTGCCCTCCACCCTGTCTCGATGGAGGTGGCCACAGAGGGACCCAAGGGACTGCTCGCCCAAACCCATGGTGACACGTGTGCTCCATGATGGTTTTCGAAGCCCACCCCCCTGTGGGACAGGCGTGCATGGTTCCTTCCCAAACAGTGCTCCCTCCAGGTGCAGAGGTGCACACCTGTCACCCCAGCGACTCAGGAGGCTGAGGCAGGACGACCACTCCATCTAGGAGTTCAAGGCCAGCCTGGACAACATAGTAAGATCCCATCTCTTCAAAGAGATTTTTAAAAAAGCCTTAGATAGTCTCCGCGTTGGAGGGACCATGGACCATACTCCTTGCCACGTCCACCCTGGAGGCTCCAGGCTGCTTCAGCACACGGAAAAGCTCAGAAACGTCCCAAACCACCTGCTTCACTGCTTTTACCCAGTATGGTCTTTGACTTATTTGGCCGTGAAAGACCCCCACTCACACCCATCACAACTTTAACCTGCTAGGACAGACACCGAGAGTTCCAACCTATTGTCCATTTTCCTCTTCTTTCTCGGTAGAAGAACCTTGATTTTTGTTGCGGGGATGACAAAGCGTACAGCAAAATAACACACTTTGCCCTTTCCATCAGCAGGAGGGTGGGGAGCGGCATCGTCCTGTCCAATGGGATGTTCAAAGGTATGTTCCGGGGCTCTTGAAAGATTTGATTGCCTGAAGCAAGTGCAATTTCTTCCTTGCTGTTTCTTCTGTTTGCTGGAGAAATGGGCGTGATTCCTAGCACTGCGGCGACCATCTGTCGGCCATGAAAGACCCAGAAAATAAGTCCCCTTGGCTCTAATATCTTTGGGCTATTGAGTCAGAGTTAACAAGTCTGGTTTCTCCTTAAACGACATGAATGAAGCCCTCACTTTGTTTGAGCCCCTGTTTTGTGAGACGCTGTTATTTATAACTGAGTGCAATTCCTAACGGATACTTGAAATGACTCTGCTGTCTGTGTAACACACATCCAAGGCGATGCGTCTCACCCACGAGCTGCTGTTAATTTGGTTCTGCCTGACCTGAGAGGTTAGCCGCCTTTCCATCTTACAAACCGGGAGTTTGTGATCGGAAGGTTTATCTGTGTTTCTCCGGGTTGCACTCCTTGTAAACAGCGAGGTCGGCATTCTGACCCAGTTTCTTCCGGCCCACACAGTGCTTGTAATTGGGATCTGAATGGAGGGCAGAGCCTGGGAAATGCAGAAACCGGATGGATTCACCTCACTGAAGAGCCTGTGAAGCCAGGTTTGCACTCCGATCTGCAGTGGGCTGGCGGCGCAATGCCGTTGACCCCAGGGGACGATAGTGCCACTGAGTCAGCAAGGAAGCCACGTGGCGGCTAGAGTCACCAGGCGGGTCCTCGGGGAGGAAGCTCTGGCAGGCGCTCTCGTGACCTGGCCACTTCCCCGTGTAAACTATTGATGTGCAGCTATGATACAGCTGGCCAGGCAGGGAGCAGACAGAGCAGGGAGGAGGAAGAGCCCACGGGTGGAGACCGGTGGGGGCGTGTGCAGACCACTCTGCCTTCAGCCAGGGCGGCGCACTTTACGGCCTTTCCAGACGACTTGCAGAGTGAGCTGCCGGGATTTCACACTTCTCCTCTCCCGGGCTGGGATTTAGCTCAGCTGGTAGAGCGCTGCTCTGCAGTCTCTGAGGTCCTGAGTTCAATTCCCAGCACTGCAAAATGGGAGAAGGACCTGGCAATCCACTCCCAAGGCAATCCCGAAACAGTCAGCCATTGAAAACGCTATGAGGGTAGTTATGAGTCGGATACCAACTCGACGGCACCTAACAACAACAACAACAACAACTTCCTCTCCCAGGCCACCTGGTTTCCGCCAGCCCTGGTGGATATGGACTGAGGGAGGCCTGTGCTTCCTGAGGCTGAAGACAAAGCGAGCCCCCTGCGCGTGGTCCCCGGGGTGCCTGGCCTCAGGCCTCGTGTCCAGCCGGTTGCACTTGCCCAGTGAGCCGGCGCTGGCCGGGGGAAGCGTCGGCTTGGCCCCCCAGCTCACACCTGGTCACTGGCCCGCAGCTGTGGAACTCTGTGCTCCTTGCCCATGCTTATTGACCAGCTCTCAGCACAGAGAGGAAGCTGCTGCCCTGGGTGGGTGAGAGGGAGAGAGTGGAGCCCATGTGACCTGGGGCCCTGGGATGACTCTGTGGGGCGCGCTCCTCCCAGTCCGGCTCGGATGTTCCGAAGGGCGGCAGCACTGGGCACACAGATACTAAACACAATTCACTTGGGACACTCGGGTGAGGGGGGCGACTCGTGTGGCCCTCGGGACTTCGGCGGAGATGGGAGAAAGGAAAGGGAAGGAGCGGAAGGGAAGCAGGAGAGAGAGGAGGTGAGGGACAAGGAGGGACAGTGGCGGAGGGAGGGTGGGATGGGACTCTGAGAGGAGAGGGGGCGCCTCGAGACAGGTCCAGGAGTTTGAGCCCATTATTGCAGCCACTGTCCCGACTCCACTCTGAGGAGGCAACTCTTCCCCCGTTGTCTTTTGCATGCCTTCCAGCCTGGGAGGCTCATTTTCTGCCACTATATTTGACGGTGCTTCTCTGCTGTTCGTAGAGTTTTCAATGGCGAGTTGTTTGGGGAGCGGGCTGCCAGGTCCTTCTCTCAGCCCCTTGCTTCCTGGGCTCATGGGCCACAGAAAAAGAGTCCATGGCCTCTGGTGACTTCACCATCTCAGGGTGCCACGGAACAGCCCGCACAGGGCCAGCCAGCAGTGCTGGGGTGAGGATCACTGGCTCTGGGTGCCCTCCTTGTGTGCAGCACCCCCACCTCTGTCTTCTGGGTTCCCTGACGGGTTCCCCCACCACACCCCAGAAGCCCTTTGGGACCCCACTTGTGAGCACCCGGGGGGCTTTTCACCCTCTCCTGCAGGGGCCCGGGGGGGCCCTTGGTGAGTCAACTTCTGGTCCCGCAGCCCCATGTCCTGGGGCACCATTGGTTGGCTCCCTGCGCTGCATCGGCAAGATGCACCTACCAGAGTTTTAGGGTGAAAACCTGGCAGTGTGGCCAGAGGGACCTTCTGCAGGACACACAGCTTGGTGCCACGGAACCCCGTCCTCCCACTTGACCTTTGATGACCTAGGCAGCAAGTCCCAAGACTTCCATCTTCCCAAACAGGAACACGAGGCCTAGACTCTGGCAGAAGTGAAACTGCTCGGGACACGAACCAGCCTGGCACAGAGGCCCTGGGCAGGGCGGTCGGCCAAGCCCTGTGGTCTCCCCGTCTCTGTCAGGTGTGGCCACCTGGTGCTGCCTTCAAGCTGTGCTCCTGAGCTGGGGGGCCAGTGGGGTCCTCAGGACCTCTGCTGGGAATGCAGCTTGGAGACCCCTGACTCTACCTCGTTCCAGCCCCAGCCCCATCAGCACACTGAGCCCCCACCTCTTCAGTCCACGGACTAAGGGTGCTGCCGCTCTACCCCGACCCCTAGTGGAGGCCCCGGGCCCCAGAGCACTTGCAGCCCCGGGTGCCCATCGCTGGGCGTGGTGTCCACTCCCCAAGCCTTGTTCAGATGCCCAAGGCCCTTGGTCAGTTCTGGGTGGGTGGGGTGGACCTGCCCCAGGCTGAGGCCACCAGGGCGGGTTCCCCGGCTTGCCTCTTGGCTGTGCTCAGTGAGACCTCCCCCAGCAGGGCTAAGGTACTGTGCCAGCTTTACCTCATATAGCTCCTTCTATTTTTGGCTTCCTCCCACGGAAGGCACGGGGCTGGCAGGCGTGGGCCAGCCATGACGGGGGGCTCTGGGGACGATGAGCCTGGAAGAACCCGTGCTCACCCCGACACCCACACACACGCCCCCATCAGCCTGGAGAGACCCCTCCTGCCGCCACCACCTGCCTCCCGCAACGTTCACCTCTGTGACCTCCCTGGGAATTCTGAGTCTCGAGGAGAGGCTTGCCTGTCGCCCCGCCTTTAGATGTGAGTCCCCAGCTTTGAGTGGTCCAATGGATAAATCAGATGATGCTCCCATTTCCATCATCAGCAAGCAGGGGCTTAGTGGGTCTGCTGCGTGAGAGGTGTCATGCTAACCCCCACACTGGGCACAGAAGCTCAGGCATGTCCACTGAAAATCCACAGCCTGTCCAGGGAGGTCCCAGCCCCATCCGAACTACCTGAGGGTGAGCCGGGCACAGTGGCGCATGCCTGTAATCCCAGTGGCTTGGGAGGCGGAGGCAGGAGGATCACAAGATTGAGACCAGAGGCAGTCTGTGTAACTTAGTGAGACCCTGTCTCAAAAAGTGAAAAAATGGTCTGGGGTTGCAGCTCAGTGGTCCAGCACTTGCAGAGCATGCAGGCACAAGGTCCTGGGTTCAACCCCCAGTACCAAAAAAAAAAAAAAAAAAAAACACCTACCTGAGAGTGATTAAAACAACAACAACAACAACAACAACAACACTTCTCCCTGCCTAGCCCAGAGATGCTAAATTCAAGTACCAATGGTCAGCTCATGGCATAACCAGCATTGTGATTCCCTGCAGCTGGATTGGCCCAGTTCCCTTGGGTCAGCCCAGAGGTTCCTGCCCGTCACCATAGGAACCCACTGTTAGGGGCCAGGACCCCAAACCCAGCCTCACAATATGCTCACTCCAGCAGCCTAGTGGAATACAAACACCTCCAGCTGCTTGGGGAAGGAACGTGGCCCCAGGTCACAGCACATGCAGGGCTGCGGGAACGGCAGGCAGGGATGCAGGCTGTGAAGGCCGGCTCAGAGCATCCACCTGTGTCCACGAGGCTAGACCGCAACCCACTACCTACTCCACAGCCATGTGGGTGAAAGCCAGAGCCTTAGCTCGATTGCTTCACGGGGGTGGGACGCAGAGAGGGGCGAGAACTCCACAGATCACCCACTGGGATACAGGAAGTGGGTGAAGGAGGTCTCAGGAGCAAAGGCCCCCACCATACCACCTGCTCCGAGCTGAGCCTGGGGACCCCCGGCTGTGGCCACTCAGAGTGCTGTTGTTGTTAGGTGCCGTCGAGTCGGTATCCGACTCATAGCAACCCGCATAGGGTTTTCAATGGCTGATTGGTTCGGGATTGCCTTGGGAGTGGATTGCCAGGCCCTTCTCCCATTTTTGCGGTGCTGGGAATTGAACTTGGGACCTCAGAGACTGCAGCACAGTGGTCTACCAACTGAGCTAAATCCCAGCCCGGCCACTCAGATTAGCAGCATCTTTTCCCTGGGAGGATGAAAGGGATGAGGCTGGGGGTCAAGTGAGGCACCCCACACCTGGAGGTGACCTCAGACACGTGCAGTAGGCAGAACGCCCCTCTGCAGCCTGACGGTGGCATTGGACAGGGACACAGGATGGAGAGAGAGGCCAGGTGCTGCCCAGCAATGGCTGCACTAATCCAGGGCCCAGAATTGTCTTCCTGGGATGCATTTCTTTGCCCTAAACGCACGTCTGAATTGAGTCCTGCCTCATGGAAGGGTCTGGAAGGTTGAGGACTGGGCGTAATTCTGACTAAAAGTGTCCTGGGTTAGAGAGTTTGGGGGACAAGCAGTGTTTGGGGTGTTCCTGAGCCTTTCCTGGAGACCGCCCTCCACCTCATAAAGGTCACCTGAGGTGATGTCTCCCAACATGCCGGTTGCTCCTGCTCAAGACGGGCAAACGCACTTCCAACAAGTTCCTCTGGGACTTCCACGGTGGCGGTGGCTGCTGGCATCGTGGTGGTGACTCTGCTGTCCTTTGCTACACCCTGGGGAAGTTTTACTGTGAATCTCCTTGAGCCGCTCTAATAGCGCGATGAGGAAGACGTGGTTCTCGCCTAGAGGAGCTCATCTTGAGAAGGCGGATGGACGCGGGTCGAAGGGTATAAACGGCCTGTTTTGCAGGATGAGTGAACTCTGGGAACCTAATACACAGCCTGCAGAGTACAGTGACAATACCGTGTCATCCAGTTGCAATTTGCTCCGAAAGTAGGTGGAAGTGTTCTGATGACAGAGAAGATAACAATGCCAAGTGATGGATATGTTAAGCAGCTCGATGGTGATAATCACTCCACAACGTAGATCAAAGCACCACGTTGTACATCTCAAGCATATATAATTTTTGTCAATCATCACCCAGCAAGGCGAAGGAGAAAGAGCATGGAGTTGGATAATGCATGCAAAACGCTTAGCGCCTCGCCCAGGGCGTCCACGGCGAACACGCGGAAGCGCTACGGTTACACAAGTCAGCCCCTCCGCATCATCACCGCCATCACAGTCATCACCATCTTCATCAACCCAAGCCCTGCGGCTCCTGGTGTCTGATGGAGCTTCCAAAGCAAGGCTCTCCCAGTGCAAAGCCTGAGCTCCTTGCGGCCCTCAGGTAAGCGCCACACAGCGCACTGCTTCCTCTGAGAGGGGACATGCTCTCCACACCGGGTATGTTCCCCGCCCACGCAGCTGCTGCATCTATGCTTTTATTTTTCCATCCCCAAGGGAGCGCACACTTACCTTTGCTGAGAGCTGCATTTATTTTTATCTGTTACTTACCCTCCTGACTCATCAAATTGCACCCTTCAGGATGCCAGTAAAAAATGGTTTTAAAAAATTAGCACAAAATGCATAAAATGGATGAGGGATGTAGGGCTTCTTCTATCTCCTGAAATATGAATTTAAATACTCTCACTTTATGATCCCGAGAGAGAGAATTGAATAAAAAGTGAGCAAAAAATACCTATCAAACTCTCATTCCTTCAAACTTCAATTTGAAAAGCGAAAGCCAGCCAGACACAGTGGCACACGCCTGTCATCCCAGCAATTTGGGAGGCTGAGGCAGGAGGATGGCAAGTTTGAGGCCAGAGACAGCCTGCACAACTCAGCAAGACCTTTTCTCAAAATAAAAGTAAAAAAGGGGTGGGGGTGCAGCTCAGTGGTACAGTGCTTGCAAAAGTATGTGTGAGGCCCTGGGTTCAACCCCCAGTACCATCCCCCCCCCCCCAAAAAAAAAAGAAAAAAGAAAAAGCCAAAACCTACAAGATCTTGGGCCAGCACAAGGGTACTGCTGTTCTCTTGAAGGGCTGCACAGAGGCCTCTGAGGACTCCTGAGCCGGAACGACTTGACCTTCAGCCGAGCTCGGTACTTCCAGGGTGCAGGCGGCAGCCAGTGCGTGGCACAGTCTGCCCTGGTCACGGGGGCTTTTAAGGACTGACAGCCCTGGGCTTGCGCAATAGGGAGATGGAGGGTGTTCCTGTCCCAGCGCTGACACCCGACAGGTGGGTGGCCCTTGCTGAATCAGAAGAAGCGCACAGGGCAAGCACCAGGAGCGCGTGTCTGCGGGGGAATCGGGTGCTCCAGGGCGTCAGGGAGCAGAGGGGAGTCGGAGACAGGTTCACAGAAGGCCACCCACGTGCGGGCTCCTTGCCACCCAGGGTTCCCACCCAACCCTGGTCCTCACCACGGGTCCTGCAGGCCAACCCACACTGGGGCCCCACGCCTGGGGTCTCCTCCAGCCACCATCAAGGAGAGGCCAGGGCAGGCAAGCTGGGGTTCTGCTTCATAGGCTGAGGGGACGGCAAGGGCTGCAGGGGGGCAGGACCCCCAGGAAAGGAGGGGGGCCACGGGATGGGTTACTGGACGGAGACTTAGGGACATCCCTACAGGCCACCCTCCTGTGCATGGAGAGCCACAGAGGGAAGGAGCTGTGTTGGTTTGCTCAAGGTCACACGGAGGGACCCCACGGTCTCACAGAGTGGCTGCCGTGAGCCTGATCAGGTTGGAGCTTTCTGTGTCCCTGAAGTGAGTCAGGACACCTGTCTTAACTTGGCAAGCGCTAAGGACAAAGGCAGCAAATGGGCTGGCTCAGCCGACACAGCGGCAGGCAGAATCTAGCAAGCAGCGACCCGCGCGGGGCGTGTGGTGTGGGGTGTGGGTCTGTGCCTCTTCCCCTCGCACCCCTTGTCTGCGGAGTGCCCCAAGGGCCTCCCATAACCCCCCTCCCTCTGGGTGGTTCCAGAAAGGCCTCCCCAAAGCCCAACCCATCCTCCTGGCAATGGTCACCTGGCTGTTCTGGGAAGGGAATTGGGGTCTGCCACGTGCGTCCTCAGCACAAACGAGGGAGAACAGGGCGACCCCTGTGCCAAGGCCTGGCCACCTGATGAAAGAGACACAGATGCAAGTGCCAGGCTGGGGGCCGCTTGCATCCTTTACTCCCTCCTTTGGCTCTTTGGGGCCCAGGACATGAAGCCTGGGTCCCCTAAAATGAACTCTTGGGTAGGAAGGAGAAGTCCCCATGACTCTCATGGCTCAACTCCTCACTGCCTGAAAGTGACCCGCACGTCCTCGCTGCCCCCGTGACACTCGCCTCTCAGCCTCCTTGCAGCCTGCTGAAGATCTGGTCTTCACCTCTGCACAAATCACCACGTCTCTGCCAGAACACCCCCAGTCATGACCCCTAGGGAGCCCCTCAGTCCCAGGTGCATCTCAACCTCACCACAGGGACAGGATTAGGATGCTGGACCCCCAGTCTGTCCAGGCACCGACTGTGGTGGCCACATGGGAGGTGGTTTTGAAAAATGCACGTGCAGAGGGGAACCAGGGTGCTCTGGCTGACAGGAAAGTGTCCGCGAGGGGACAGGTGGTGGTGGCCTGGCAGGAAGCAGCCACTACAGGGTGCGGGAAGTGTGGACTGGTCCCAGGGACAGATTTATAAGGAAAAATGAGCAAAATCCACTGGCAAGTTTGCTGCAATGACATTGTTGTTGTTAGGTGCTGTCAAGTTGGTGTCTGACTCACAGTGACCCTACGTACAATAGGCGAAACGGTATTGTTACTGCTTCTCTGCTGTTCGTAGGGTTTTCAATGGTAGCTTGTTTTGGGGGGAGTGAGTTGCTGGGTCTTCCTCTCACGTGCAATGACATGTTGTTGTTGTTGTTGTTGTTAGGTGCCGTGGAGTTGTGTCCGACTCATAGCGACCCTCATAGGGTTTTCAATGGCTGACTGTTTCAGGATTGCCTTGGGAGTGGATTACCACGTCCTTCTCCCATTTTGCGGTGCTGGGAATCGAACTCGGGAACCTCAGAGACTGCAGAGCGGCGCTCTACCAGCTGAGCTAAATCCCAGCCCTCCTAAATTTTAGTTGCCTTGAAATCCATCTTGGTGGAGTTACCTCCCTGCCAGGTGCAGCCGGACTAGAGCTGGCTGTGCACCAAGTGGCAGGGGAGCAGGTGTCTTGGGGCCCCGGGCTGGGGGAGTCAGGACAGGCTTGAGACAAGGACTGTTTCCATCACAGAGTTGCAGGATGCATGCTTTGGCTGTGTTGAGTCCCCCTTGCAGCCACATGTGCAGTGGCCAGAGAGACTGGTGCTCCAGCAGTCTCTCCTGGGAGGCCTGGCTTCTGCCCTTCTGAGACGGGGATGTTAGCACCTCGCCAGGGAGACAGGATGAGGTTGGAGGGGGACTCAGCAGCATGCAGCGCATTGTAGATGCCTCCTTCCCACTTCCTACCCCGATGCAGATTTCACCCATGTGACCTTCTCCACACCAAAGGTATATTTCTTCTAGATTGTGCAGGGAAAATATTAAATGATGCAGGAAATGTTAAAAGAAGATGGAAGGAATACACAGTCATGATACAAAAAAGAACTAGTGGATGACCAACCATTTCAAGAGGTTGCATATAGTCAGGAACAAAGGGTATTGAAGGACAAAGTGGAAGCTGCCTTGAAGGAATTGGTGAAAGACAAGGCTCCAGGAATAGATGGAATAGCAGTAGAGATGTTTCAACAAACAGATGCACCACTGGGGGTACTAACATGTTTATGCCAACAAATTTGGAAAACAGCTACCTGGGCGACTGACTGGAAGAGATCCATATTTGTGCCTATTCCCAAGAAAGGGGATCTAACTGAATGTGGAAATTATCAGACAATATCATTAATATCACACAGAAGAAAAATTTTGCTAAAGATCATTCAAAAGCTATGGTAGCAGTATACAGATTGGGAACTGGTAGAAAATGAAGCTGGATTCAGAACAAGGCATGGAATCACGGACATCATTGATGATGTCAGATGGATATTTGCTGAAAGTAAAGAATACCAGAAAGATATCTATCTATGTTTTATTGATTACACAGAAGCATTTGGCTGTGTTGATCATAATAAATTATGGATAACTCTGCAAAGAATGGGAATACCAGATCACTTAATTTTACTCATGAGGAATCTGTACATGGACCAGGAGGCAGTCATTCAAACAGAACAGGAAACATTACCTAGTTTAAAGTCAAGAATTATGTGTGTCAGGGCTGTATTATTTCACTTTACCTCCTCAGTCTCTATGCTGAGCAAATCATCTGAGAAGCTGGACTTCATGAAGAAGAACATGGCATCTTGATTGGAGGAAGACTGATTAATAACCTAATTTTGCAGATGACACAACTCTGCTTGCTAAAAGTGAAGATGATTTGAAACATTTACTGATGAAGATCAAAGAACACAGCCTTCAGTGTGGACTGTGCCTCAACATCAACAACTAGGTCAGTGCACAGCCTCATGATAAGTGGGGAAACGATTGAGGTTGTCTAAGAGTTTGCTTTCCTTGGTTCTATAATAAACACCCACAGAAACAGCAGTTAAGAAATCAGAAGATGCATTTGGGAAAAGCTGTTGCAAAAGACCTCTTTAAAGTGTTGAAAAGTAAAGATGTCACATTGAAGAAGGTGCACTTGACTCATGCAATGGGGTTTTCAGTCGCATCATATGCTTGTAAAAGCTGGACATTAAATAAGGGAGACAGAAGAATTGATGCTTTCGAATTATGGTGCTGGAGATGAATATTGAATATACCATGGGCTACCGTAGACACAACAGATCCGTCCTAGAAGAAGTGCAACCAGAGTGCTCCTTGAGAATAAGGATGGCTAGACTATGTCTTACATATTTTGCATATGTCGTCAAGACAGACCAATCCCTGGAGAAGGACATTAGACTTGGGATAGTAGTGGGTCAATGAAAAAAAAGGAAGACCCTCAAATAGATGGATTGACAGTGTCTACAGCAATGAGCTTAAGCAAAAAAAAAAAAAAAAAAAAAAAAAAAGATTGTGTACCTGGCACAGAACTAGGGGGAGTTTCATTCTGTTCTTCATAGGATTTCTGTGAGTCAGACCGACTTGATGGCACCTAACAACAACTAGATGATACTGGTGTGGCCAGGGCTGCTGGTGACATCAGAGCTGGCCTTCCCTGAGTACCCTCACCAGCCACTGGGAGACCTTGCTGCTGTGGCCACCTCCATGCCTGCTCAGCCATTCTGACAACCTCTGTGCTTGCTTAGACACCTGATGACCACCCAGCAGCAGGGGCCACTCCCCAAGATATAGGGGCCTGTGGCTCGAGCCGGGATTCACACACCTAACTCTTGGATGGCCAACCTGGGCTTTCAAGGGACCACTAGGGGTCTAATTGAGGATGCGAGAGGGGTATGTGGCTCCCACCCATCAGCAGCTCCTGATGTCCCTGGCCATGCAGCAGTAAAGCCCTTGAACTTAGTTCTGGGTGTTTCTGGTTAAAGTGTTGTTGTTGTTGTTGTTGTTAGGTGCCGTCGACTCTGTATCTGACTCATAGCGACCCTCATAGGGTTTTCAATGGCTGTTTCAGGATTGCCTTGGGAGTGGATTGCCAGGCCCTTCTCCCATTTTTGCAGTGCTGGGAATTGAACTCGGGACCTCAGAGACTGCAGCGCAGCGCTCTACCAACTGAGCTAAATCCCAGCCCTTCTGGTTAAAGTAGGAAACATGAATAAGAAAACACAGAAGTTTAAGGGCATAAGACATTGTGGCGGCTTCTTGGAAGAAGGGCGAGAAGCTCTGTCAGGTAGGAGCTCCACACAGCTCTGAGCAGAGCTGTGAGGGGAAGAAGGGGCCACTAACCAGGCTCCAGGCAGCACAGGGAGGCAGCGGGTATGTGGCTGAGATGGGACGTCTGTGTCCCTCATGTTCTGTTATAGGAGCCTGGTCTCCAGTGTGACGGACTCAGGAGGTGGAATTTTAGGGAGGTGGTTAGAGTTAGAGGAAGTGGCAAGGGTGGGGCCCTGTGAGGGGATTGGTGTCTAACAGAAGAGATACCAGGCAGCTTGCTTCCCTCCACCCGAGAAGGAAGCAGGAAGGTATCGTCCGCAATCCAGCACAGGGGACCTCACCAGGACCTGGCCCGGCTGGCGTCCTGACCTCAGACTTCTCACCTCCAGAACCATGAGGAGGTAAAGGTCTGTCCTTTCAGCCTCCATGTGTGGCTTGTTGTTATGGTGGTCTGAGCTAACTTAGATGCAGGGGAACTGAGAACGTTCTAGAAGAGAGTCCATGAGCTGCTCTCCAGGGGAGCAGAGGGTCCCAGACGTAGACCCTGGTTGGACGTCCCAGCGTCAGGGCTGGGTGTTCCTGGAGAAGCAGAGGCCAGCCTTCCTGGTGGGCCAGGGGAGTTCAGGCTGGGTCTGGGGGTTCACTGGCAGTTTCCCAGAGGACAGAGGAGTGGGCTTTAAGGGAAAGAATACCTAGCCATGGCTGCCTGGAGGAAAGGATACTTTGAGGTCCACAGAGCCAGCAGGGTGGGCTGAGCGACGCTCTTAAGTCCAGAGAGAGCTTTGATTCCAGCAGCAGGTTTCAGGGGTCCCTGAGGAGGCAGAGGGACTGAGTCAAGCTTCCAGCAGCTCCGCTCATCTGTGGCTCTCCCTGGAGACTTGGTTTGTGGGGTGCGCACCGCGGACCAGGCGCCTGCTTCTGGAACCTGAGTCTCCATCAGCTGCACGGACTCCAGGCCGAGGGCCAGAGAATGGAGAGCGAAGCCCACATGGCGCATAGTCAGCCTTCAGGGGCTGGCATGGAAGAGAACGCAGGTCTTCTCTCACTCTGAGAGGGGTCTTTGGAAAGGGGCAGGGTGGCAGCCCACGGTGATTTCTGGGCCCAAAGTCATGCTCTCTGGTGATGATCCCAGATACCATGGGTAGCAGAGATCCCCTGGACCCCATACCGGTTCTGCTGGTGTGACATTTTGAGGTCCCCCAGAAGGACATCGAGCTCTCGGGGTGTTACCAACACACACACACACACACACACACATACACACACACACACACACACACACACACTTCCTCCCCAGCTTTGCTTCCTCTCAGAGCAGGGGGCTATAACAGGTTGTGGAGGTTGTAATCATCTCTGCCCACACTCCCTGACTCAGCCCACATGGAGAGGGGCTGGCAGATGACATTTTAATAAGGAGACAGGTGCCTCCATTTCAACAGGGGCAGAGCAGCCACCTGCAGGGGCTGGGGCGGGAGTGCATCACTAACAAGAATGGAACAGCCCACCTTTGAACTTGAGAATCATTGCAGAACTTGGGCTTCCAACGTCTCCCCCCAGGCTCGGGCTTTTCTTTGCCGTTCTGATAAGACACATTCTCCCAAAGAAGAGTTCAGGTTTAAAAAAATCTAAGAAACATCCTGGGCTGGGATTTAGCTCAGTGGGTAGAGCGCTGCGCTGCAGTCTCTCAGGTCCCAAATTCAATTCCCAGCACCACGGAAATGGGAGAAGGACCTGGCAATCCACTCCCAAGGCAATCCCGAAACAGCCATTGAAAACCCTATGATGGTTGCTATGAGTCAGATACCGACTCGACGGCACCTAGCAACAACAACAAGAGACATCCTAGAGGATGCATGTGGCTGCTTCTCTGCAAGGGGGGAAACATGTGGTCCCTTGTTGGATCACAGGCAGCGCACCGGGAAGACAGCGCAGGGCGGTGCACGTGGTGATCCTCGTGAGGAGACCTGGTGCGGCTCAGGTACCGGCTTCCTCCCACCTGCACAGGCTCAGCCAGCCGAGCCCAGCTGAAGAAGCCACCTGAAGCCATGGAAAAACAGAGGGCCGGGGCTCTGAGTGCGGCTGGAAAGGACAGCAGGGCCCTCTCTGCAGTGTGGAGAGCGGCATGTTAACACGACTGCGACCCCGTGAGGAGGAAGCTTCAGCCCAAAGCCAAGGAAGGAAGGAAGCCATGGTGCAGTGTGAGGACCACCACCGCCTCCAGGCCCTCCAGGGATCTCTGATGCCTGTGCTGGCCTCGGGCAGGAGGAGCAGATCTGACCCGTTGAACAAGACGTGTACAGGAGGGAAAAGGAAAGGAGAGGAGGAGCCTCCCACGGGAGCCTCACGCCGCGTCTCAAGCCGGAGTGGGTTTGATGAATGGCTTTGAAAGTGTGCGGAATTTCCTGCCTGAGTCGCGAGGCTTGTGCTTGGAATATTGGTTCTCATCTTATTCGAAAGTAATTATTCAGGTAAATATTAATATCGGATGGCAAAGCAGCCGTGAAGCACAAAGAATACCGATACGGAGGGAGGCCATGGCGGGGTGGGGGGGGGACTGCACCGCCACCAGCAGTGGGTGTGTGGCGCAGCCCCAGTGCTGTGCCCCTCTGCGCCTCGCCCAGCCTTGCTTTTGACCATGGGGAGCCTTTTGTTCACTCATTAAGTGCTTTCTGAGAGCCAAGGCGGCTTCTTTCTTGCTCTGCATTGGGAAGAAGACATGAAGTCAACAAAGCACAGCTGTCACCTTTACAGCCCCCGTTGGACACAGAGGCCACAGGTGAACCCACGCCTGGAAGAGGAGGTGCAGAGTCATGAGTGTGACAGTCACTGCATGGGATGTGTGGATGCCCACGGGGAGGCCACCACTTGTGATGCTGGGACAGAGTGCAGCACACTGCGGGGCTGAGACAATGGAAGTTTCTTTCTCATTGTTTTTTTGTTGTTGTTGTTGTTGTTGTTGTTTTTGGCAGTACTGGGTGGAACCCAGGGCCTCGCGCCTGCATGCTCTGCAAGTGCTGGACCACTGAGCTGCCACCTCCACCCCATTTTTTTTTTTTTTTTTTTTTACTTTTTGAGACAGGGTCTCGCTAAATTACACAGACTGCCTCTGGTCTCGAACTTGCGATCTTCCTGCCTCCACCTCCCGAGCCGCTGGGATTACAGCTGTGCACCACTGCAACTGGCGATTCTTTCTCGCTGTTCTGGAGGCCTGAAGTCCAAGACAAAGGGGCCATCGGGGTTGGTGTCCGGTGACAGTGTGCTTGGGGTGCAGATCTGCCTTGGCGCCGGTGCTCACGTGGCTTCTCCTTGCTGTGCACTCCCGGGAAAGCAGACAGCGCGTGTCTCTTCTCCTGGGGCGCCATGTCAGCCTGCTCTTCGTCACCGCAGTGGAACGCCCTCACAGTGATGTCCTCAGGGGCCACGGAGTCTACTCAGGAAAAAAGAGATCAGCAGGTGTCTGCCACACGCCCGTCATCCCAGCAGCTCAGGAGGCCGGGACCAGAGGATCGGGAGGCAGCCTGCGTAGCGCAGACGCCGCTTTAAAATAAAAAATGACAGAGGAACTGAGTGCACAGCTCAGTGGTGGAGCACCTGCCAAGCATGTGTGAGGCCTTGGATTCAACCTCCAGCATGGGAGGAAGGAGCTGGGATTTAGCTCAATTGGTAGAGCGCTGCTCTGCAGTCTCTGAGGTCCTGAGTTCAATTCCCAGCACCGCAAAAATGGGAGAAGGACGTGGCAATCCACTCCCAAGGCAATACCGAAACAGTCAGCCATTGAAAACCCTATGAGGGTCACCATGAATCGGATACGACTCGACGGCACCTAACAACAACAACAACATGGGAGGAGGGGGAGGGCAGGGGTCAGGGCCCCTTCAGTGGCTCAGGGCCTGCTGTGGTTTGGAGGAGGAGGAGGTTGAGAAGGAAGAGGTTCAGGAAGAGGAAGACTACATAGCTCACAGGTTGGAGGTTCAGGGTCACTGGCCCCACAATGGGGGCAATGGCAAGGGCAGTGATGGAGAGCGCCAGGGCCAGGGGCCCCCCGTCTCCAGCCAGGAAGCAGAGGACAGGACAGGAGGCTGGGGGGCCCCTTTGATAACATCCTCTAAGAACCCAAGGGGTCCCACAGGAGCCGCCCCAGAGCAGATGCCCAGGAACTTGAGGACCTCCCACCAGGCCCTACCTCTTGAAGATGCCACGATGGGTGTCACTGTGTGGACCAGGCCCTCGGGCACAGTGGACCCCTGGGGACACCCCAGCCATCCCCCAACCACAGCAGGACCTCAGCCACCCAAAGTGTCCCTGATCCCATCCTCTTGACTCCACCTAACCTTGATTACTTCCTCAGAGGCCCCATCTCCAAATACAGCCTCACCATTTAGCTCAGTTGGTAGAGCGCTGCGCTGCAGTCTCTGAGGTCCCAAGTTCAATTCCCAGCACCGCAAAAATGGGAGAAGGACCTGGCAACCCACTCTCAAGGCAATTCCGAAACAGTCAGCCATGGAAAACCCTGTGAGGGTCTCTATGAGTCAGACTCGACTGGACGGCACCTAACAACAACAACAAGTTAGGGTGCCAACATGGGAATTCAGGGACCTGGATGGTCCATCCACAAAATAACCCAGGCTGGCAGAGGAGAAAGGCGGACATGGAAGGTTTTCCCAAGGACCAGAGCAGGGCTGCGGTGGTTGAGAGACGGTCACTAAGGAGAATCCATGGCATCGCGTGTCCTGGTGTGTGAATACATTCTTTGTGTTCGCACATATGTATGTGAGCGTGCAGATGTGTATGTGTGCAATGTGTTCATGCAGTGGGGAGACAGCTGAGCGGGCCAATCCAGAGGTGGGAGTGAGGTTGGGAAGAGCAGAGGCAAGAATCAAAGAGCCACCGATGCCAATGGAGGGGCTGGGAGCTGACTTTGAAGGTGGAGGCCCCACCACAGTGAGGTGCTTACAGAGGCAACTCAAAGAGTGCCCATCCAGAAGAGGGGCTCGGGCTGGGGGGTGATGAGCTTGAGGTAGGGGCAAGGCGGAGGCCCAGGAAGGCCAGTCCCTGCACATCCTTACAGTGTCTCTCACGGGCTGTGTGAGAAGAGCCAGGCAGCGCCTAGGATCACCTAGGACCGCTGCACCTCCTGAGCCTACAGGGTGGTGGCTGCCAGGTATCTGCTGGCAGGTGCTTTGCTTCTGCGGGGCTTGGCGTTGCCCCAGGGAGGATGCTGGTCTTTTCTCTCCTTGGAAATCTCATGCCCAGTAGAGTGCCTGGCCTGAGGCCAGCACCCCGGCCCTCTAGTCTCGCACTGCTTCTGCCTGGAAGCTGTACCTTTATTCCTTGAATGCTGCCTTAACATCTATTCTGATGATTAATTAACAGAACTGTAGCTCTTTCAACTCCAGAAATCAACCATTTATTATTATATTATGTAATCAGTATTTTGTGTAGGTTTACAGACATAGCTACCATTTTCTTTGGTTGACGATCTTTTTTGCATTTTTTTAGCCCTATGTTGTTGTTGTAAGGTGCCGTGGAGTTGGTATCTGACTCATGTTGTTGTTGTTGTTAGGTACCGTAGAGTCGGTATCTGACTCATAGCGACCCTCATAGGGTTTTCAGTGGCTGGCTGTTTCGGGGTTGCCTTGGGAGTGGATTGCCAGGCCCTTCTCCCATTTTGCGGTGCTGGGAGTTGAACTCGGGACCTCAGAGACTGCAGCGCAGCACTCTACCAACTGAGCCAAATCCCAGCCCCATCCAACTCATAGTGACCCTATACACAACAGGCGAAACACTATTGTCAGTACTTCTCTGCTGTTCATAGGGTTTTCAATGGCGGATTGATTTTTGGGAGTGGGTTGCCGGGTCCGTCTCCCAAGCCTATAGCATGTGGTGTTCCCAGGCGGTCTCCCATCCAAGGACTAACCAGACCCAACCCTGCTTAGCTTCCAAGATCTGACGGGATCGGATGCCACAGGGCTATGACTACAGGCTTTAGTCCTATAATATTTACGTATTATAGAAAAGAAAGTGCACATATATGAGAATTTATGTATATAGGAACTTGCATGTGTATGTAAGAGGGAGAGAACTTTCTTTGGTAAGACAAACCCTGCCAGGCTGAATCATCTGAGACCCCTTTCATCTCCATTGGTGAGCAGCATGCCGCCATTGAAGATGCTAGCGCGGCTCTTTGAAGGCAGAACCGCTCTTTCTTCCAGTCTCCATTGTCACCGCTGAGACATGGCTGTTGTCATAAGTCTTTTTCTTTCTGGGTGCTTTCAAGTCTTCTACTCTTCTTTGGAATTTTATGGCGCTTCATTGATGTATCTTGCTATTTATTTATATGTATCCTGATTGGGATTTGTTAGGCTCTCAATGTATGGCTCCCCTTTTTAAATTACTTCTCAAAAGTTCTTTGCCATTATGTTCAGTGTTGCTGCTTTCTACTTTTCCCTCCCTCTCTCCCTTCTTTCCTTCTTGCCTTTCTTTTTGGAGTCCTCTGTCGATGCGGTTAGCCTTTTTCTGTTTTTCTTCCGTCTTTGTTGTTGTTGTTAGGTGCCGTCCAGTCAGTATCCAACTCATAGTGACCCTCACAGGGTTTTCAATGGCTGACTGTTTCGGGATAGCCTTGGGAGTGGATTGCCAGGCCCTTCTCCCATTTTTGAGGTGCTGGGAATTGAACTCGGGACCTCAGAGACTGCAGTGCAGCGCTCTACCAACTGAGCTAGATCCCAGCCCTCTCCATCTTTGTACTCTTCTGTATCTCCCATGTTTGCCTCTCCAGGTGCTACATTTTGGGCAGTCAGCTGAGATACATCCTCACTCTCCTTGTCCTCCACTCTCCTTGTCTCCTTAACTTTTAGTACCCACGTTTTGAAAGTTAAATTTAGCTGGTAAGATGTTTCATCTTGAAAGCTCGATATCAAATATGCCTGATCCTTTTGATAGTCTTACTCCTTCAAAGTTCTACTGAAACACTGATTTCCTTAAACGTGCGATACAGGCGCATGTTCTGCTCCTCCGGACTGTGAAGCCGCTGGGTGTGTGATTCTGCACATCACTCTGTTTCCCCTGGAACCTTTTGCTCGGTGCGTTTTACTCGATGGTGTTACTTCTGTTATGAGCTGGAGAGCTTGTGTTCTTGCACACCCTGTGGAAGTCCCAGGGGGAGCTGGTGAGGGGGTCACCGTGGGCAGGGTGTGCTGGCCTCCACGGGTACCCAGGAGTGATGGCAACCAAGACCCACATGGAGCTGCCCACGCTCACAGAGCACCCCAGTTGGACGCCCAGTGTCCGGGGGTTTACCTTCTGGCTCCCTCAGTGGGGAATATTTTCTTTCCTGCTCCACTTTTTTCAGAAGGGGTCACATTTATTCAAGGGTTCTGCCTTAGGCCTTCACCTGCAGCCAGTCCCGTGCCAGCCTCTCAAGTCAATGTTCAGGGCCCCTGGGATGTCCACACCTGTAAGGCAGCAACTGCCCACTGGACTTGTGCCGTGAGGATTTCCTGAACTTTCTGTAAGCCTGAGGATGCGCTGAGAGGTGAACTTACAATCTATCAGCCTGTTTGGATGGCAGGTTTTCCAGGTTAAGTATGGAACCTAAGCCACCGACCACACACCCGCTGGAAGTCCACCTCTGAGTTCCAGATACCTTTGTTGCCCTTCCTCTCACATCTGTCTGCCCCTCCACGAAGTCTGCAGCTCGAGTGCAGAGACCTGCATTTCCCAGCTCAGAGGCTCCTGCGCCCAGTACAGTGCCCTCTCAGCTGGTTTCCGAGCGTGAGCATTTTCTCCCTCATCATTTCTTTGCACCTCACGGCTACCCTTCATGCCAGCACCATAGGTGTCAGTGGACTTTGTCATGCCTGAGCCGTGAGATTTCTAAGTGACCTGCCTTTGATCGCACAGCCCATAACCAGCTTGCTGACTCCTTGAATTTTTTTTTTTTTTTATGAGACCCTAATGGTCTTCTGCTCTGCTTTCATGCGCGGAGTTCGCCTGTGCCCAGGCAATGTGGCCCGTTCGTCTGCCTGCCCGAGATGGGGCCACAGTAAATCGCAGGCACTGGGTTTACAGCCAGAGGGAGGTTCGTTCCCTGGCATTTTTAAGGCAGTGCGGCTACCGCATTTTCCATGAGAGCAAAAGTTCTTGGAAACTTCCCGAGAAGTTTTGTAGGATTTGACCAAGAAATAAAATTTGATGAGCAGTTCTGGGGATATAAAACGGGCCATCACAGGCAATGACTTTGACCAGAGCACCGGCAATTGCGGCTTCTTCATTTCCTCTAGGTCTCTGCTCAATTTCACCCTATCAGTTAGACCTTCCTTGATGGGCCTGCTTAAAACAGCAGTCTGGCTTTGACCTTGGCACTGCCCGTCTGCCTTATACACTTTATTTTTATCTGTGGCTGGCACCACCCTCTGACATGCTGTCTATTTTGTCTGCAGCACCCACTAGAAGGCCAGTGCTGCACCATTCGAGCATTTGGCTGGATGGTTCATTAACGTCTTTGCGACCCTGAGATGAACGCTGGGTACAGAGTAGGCGTTCGATAAACGTATTAGTGAAGAAATGGCAATGACAATTTACAAGTATGCGGCCCATTCTTTTCAATACTTCAATTGACACTTGTATCAACTTTTCGAGGCAAGCAAGGGAGAAAGGAGTGAGTGATGGAGGTGCTCACACGGCCGAGAAACCACAGCGCCCCCAGCTCCATTCTGCTATGATTCCTGTCTCTCTGGCCCTTCGGGTGTGTGGGGGGGTAGATGACAGTCAGGGCCCCTTTAGTCCTAATGGTCTCTGACTCCTGCCCCTCAGCCAGGAGGCTGTCTTGGTTCTTGAAAAATCCATCTGTATAAGGCATGGATGTCCAGGCAAGTTTGAGGGTGAGACCGTCTGACTTTGCGTACAAAGTGGGCGCTGGGAGTTTGCCCCTGGTGTGCGTCCGGGGGACGCCTGTGGCGTGGGGGCGGGTTGAGCGCTTACAGCCAATCCTGATCATGGTCCTGCCATTCATTACGGTGGCTTTGAGCAATGAGCAGAGTCTCCCTGACCTGGACGTTCCCCCTGCCCTCTCTGCGGGGGTTCCAGACCTGAATTGTCAGCCGTCACTGTCACTCGGGGGACTTCTTCTCTCACCCCGCATTTTTATCAGCTCCTGAATGTCCTCCCTCCACAGTGTCCCCAGTGCCTGTGCAAGCCCATTTGCTCACTCGCAGCCACTCCCTTCCAGCCATGGTTTACACGCCACAGTGTTATTCTGTGTCTTTGACTCCGGCATGTGTACCCCAGCATTTACACACAGTTAAGCCACACAAAGCCACCTTGTCCAGCACCCCAGATTTGCTCACCCACCACTTAGTGAGGTTAACAATGAGAAGAATGCTGCGTCAAGAGCTGGCTGGTGCTGGAGAGGGCCCGAGATGCTACGTGGATTTAGTTTCCGTTTTCACAGAAACATTAAGAGGTCATTGCTATTTTCAAACCTACTCAAACAATAAGAAAACTTAGCCTATTATAAATGCTGGGCTGGGACTTAGCTCAGTTGGTAGAGCACTGCGCTGCAGTCTCTGAGGTCCCGAGTTCGATTCCCAGCACTGCAAAATGGGAGAAGGACGTGGCAACCCACTCCCAAGGAAATCCTGAAACAGTCAGCCATTGAAAACCCTATGAGGGTCGCTATGAGTCAGACTCGACTCCTCGGTACCTAACAACAACAACATTATAAATGCTATGGGAGAACAGATCCTCTCCCATGTCCAGAAATTCATTCCTCTGATCCCCAAATAAAGGCCCATTACGAATACCAGCCACACCCCGGACAGCCTGCTTCCTGGTTCAAGACAGCTATGGCAGCCCAAGGCCTAAACAAAGTACCAGGCAACGCACCATGCGAAAGAGTTTCTCAGGCTTGTTTTTCATTCCTCCCAGCAGAAGAGAATAAACACTTGCGAGATTTGGCTTTAAGAGCACTTTGGGAATTCAAAACTGTCAAAATAATAAACCAAAATGTATCAGTATTCATTATTTGTTCGCACCCTCTAGAATCCACATGTTCAACCTTATAGGTTTTCTCACAACACAAGTCATTTAAAATTCCCAGCCAGGGAAGGAGCCAAGAAATGACAGGCCTAAAAATGAGTTGCAGTCACACACCCACACACCCGTGCGCACACACCCATGCATGCATATGCACACACGCGCGTGCAGGCGCACACTCAGCTGGGGTTGAGTCTGGAGTCCTTGGTTTGTGACAACAGGTCAGCAAGACTTGTGAATTATGATCCCGGACGGGAGAAGGCCATTTGGGTTTTTTAAACATGAATTTCAGCGATTTTTTTTTTTTTTTTTGCCAGGCTGTTATTGTGGTCCGTTCACAGCGTGGCCAGCTGGGCCTCACCTCCTCAATATGTAAATATTATTCGCAAGTTCATGAAACTGTGGGAATGCTCATCTCCCTGTTGGTTCTAAGGACTCATCCTTCCTGGAACTTTTATTTATGTAGCTAAGCACTGGAACAGAGTCTCGGGGTATATTTTGGTTCTGTGTCTGGGGTGCAGGAGCCTGTTAGAACAAGGAGGTGGAGCCTGGGAGCGCTCCAAGGCGCTGCTGCCTCTGGCTGCCCTAGGAAACATTAAACCAGCGGGTTCCCAGCAGCTCACAGCGAGCGGGGCTTTTATCATTCTCTTCCTGTTAATCCTGTGTCTTAAAAATAAAATGGCTCTGACAGAATCTGAATTTATTGAGCGCTCTTTAATAAGTTCTCCCTATTTTCTTGGTCAGAGTTATAAACCTGCAGGCTGAGCCTCACATCTCCAACATCCAACCCGTTCCTCCTGCTCCATTTTGACTATGGGGGAAACGTAAACGTCCCTAAGCCCCTGGGGGCTGCATTTCACTCCTGCGTTCTTGGAATCTGCAAGTGCAGTGCCTACTTCTGTGTGGGCTCAGAAACATTTGTTGCACTGACTGGCATGCATAAGGGCTCAGGAAAGAAGCCGGACGAGCACCCTGAATGGCCAAATTCAGCATGGTAAACAGCATCAACGATGTCATTAGAAGACGCAGCTTTTCTTGGGGGTACGTGATTGCTATTAGGTACTGATAGATTTTTTTCTTTTTTTAGGTGCCGTCAAGTCCTGTCTGACACATAGCGACTCTTATAGAGTTTTCAATGGCTGATTGTTTCGAGATTGTTTCGAGATTTGCCTTGGGAGTGGATTGCCACGTCCTTCTCCCATTTTTGCAGTCCTGGGAATTGAACTCGGGACCTCAGAGACTGCAGAGTGGCGCTCTACCAACTGAGTTAAATCCCAGCCCCTATGCCATGGAGTCGTGTCCGACTCATAGCGACCCTCATAGGGTTTTCAGTGGCTGATTGTTTCGGGATTGCCTTAGGAGTGGATTGCCACATCCTCCCATTTTTGTGTGGCTGGGAATTGAACTTGGGACCTCAGAGACTACAGAGCAGCACCCTACCTACTGAGCTAAATCCCAGCCCACTGATGGAAGGGGTCTCTAAACCCTGGGCTGTGGACCCAAATGCCTATTAGGAACCAGGCCACACAGGAGCAGGGGAGTGGCTGGTGAGCCTGAGAACTTCATCTGTATTCACAGCCTCTCCCCATTGCTTGCATTACCACCTGAGCTCTGCCTCCACGCTGTGGAAAAATTACCTTCCATGAAACGGGTCCCAGGGGCCAGAAAGGTTAGGGACCCCTGCCCTACGGTCCTGATAGGTTCCTTCTTCACTCCCTTTGACAAGGATGCGCTGGTGAGAAAGAACCCCGTATGCAATACCCGTGCTCAGTCCCTGAGGCCCTGGAGGAATCAGCATCTCCCCAAAAACCTTCATCTGAAGCCTTCCTGCCTTAAATATTAAATACTGGACAAATGCCCCCTGTTTAAACGGGCTGAAGGTGAGTCTTATGCCATGTCTTCTGTGGATGAAGGCATGTATAAAAAGAAACTTAGGAGATGAGCCATAAGTGCTTTTTAATTGAATCGGAGAAACTCAGGGAGAGGAGGGCCATTGCAGGAGAGGCTATCCCAAGCCCCAGGGGTGGGCCTGAACCTAGAACCATCCATCCACATCGGTGAGGAAAGTGGATGGGTACAGCCATCAATCAACTGAGCACACACGATTGTCTGAATGCTATGGAGGATGATCTTATTTATTGGTCTGTGCAGGGAAAAATGTTCTATCTTCTCCCACAACACACTGTCTCGGCCTCACACATCGAAGTGAGATGCATCCTTCGTTCAGCTAACACTTCTGAAAAAACAGTTCTGGGAAACCCATATCTGTATGTGGTTGTGAGTGCAAGAGGCAGCTTTCTTCAGCATCAAGGGCATCTGCTGCCATGGCAGCAAAGATCTGTGGATTTGGAGGACACTGGGGCAGCCCCTGCTTCTGAGGTTGACCCTGGATTGATCATTCTTGGGGGGGGGGGTGCTGAGTTGTTGAGGACCAGGGAAAGTGGTCTAAACTGGAGGACAAGGAGCAGAGACAGGAAGACCGGAGACCAAAGACATGCTCTCTACCTTGTTGTTGTTGTTGTTGTTAGGTGCCGTGGAGTGGAGTCCAACTCATATCGTCCCTCATAGGGTTTTCAATGGCTGACTGTTTCGGGATTGCCTTGGGAGTGGGTTGCCACATCCTTCTCCCATTTTGTGGTGCTGGGAATCAAACTTGGGACCTCAGAGACTGCAGAGCAGCGCTCTACCAAGTGAGCTAAATCCTGTGTCTCTACCTTGTGTTGTTGTTGTTAGGTGCCATCGAGTCAGTATCCGACTCATAGCGACCCTGTATACAACAGGTGAAACATTATTGTCAGTGCTTCTCTGCTGTTCATAGGGTTTTCGATGGCAGATTGAGTTTTGGGAGTGGGTTGCCGGGTCCCTCCCTTGTAGGTAGGGAAAATACGTCGACTTCACGCCCTGCAGGCTCCTGAGCAGCAACAGCGCCACCCAGCCTTGCACCTCACTGCTGAGGCGTAGGACTGAACAGATACCGTGCGCGTTTACGTAGCTGGGAGCTGGAAATCGCACATCGCTATTCACAGCCACAGACACGGATACCCAAAGCAAAACTGTGCATGTGTCAAATGATTTGTGTTGTTTGCAGTTGTGTTTACCGTGCGAGGAGTCACGCCTCAGGTCTGTTTGCGGCGCTGTGGCATTCCTCCCAGGGTTGATGGAGGAGCCAGCTTACTCAAGGAAACAGAAGGAGGGAGGACAGCGAGTGGGGATGGGCGGGGAGGCGCTCACAGCCACGGCCCCTGCCCGAGGCCAGGCAGTGCCGTTTCCGTCCCCTCACCTCCTGTGCCAGGTGCCCCGGGAGCCCCAGAGCTGTCCCCCTCCCTGTGCTGAGAGGACTGTCTGACTCCAGATGACGAGGGAGCAGGTGCTGCCGGGTCTGCTCTCACTGGGGCCTTCGGGGACTGAGTTAGAGTCTGGCTGGAGAGAAATTCCTGAGGGATCGAGCTGGCCCGTCATCCGCCGTGTCCTGCGCTCCCGTCTTTGGTTCCCGTCCCCCGTCCCGGCGGTGGGGCCACGAGGGCAGCCCCTCAGGGTGTGGGGGGCACGTTGAGAGAGGTGGGTCAGCTGTGGAGGGCATTGTGTACCCACTCGTTTCCTTGGACACTCAGCCAACAGTCCGTTGGCCTGTGCCATTACCCAGCAGACATCACTACTTGTTAGGGTGCACAGAGAGACAGAAGCGCCCCCAAACCTCAGGGTCCCTTGGGCAGGGGGAGTCTCCTGGCAAGGAGCAGAGCCTGTGCTGCCTGCAGGGGCGGCCATTGCTCTGCTCCGTGGTTCTGAAGCTCAGCTGGTCTTTGATCCCCACGTAGGCTGCATCGAGGGAGGGAGCACAGGGTCCTCCTCACGGGACCAGAGGGGAGAAACAAGGACCCCCACACAGCCTCTTCTGCCTCCTGAGCCGCTGGGATTACGAGCGTGCGCCACCGTGCCCGGCACCCCAGAACTGTTTTCTCAGAAATGTTAGCTGAATGAAGGATGCACCTCACTCCAATGTGTGAGGCCACTTCCCGCCCAGTCCAGCCTCCTATCTCCCTGGGGTACCCAGGATCCCCAAGGCCTGTCCCTACAGAACAGAACCTCAAATCAGATTTGCTGGGCCTCGGCCAAGGCTGTCCGGGCCCAGGCCCCAGGCCTGGCCCACCCTGCTGCTGCTGTCCCTGCTGCCGTGGGGGGCAAGGCCACTCAGGCGGGTGCCTCGAGCTCTTTTCCCTCCACGTTGCCACCACTGATGGACCTGAATCTAAGGCCTCCCGCCCTCTCTGCTGGCTGACGCAGCGAGGAGTCCACTCTGCCTGGTTGCCTGCGTGCAGATTAAAAATTCTAGAATTCTCTCCTCCGTTTCCTCATTAAAGGGTTTTTCCTAGTTCCGCCAGGCTTCCTTCCTGACCGCTGCAGCCTTCAATTAATTTCACTCCCCTAATTACTCCGGCACGGAATCAATTCTCAATGATTGAGTCAATCATTTAATCTTCCCAGCCTTCAGGGATCATTTAGAGTTGATCCTCCGCCTTTACGGCTAGAAGACAACACTCTCCTCCCCTTCGAAACTCTCGTTAGAACTGTCTCGGTTTCATAAATACGTGTCTATTCAAACGCCAGGCTCCATTAGGCTATGAATGATATCTTTGTTTTTTTTGTTTTTCTTTTTTTTAAATTTTCTTTATCTCCTACAAACTCTAGCACAGCTTTAGGGGAAATTGTTGTTAGGTGCCGTCGAGTCGTGTCCCACTCATAGCAACCATTATAGGGCTTTCAATGTCTGATTGTTTTTTTCGGGATTGCCTTGGTAGTGGGTTGCCACATCCTTCTCCTGTTTTTGTGGTGCTGGGAATCGAACTCGGGACCTCGGAGACTACAGAGCGGTGCTCTACCCACTGAGCTAAATCCCAATCCCTTAGGGAAAATAGTAGGGGCTTAAATTATCAGTTTAATCAGTTTATGTTCTCAACCTTTAATTTCATTTTTCTTCCATAGCCTCAGTTCCTCCTGGCGGCTAGAGCTTCATGTTCCTGCAGGCTATGATTTTGTACCTTGAACAACCCTTGCCTGATGCCCCTATGCAGATTTCATCAAAACAGGAACAGGTTTTTCTTATTATTCAACACAGTCTGGCGCACCAGCCCACATCTTAGGATTCCCTCTTCCCCATCTTCAAAGGCCTCCGACCACTGGCCCCTCTGCTTAGACACATTTCATCCATGCACATTCTTCAAAGTTTATTCTCTGACCAGAGACACAGTTCCTGTATTAAAAGAAAAAAATAAACCATATGACCTCTCAGAAAGTGGCAGCAGGCTGTGGACCTCAGTCAGTGCCTTGGGGCAAGCACGGGTCTGGGTCAGACCATAGGACCATAGGACCATAGACCATAGGACACATGCAGACATGTGTGCTTGGGCAAAGAGCACAGCAAAAGAAGACAGAGGGGCAGTGCTCAGTGTCTGCAGATGAGCCCTGTAAGAGCCCACTAAGGCTGGGAGGGCCACCAAGTCCCCATGCCAACCCAGCCCTCGTCTCACGGACAGAGAATGCTCACAGCGATTCCTGTTGCAAACCATATCCTGTGCGTGCGGATCCTAAACTCTTCCTGTGAACCAACCAATAAAACAGACACGATTCAACGATGCTGCAGAGGAGGCGGAGCCTGGAGGCTTGGGTGTGCTCGCAGCATGTCAGGCGAAAGCCAGGTCACCTCTCAGAATGAGAAAGGTTTCGATGCCTCCACGTTTATCCTCAAAGATCCCCCAAAGAGGGACAAAGCCAGACAGGGAGAGAGGCACGTTCTTGCAGACAGCAGCAAGCAGGGGGCTTGCAGGGTGCCCCGCTGAGAATACAGCTCCTGGCCTGGGCCTCCTGAGCCTGAGCACCGCCCTCCACCACTGACATCCAACGCTGAAACCGCAGGGACTGCGGGTGCACGATCCAGTTCCTGTTTGACAGCCCAAATGTGCCGGTGCCTGCGGGGACGCCTCTGACTGAGAGGCTGAGGTCCCCCGGTTCTCTCACTGTCAAAGACCCATCTTTTGTTCCCTTTGAAGCCGAAGACGTGGCTCTGTCATTTGAGATGAAATCGCTCCTGTTGTGACTTCACCCTGAGTGTGCTTTAATTCATGAGAACCCAATTGCACCTCTCTCTTGGGGGTTGCTTAATGCAGTGCCGAAGTTGCATAAATAATCAACAGGGCACATCAGGGGTCCCGTGTAGGCGGCTGGTGACGTGCCGGGGGAGGTGGGCATGATGTGCACCCCTGGCTCCTGCCGCTGGACCCCAGACTGTCCACACGGGGAGGGAAGGAGGCCCCTCAGGTTCAGCCCCACTCTCTCCACTGTTGACTTAACGCGCAGGTCAGCTACTCTCTGCCATCTGGGCACAGTGGGTCTGCAGCTCTGGACTGGTTTAGATTTGGGGAGCTGTTGAGTCTGGGTGTTCACCGTGCAACCAAGGGACAGTGGAGCAACACAGTTTGGTGGGACAGTAGGGGGAGGGAGGGCTTGTACTGGCCTGGAGAAGGCTGGGTTGGGGCTGAGAGCCGGGCGTGGAACCGGATGTCAGCTCCATGAGAGAGAAAAATTCGTCTTCCCAGCTTCTGCCTCCTCATCTCTAGAACAGAGAGGCCGAGCACTCAGCTGCTCTTGGTCTGTGTGAGGGGCCCTGGCGCAGCCCGGGAAGCATGGCAGGTCATTCCACAGGGACACGCACCTGACCCCTAATTCCAGGTCCCCAGAGAGCTAAGGGTGAGGGGAAAGTGCTCCGGAGAGGATGCTCCATGGGGGGTACGGTGTGCAGATGCCAAGGGGAGCCCAATTCAGGACACAGGGAGAAAGCAAGGTTCCCAAACAAGTCCCCGGGACTGGCTGTCATCTTCAATCTTTAATAAGGGAGGTTCACACAGCTAAGACAGAGCAGCTCCCCAGCCACACTTGGCTGCCTGGCAGCCCTGGCCCTCTGTTATGGGGTGGGCGCCTCTGTGTTCCTCACAACCTTTCATCCGGAGTGATCCGGGGGTCCCCTGCAGCAAAGGCCCCTGGGAAGCTTTCTGGGCTCCCAGGCTACTGTTGGCTCCAGAGGAGGAATCGTAACCTGGGGCCCAGCACTAGCTTCCAAGTGGGGATCACGAGGACCCCATGTGGGAGGCAAGTCTTTAGGCACTGGTAGGCTTTGTCTGGGATTTAGCTCAATTGGTAGAGCGCCGCTCTGTAGTCTCTGAGGTCCTGAGTTCGATTCCCAGCACCACAAAAATGGGAGAAGGATGTGGTAATCCACTCTCAAGGCAATCCTGAAACAATCAGCCATTGAAAACCCTGTGAGGGTTGCTATGAGTCGGACACGGCTCGATGGCACCTAACAACAACAACAACAAAGCTTTGGCTACCTGGCCCCCAGGAGCCCCACATGGGAGACTCTGTCCCAGTGATGCAGCAGCTGGGCACTGATGGAATCTCTAGGAGGTGGGGTCTGGTAGAAGGAAGTCATTGGGGGGCGGGGCATGCCCTTGAAGGGGCTTCTGAGACCCCCGCCCCTTCCTCTCTCTCTTCACCTGGGCTGCAGGGAGGTGAACAACCTTGCTTCATTGCACTTCCTGCCATGATGCTCTGCCTCACCGCAGGCAGGGGTCGGGGCAGCCAGCAGACCACAGCCTCAAGACTCACTAACCAGGGGCCAGAATCAACCTTTCCTGCTGATGAGCTGATCAGCTTAGGCATTTTGTCCCCACAGAAGCAGCTGGCAAATACAGCCAACTATGTCCCTGTGGTATTTAGGGGACAGTTTCCTCCGGCTGTACACAGATACCGCAGGGAGTGATGGAGTCTTCACGGCTGAGCCCAGGCTGCCCAGCACCTGATGGGCCACAGCAGCAGCACCTGGCTGGGCCTTCTGTAAGGGGACCTCCTGGGGCCTTGTTCCTCACTGGTCCCTCAGAAAGGTGGTGAGAATGAATTGTTGCTGTCTCAGCAATGCTGCTCATCCTCCAAGTCCAGCCTGGCAGCTCCTCAGCCTGAAGGACAGCAAGCAACAGCAAGGAAGGACACCTCAAAAGGCGCTCCCCAGCTACTCTTTCCCCAAGCAGTGGCTCAGCGGCCGAGGTCAGCAGAGCAGCTTCTCATCCCAGTGACTCAAGAGGCAGAGGCAGGAGGATTGCGAGTTCTAGGCCAGAGCTACTCTGCTATTCAAAGGGCTTTCAATGGCTAGTTGTTTCAGGCGTGGGCTGCCGGGTCCTTCTCCCTAGTCTGCCTTAGTCTGGAAGCTCAGCTGAAACCTGTCCACCACGGGTGGCTCTGCTGGTGTCTGAGACACTGGTGGCATAGCTTTCAGCACCACAGCAACACGCAAGCCCCCAACAACACGAGCTGGCGGACGCGTGGGGGACTTTTGAACCCTAGGACACATGATCTCATATTAGAGCCTCAAACCTGAGAAGTCGTTTGGACAATGAACCCCACAGGACAGGGAGAAAACAGGGGGAAATCCTGCTCCTGCCCCTCCAGGGCCCTCGAGGTGCAAGGACCCCCAAGGGCCATGTACTGTGCTACTTACCAGGAGCTCACACTGGACCAAGGGGGCCAAATTCAGGGCCTGGATTTCCCACCCACCGAGGGACCTGAGCCAGGCTGCCGAGGTCCTCTGTGCCTTTGCGCCCCCCACCCCAGGGCAGCGTCGGCCCCGGAAGGCATTCTGAAGCCCGGCTGGCCTCCCTCCCTCGCAGCACTTAGCCCAGTGCCCGGCACGGCTTTCTTGCTCAGCAAGCGCTGGATGTGCTTCCTCGCCACGGCTGGGCACCTCTGCTCATTCTCCCTATTTCTGAGTCCACACCTGCTCCCCGTCCTCTCCTCCCATCTGTCTTGTGATCCCCGTGCCCACATGGATGAGACGTGCTCTCTCTCCACACGACAGCCTGCCAGAGGCTTTGTAAGACAAGAACCACCTTCCTCCGACTCTTACCTTTCCAACCTGTGCACGTCCAGTTCCACGCCAGCCTCACCCTGTGGAACGCTGGGCCCAAAGTCCACTGTTCCCACAGGAGCAGTAAGAGCCCACGCACCTCCCTGACACCTCCACCCTCACCTGCCTGCGCTCCGCTCCTGGCTTCCACCTCCCTGCATCCCTTTATCCTGGAAATGTCTTTCGACCCCAAAGGCAATTGTTTTACTAATTTCACTGAACATCAGATTTTCTACCTGTCAGGGCTCAGCTCAGGCCTGACAGAGGTCAGAGCCTTGCCCAGACACCACATGAGTATCAGGGACCCACTGAACCGGGTTGGTGTTATGGCCAGTGGCGCCAATGAAGGACCTCGGGAGACCTTCAACAGGGAAAACAGGAAAGGAAGGTTTATTGGGTACTCCACAAGTGGGGTGCAACAAACAAGCAAACCCTAAGCAAGAGCTATAAGTGCTGGCTCTAAGCTTGCAGCATGGAATGCTGCAGGCTGAGTGCTGGAATAGCTCAGCCTTAAAGGCACAGCTACAGCAGCCGGTGTTCCGTTGGGCTGGAGGTCAGTTGGTCTTGACTCTTGCAGTTCGCCTTCTCTGCCTCCCTCCTTCCCAGGGATGGGAGGAATTGGGAGGCTCTTCGTGGCTTGATTGTAGCCTTTGGCGCTTTGGGGCCCCTGGTCTTGACTGCATCGGCTTGCTTGAAGAGTCCACTGGAGTAGGGAGTACTGGTCGAGGTGATGGGGTTCAATTGGCAGTTGAGGGACGGTCAGAAGCAGTGGTGGGGGGAGAAGTAGTAGGGGTGAAGGGGGTCTGGAAGCCCTGCTTATATAGGGTCCCAGAGGGGCACGTGACTGGGATTAGCCAATCAGGGCACACACCTGACAGTTACTGCAGATAAACTGACATAACTGCTAGGTAGGGACAGTTATCTAACGAAAATGCCAAGGAGAGCCAATCAGGATTAAAGTAGTTAAGGCAGGCCAGGCTGGTCAGGCTCCATCTTTGCTCACTCGATGGGAGGGGCAGGTGTGAGTGAGTAAGATGTGGCCCTGGGGTCAACTAGGGGTCAGTCCCTCAGGCTACTATGAGGGACCCTAGTTATGGGGTAGATTTTAAAAATCCCCAACATCTACCCAGCTGCCCAGTGTCTGAAACTTTCTCCCCAGGAGCAGTCTTTCTCCCTCCAGGAAACAAAAGATTCTCAAAATATGTGGTGGTAACCTAATGCAAACCTTGTTTGCAGGGTTGAGGCGCGTGTTTGGACACGGGGATCAAGGAGAAGCCTCTTTTTGGGGTATGGTTCAGCTCAAAGAAGGTGACTGTAGAATGAGTCAGAGTCCACCCTACAATCTCAGCGTTACAGTGACACTCCAGTGTCTCATGACCCATTCTGAGAAAGTCAACGACCTCCCAGGATGAATATAGATAGGCTTCCCAGGCGGTGATGTATCTCCCCATCTTAAGGAGACCTTGTTCCTGTAAACCACAGAAAATCCTCTGGCATTGAGATACTACCAGTAACATGCTTGTTGGCACAAACATCCATTGTCTCATCTGGAGCTTAGGGATGATTTGAGGGAAACGAAGCCATGTCTTTGCTCAGTTCCAAGCTGAAGTTAGAGGTCTGAAGAAGGAACAAGACATATATAAAAGCATTCCAAGTCTTAGAAGATAGGAAGAAGAGAATTTTGGACCCTTCTACAATCTACCTGTCCAAGCTGGCACACAGTCATTTTCATCTTTCTAATAAAGGTGCTTTTGTTAACTTTAAAAAATGTATATCAGGAATAGATCCATTCCGGCAGGTGTTCGTGCTGGCTTGCAGGTATGGATGGTCCCGGGTGGAAGTTCTGCAAGTCTCTCGTGGCAGCCCTAAAGAGTAGGTCGCCTGTGAGTGACACTACCAGAGGCATTTAGGAAAGATGGCAGCAGGCTAGGGGTCTCCAGACAGGAGACCAAAACTCCCAGGGTCTTCCTGGAGGTCTCCAGACTTAGGTCTCATTACAGTAACTGCTCTGAGTTGGGTGACCGTCCGGTGCTGACCCTCCAGCTGGTGACGAGCCCTCTGCCTCCTCCGAGGGCTTCGGCTGCCACACAATGAGCCCCGGACTTCGCTTCCGCAGGACTCCCCGTGCCCTGGCTGGGGCTACCCCAGCTCCGACACAGATGTGGGACGAGGGGTCTCTGGCTCCTCCAGCAGCCCCTGCCCACCCTTTGGCCTTGCCTGCCAGGTGTGGGACCCATTGGCTTCTCCCTCCATGTCTGCCTGCCCCTTGCAGGGGGTGCCACCCTCCCAAGCGCAGCCAGCCTCGCCCAGGCCCCCACTCAGGCTGACTCAGGGGTCTCTCACTCGGTATTCAGGTCCTTCAAGGTTAACCCACTTTCCTCTGAAAGAAGGCTCCCTCCAGTTTCCAGGGCTTTCTCCACGTGCCGGATCTGTTCCGTGTTCATGGCCTCTACAGAGAGTCAGGTTCTTCTCTTCAGGTGACAATTCTGAGGCTTGAGCAGGTTGCAGACTTTCCTAAGGTCACATACTCAGCTTGTTGTTGTTGTTAGGTGCCGTCGAGTCCGACTCATAGCGACCCTCATAGGGTTTTCAATGACTGATTTTTTCGGGATTGCCTTGGGAGTGGGTTGCCAGGTCCTTCTCCCATTTTGTGGTGCTGGGAATCGAACTCGGGACCTCAGAGACTGCAGAGCCGCGCTCTACCAACTGAGCTAAATCTCAGCTTGTGGCAGGATTTAAATACAAATCCAGGGGGCAGAGTGCCACCGTCAACCCAACACACAAAGGTTCACCAGTATTCAGGAGCTTGCCTTGTCCTCACCCCCAGTTGTTGTTGTTGTTAGGTGTGGTCGAGTCGGTCTCCGACTCATAGCGACCCTCATAGAGTTTTCAATGGCTTAACTGTTTTGGGATTGCCTTGGGAGTGGGTTGCCACGTCCTTCTCCCATTTTGTGGTGCTGGGAATTGAACTCGGGACCTCAGAGACTGCAGCGCAGCGCTCTACCAACTGAGCTAAATCCCAGCCCTCACCCCCAGTAGATACAATAAAACACATCTAGTGGTGTTAAGATACAATCTCTCACTTGCAGACAAGGAGGGGAGGATTCTAACCCAGCGTTTCGGGGTTCAAGTCTAGGTACCATCAGCCAGGATGCACTGAAACACATGACCTCCGCTTAGTCATCAACAGGCGTGAAGGTGTGAGAGCAAGTAGGACCAGGTGCCCTGTGGAGCAGCAAGGGCTTGGCCCATCCTCCTTCCAGCTGGGGTCCCACATGGCCATGGGTGACATCTGGGAAGGTGGATTGACTGGTCCCCAGAGCCAGTGGGCGAACAGTGCTTGTAAAGGTTCCCGAATGATTGAGCTTTGCTTATTATTTATTTTCTAAACTACTTATTTATTTATTGGTGGTGCTCGGAATTAACCCCAGGGCCTCATGCATGCCAGGCACACACTCCACCACTGCGCTACACCTCCAGCCCTAGTGATATTTTTATTTTGTAGACCACACTCTCTCGCACCCACACACACATACACACATGCACATGCATGCATGCACATGCACGCACACAGGTGCTCACTATCTTTCGAACACTGAGTAAACTTCCACAGAACTATCGCAGGAGCCATGGAGAGGTGTGAGGAAGGGCTGCTGCGTATCCCACCTTGCGGAAGAGGAGACGGGTACCCCAATTGCTTTGTCCCTTATCTGGGCTCACGCAGCGTCTGGACTTCCCACGCCCTTCTGCAGGACTGCATCGATGGTGCCGCGGGGGAGGGGAGGTACAGACAAGCAGGCCCGTAAGTGCCACGTGGAGTGGGGAGAGGCGACCTCCATCTCCTCCCACTTCCCCCCCATCCCCCAGCCTATGGAGCTGAGGCCCAGGCCCCCCGCCAACACCACAAGCATTTCCCATTTGGACACCAGCTCCCAGCAGTGAGGTTCACACCCAGGAAGTGCTCATGATCCAGCAGCGAGTAGAAGGAGAAGAGCACAGCACTGGGGGTCGGGGGTCGGTGAGAAACCAGGGACCCCAGAACCATCGCGGCTGGGGAAGGAGAGCCAGCCTGCAGCCCCTCCTCCCCCACAGGCTGCTGCCTTGGGGAGCCACCCACCCGGGACCAGGCCTATTCATAACTTTCTGCTTCGACCACCCAAAAGGGAGAGAAGCCAAGACAGCCATTTGGAAAGAGGTTTGGGCCGGCACTGCAGTGGCCATCGCCTGGGGCCCAAGGACTGGGCTCTGCCTAGACAGGAAGCCAGCCGGGGCCTCACCCTGGAGCCAGCAAACCCAGGCGCTCCAGCTGCCCCAGGTGAGGGAGACGCGCTGAGCTCCGAGTCAGCACCAGGAATCTGCCATCAGTGTCACGTGGTGAGATTTGAAAAAAAAAAAAAAAAAAGCAGGCACTTTGGCTCCACCCCAGGGGCTCCAAACTGCTGGGCCTGGGATGTGGTCGAACACCAGGATTTTTTAACTGCCCAAAATGATTCTGATTAGCAACAAACATGCAAATCGCTGGATCAGGAGCCCCAGAAGGGAAATATGTGATTTGTGGCAAGTTAGTCCCCTTTGGTACCTCAGTTTCCCTCCCTGTAAAATAAGCAACTCAGACTGAATAATGTCCGAGTTCATTTCTAGCTTTGATTTAAATCTCTGTGATTCAAAATTCCACCTGCTTCAGCCGGGTGTGGTGGCGCACACCTGTAATCCCAGCAGCTCAGGAGGCGGAGGCAGGAGGATGGCAAGTTCGAGACCAGAGGCAGTCTGTGTAACTTAGTGAGGCCCTGTATCAAAAAAAGTTAAAAAATGGACTGGGGGTGCAGCTCAGTGGTTCAGCACTTGCAAAGCAGGCAAGCGTGAGGCCCTGGGTTCAACTTCTAGTACCGCAAAAAAAAAAGAAAAGAAAATTACACCGGCTTCCTGTGTGGTGCCCCACATAACTGACAATTTCTGCTCACAGAATTATTTCTTGGGCAGAGGAAGGAAATAACCAAAGAGTAACATCACCAGAGGGGCTGGGATTTAGCTCAGTTGGTAGAGCACTGCTCTGCAGTCTCTGAGGTCCCCGGTTGATGCCCAGCACTGCAAAAAAAAAAAAAAAAAAAAAAACAGAAGAAGTTTGTGGCAATCCACTTCCAAGGCAATCCCGAAAACAATCAGTCATTAAAAACCCTACGAGGCTCCCTATGAGTTGGACACGACTAGATGGCAACTAACAACAACATCACAGAGAGATTGAGCCTTCTGGCTTTCCAGGCCCCGTGGTGCCCTAGGTGGCTGCCAGTCGGCATGGCCAGGCTGGTGTGGTTGCGGGGACCAAGGCCCGCTCCTGCAGAGATGTGCTGACATATTAAATCAGCCTGGAGAACGTCGCTCAGTAATCTCTTCCCTGTCTCTCAGGTCTGAATTGCCCGTGTACGTCTGATTGCGACATCCTCTTCACGCCCCCGCGTCCGAAGCGGCTCTCAGAGTCTATTATCCGTCATCACTCCTATTGGGAGTAAGCCAAGGGCCGCGTGGGGACGTTAGGAGAGCTCTTTCCCTTGGTGAGCTTACCGAGAGATAAAAGCAAACCGGAGCACACCAGGAGGACCGCAGGAACAGCCTCCCGCCATCCTCCATGGCCAGTGAAGACGGGGCCTGAATCTGCACTGGGGCCATCATGGGGCACCTGCATGATCCATCTGCTCCACCCCGCACCCTGCCTCACCTGCCCGGCCTGAGCTAGGCTACTGCAGTGACCCCCAAAGAGTCCACCTGATCCCAGTTTCTTCCCAAAAAACCCTCCCAGGATGGAAACCTGACCTTGACCTCCCTCCTCCACAGTCCTCAGCAGATCCCCAAGACCCCCAGCACCACTCCTAACTCCCAAGCACCCCGCCCGTGGCCCACGGCTCTCCCTCTGCCTCCTCTCAGGGATCCCCAGGACCCCTGAGCTCCCAGGAGACTGACCTCGCTGTCATGCCTCACTCTGCCATGTCACACTGGAGGCTGGGCCTTCGCAAGGCTGATCCTCATGCCTGGGCCTCTCTAGATCCCACTGGGAGGTCTGGGCTGCTTCGCTGCTGGGAGCCCCAAGGTCCTGTGGTCCTGGGCCCTACTCAAGCCCTGCTGGCCCTGTGAACCCTCCCCACCCTGTCCTGCACAGTGGAGAGGCTTCTGCAATCCTCTCATGCTGTGTGCAGGGGACACCAGCCTGCGTTCCTGCAGCTCCTGGGTCCCGCTGGGCAGTGCGGCCTCTCATCCGGGGCAGTGCATTAGCCGCCTTTACCAGCCCAGGGCGGAGACAGGAGCCGTCTCCTGCCTCTGGCGCCCCAGCCCTTCTGAGCCTTTCCTGGCAACTGGCCTCTGCCTGGCCACCATTTGATCAGCCTTCCTCCCTGGGCCGCTGACCTGGATGAAGCCTGCTCTGTTGTCAAGCTCTGCATCCAGACTCACAGGCTCTGGGGTGGGTAAGAGGCTGAGTGCATCTCCCACAGAGCATTTAAGTCCAGACCCCAGGACCTGGACTGTGGCCTTGTTTGGAAACAGCCTCTTTCCGGATGGAGTCACACTAACCTGAAGTCAGACTGGCGCCCAGCAAGCCACATCACAGTGGCTAGCACCCGACAAGAAGAAGGGCATTAGGACTCAGAGATGCCTGCAACCATAGCACTGTGGCATCCGATCCCGTCGGATCTTGGAAGCTAAGCAAGGTTGCGCCTGGTTAGTACCTAGATGGGAGACTGCCTGAGAACACCAGGTGCTGTAGGCTTGGGAGAAGTACCCAGCAACCCACTCCCAAAAATCAATCCATCATTGAAAACCCCATGAATAGCAGAGAAACACTGACAATAGCGTTTCATCTGTTGTACAGAAGGTTGCTATGAGTCAGAAACTGACTAGACAGCAACTAACAACAACAGGACTCAGAGACACACCTGAAGACCGGACAGAGACAGGAGCCACGCAGCTCTGGGTCAAGGGTGCCCAGGGCTGCCAGCAACCACTGGACGTGAGGAAGGACGTGCCCTTGAGCCTGCAGAGCATGTGGGGCCCTCACCACCCCTTGCTCTTGGATGTGTGGCCTGCGGCATTGTCAGACAAGAGGGTTCTGTTGTTTGAAGCCACTAGAGTGTGGCCTATGGTTCCACAGCACAGGACCCTCACAGGCTGCTCTCCCAGCCCCCATCTAAGGTGGATCCCCGGTCCTTCCCTCTCTTGGGTCCCAGTCAGGATGGGATCACCGTCAGCAGGCAGCACGGCTCCCGGCGGTGAAGGATTCTGGGCAGCCCGGGCCTAGGGGACTGGGGTGGCAGCTCACCCACCGTGGCTCCACTCAGCATCCGTTCACTTGGCCAACAGAGCAGCCCCTACAGAGGCAGGGCGACCCACAAATGTATAGACCTTGGCCTGACTTCTGGAAGCGAAGGGAAGGAGACAGAAACAGCAAGAACGAAGCTGAGGGGGCACCTGCGGGCACAGGGGTGGCCTGGTGCAGGCTGACATCGCCTCTGGGACATAAGGAGTGGCAGGGCCCTCTGAGGGGAGGGCGGGCTGACATGGGGCTGTGCAAATGCTGAGGAGCGGAGGGGACGCAGCACGGGGACGTCACCACAGGGTGCAGGGTGGCTATAGACCCCGGAGCCTGAGGCGATGGAGGGGGCGTCCCTGAGGCCCTCCAGACACAGCCACAGCAGAGTTGGAGGCCCAGGTGTCTACAGGGAAGCCACGTGGACCTCACATCCTCTGGGTGCAGGGTGGCAGGGCCCCTGAGAAGCCCACCTCCAGGCCTCCATGCCCTCAGTTAACCTGACCTCATAAGAGGAAGGCTCTAGGAGATGCAGGTCCCTGGGAGAGCCTCCGGACTGTCCAGAGCCTCTCAGACACGGCGGCACAGCACATGTGCCTCCGTGCAGACTGAGCCTCCCAGGAAAGGTGCAAGCAGCATGGAGCTGCGGTCTGAGGACATAACGCTGCACCCCGACATCCGAGTCCGCGCTTACCCCTCTAACGTGGGAGACGCCAAAGCCACGATCGGCTGATGCTCCCTTTCTAACTCAGGCACAATCCTGCTCTGAGATTCTGGAACTTAGCCCTGAAATGCAGGGTCTGTAGCTTCCTGATGACCCTTGTCGGAGACTAAAAGGGCTGGAAAGGAGGGGAAGCAAAGGGATTCATCAAGGCTCAGGAGCGGGGTTCCTTCCGCATCTGGCTGTTTAGTCCTCATTGGTATCAACAACTTCCTTTTTCTATTACCTGGGCCACATCCCCTCCGCCTTCCACTGCTCCTCTCCTGGTTGCAGATCTTTACAAGGAGGATAACCGTGGCTTCTATCTTGAGAGGGTCCGGGTCATGGGTGGTGCTGCCTCTGCCGGTTGCATGTAGTTGTCCGTAACTTTTACTGGTGGACTTGGGGGCAGGGACGGCAATGCTGGAGGTCCCTGGGTTTCAGGCTCACCCCTCCAAACCCCCACAGCCACTCCCACATCCGTCCTGCTAACTGAGACAGCAGTCCTGCTGTGCCCATTAGCCTGTAGGTGTGAAGACACCAAAGTAGTGGTGGCCAGTCTCAGCCCCCAGTCCTGTGGACCCCTTCTCTCTCTTTGGAACCAAGACCAACAGGACCCTATCATGGGGTTCGAAAGCCATGGCAGACCTAAGGCATGATTTTAAATAATAAAGACTGAAGCCTCTCCCTCTTAACTTTCCTCGGGTCTGGTTTTAGTTTTCCCAGTACTCTGGGGCTGAACCCAGGGCCTTCCCCATGCTTTGCAAGTGCTCTACCACTGAGCAACACCCTCAGTTTCTTTTCTATCTTTTTTTATATCTTGAGACTCGATCTCGCTAAGTTGTACAGACTGCCTCTGCCCTCAAACTTGTGATCTTCCTGCCTCTGCCTCCCAAGTCACTGGGATTGTAGGCGGACCCCACCATGTCTGGCCTGTCCCTGTGGATGTCAGCTAGGAGAGACATAACATCCTTTAGTGGACGTTGGTCAATATGGGTTGGCATAGGTTCCCTAAGAAGGAAGGGCTGACATCTGAAACACCTGTGAATGTGACCCCGTGTGCATGCACCATGGTCAGATCCCACGTGCCTAGTGTTCTGAACAGGAGAGACCTGGACAGCAAGGCACGTGCAAAGGAACAACAGTGTGAGGAGCCCCAGGGAAGAGGCCAGGTGGAGCCCAATCGAGGCCTCAGCACACAGGACCATCTGAGGCTGCCAGCAGCTGGAAGAGGCGAGGACAGGTCCTCCAGACAGTGGCTGTGCCTACACCTGGACTTTAGCACTGTGGGGGGCATGTCTCCGCTGCTCTGAGCCACCGCTCTGGGGCATTGCTGCATTTGGGGGGCATCACCACCAAAGGGGTGCTGCGCAGAATGCACAGCAGTGACACATGGGCTTCCATGTCCACAGACCCCTGTGCCCGGGGCAGAAGCACAGGGAGTGGGAACTCAGACCTAGTTCCGGGGTAAGGGCCCACTCCGGGGCAATTCACTGAGTGACTGGTCCCAGACTTACCATAAAATATCTTTAGAGCCAGGCGCCATAGCGCACACCTATAATCCTAGTGGCTTGGGAGGTAGAGGTGGGAGGATAGCAAGTTCGAGACCAGAGGCAGTCTGAGTAACTTAGCAAGACACTGTCTCAAAAAGTAAAAAAAAAAAAAAAAAAAGTAAAAAAAAAATGGGCTGGGGGCGCAGCTCAGTGGTCCAGCACTTGCAGAGCATGCAGGCGCAAGGCCCTGGGTTCAACCCTCAGGACCGCCAAAAAAAAAAAAAAGCGCTTAGAAAGGAAAGAGGGAGCCAGGCATCACAGCACCCAACTGCCATCCCAGCACCTCAGGCGGTGGAGGCAGGAAGATCGCGAGTCCGAGGCCAGAGGCAGCCTGTGTAACTGAGGGAGACTCTGGCTCAACATAAAGCATAAAAATGAACTGGGAGTGCAGCCCAGTGCTGGAGCACGTGCCTGGTCTGTGTGAAGCCTTGGGTTCAATCTCCCAGCACTATGAAAAAAAAAAAAGAAAGAAAAAGAAAAAAGAAGGGAAAGAGTCAGAGTTCAGAGAAAACAGAGATACAGCAATGGACTCAAGATGAGCCATAATGCTGTGACCCAGAAGGTGGGAAAGGAGAGGAAAGCGTGCAGCCCCTGCAGACAGAAGCGGCCTCTCCCACTCCCAGCTGTCCCCTGTGAGGCTTGTGAGGACAGCGGGCATCCGGCACTGTGAGGAGGAGATACTTGTGCTGTCTGTAGCCACTAGTGTGTAGGGCTCCGTCATGACAGCTGCAGGCCACCGAGGTCCTAGGTCCACCCTTCCTCCCCACAAGGGCCCAAGGAAGCTGGAAGCCACCGTCAAAGGACAGAGAAGCGAAGGTGGAGCAGGGAAGCCACCCAGGTTCACAAGGCTGCTCTCAGCCACAGAGGCCCTGTGACTTCAGTCTGTATCCCGTACACGCGGGAGAACCGCCTCTGGCTGGGGCTCCATGCCAGAGCAGCCATGCAAAGGCACAGGGCTTGCCTCCAAATCCTAAAACCTTGCCCCACTTGCACTGTGCCCCTTCCTCAGTGACAGGTGGCTGGGAGGGACCTCAGGCACCAGTGGTTCTTCCCCTTGGAGGGAGTATTTGGACGTATCGCGGACCATAGAACCCCTAGAAACCACTTCGATGGCAGCTTCCTGTAGCTCTAGGACACGTCCCTCCTGGTGTGGTCCCAACCAGACCACAGACGGGAGGGGTAGGGATGACCTCTTCAGCACTGTCCAGACGGAGCACAAACCCTGCGGGAGGGTAGGTGCACTTGCAGAGATGGTGACCAATGTGGGTTCGGACAAGACGGAGCCAAAGATCCTCTAAGGCAGAGAGCAGCCAGGTGAGGACAGAAGCCTCTGGCCCATCGCTGGCAACAGGTGATCATCTTCAGGGTCTGGGGCTGGGAGGTCAGCGAGGGTGGTTTGAACCTTCAAAAGGCAGGCAAGGAAGCAGTCGAAGCTTGATTTAGCCACCGCCAGTCTGTGCCAGTTTCTGACTCGGAACATGTTTGGAACCTCCTCCTCCACTTTGAAGATTTCCTGAGCCAGGAGGCCCCACCCCTCCTGCACACAGCGATTCACAGCTGGGCCCCGCTCGCTCCGCTCCTCTTTCAAGTCCTTGCTAACAAGGAGACCGTCTCCCCCCGTCTCATTTTTCATGTTACACAAGTAAACATCTTTTAATTGAAGCTCCTGGGCATTTAACATTATTTATAACTCCACAAATTAAAAGCCTCGTGGAACTCTGGTTCCATCTCGTAACCGGTGGTTCCCAGGCTGCTCCCTAATTATTTGGGAGATGTTGTATAGCATCAGTAATTATAGGGTTGATTTAGAACCGAGCCATCGGAGCTGCCATTTCAAAGGGAGCCGCAGAGACGGTGCGTGTTTGGACCTCAAAGTTCCCTCTCAAGGGCTGAGCCATCCACAAGCTGCAGAGGTCCAACCGCTAGGGTTCCGCTAATCAACAAGTCACGCGTGGGAATTTCACCAACCCTTGCTTTGTTGCAGAGTCTAGCGTTGTCTTTCCTGGTAGAGTTCCCCTGATCAGAAATGCTTAGGACCAGAGTACTTTGGATTTCAGCTTTTTTTTTGTTTTTGTTTTTGTTGTTTGTTTGATTGTTTTGCTTGTTTTTTTTTTTTTTTTTTTTTTTTTTTTTGTGGTACTGGGGGTTGAACCCAGGGCCTTGCGCCTGCCTGCTTTGCAAGTGCTGGACCACTGAGCTGCACCCCAACCCATTTTTTTTTCACGTTTTTCTTTGAGACAGGGTCTTGCTAAGTTACGCACACTGCCTCTGGTCTCGAACTTGCAATCCTCCGCCTCCGCCACCCAAGCCGCTGGGATGACAGGGGTGTACCACCATGCCTGGCTTTTTTGAGATTTTGGAATACTTGCATATACATAGCAGGATTCGGGAGGGGCCCCACCTCTAAACATGAAAATCATTTATATTTCATATACACTTTTATACACAGAGCCTGCTGGTCATTTTATTGATTCTTTTTCTTTTTCTTTTTCTTTTTTTTTTTGTAATTTTGTCTATAAAATGAAAACTTACAGTGTGGAATTTTCCACTGGTGGTGAAAATAGTTTCAGCTTTTGGAGAGTTTTAGATTTTGGATTTCCCAGTTAGAGATGCTCCACCCTGAGCGGTTCACCTGTCTTTTCTCAGCCATCACTTCCTCCATCCACCCCCGGCCGCCCTCTCTTTGGAACTTGATGAAAATAGCAGCTCACAAGCTCACAACGTGCAGGAACCAGACCGACCTGCGGAGATCCTGGTTCTTCGAGCGCCACCAGAACCTACCACTCGTGGCCCAGGGGATGGACTTCCCAGAGGCAACACAGATGCATCTGCTGTGTTCCCACCAACCCCGGACCTCCAGAAGCATGCGCTTGAATGTCCCCAATGTGTTGCTGCTGGTGTTCACTGGGGTTCACTGGGATTCTGGGACACATAGTCATTGTGCCGGGCATTTGCCAACAAGCGCCTCAGGAGGTTTGAAGAGACTAGCGGCAGGGGAGGTCCTGTTTAGAGTCAGAAAGGCCTGAGCTTGCAGCCCTGCTCTGCCCTACAGGCTTGGATGGTTTCTGCTTCGTTTTCTCTGCTTGTCTGCAGATGCCTGACTCCCTGGCCGCACTATGTCAGCCCTTGTGAATGCACCTGATGGGAGGCGGGGGAACTGTCCAAGTGGAGTGCCTGTCCCGACCTGGGCGGGATGCTCTCTGCTCTCCATGCAGGTGTCCCCATGGCTCCCTCCAGGGTGGCTCTGCTTTTGGCTCTACCACCTGTTCTGCCCCCTCTTAGGCTGAATCTGTTCACTGCCCCAGGCTCAGTTCAGCACCCTGGAGAGGTGAGCCGGCGTCAGGGCTGCGGGGCTCTGGACCCAGCACTCCTTCCACAAGCCAGTGGTGTGAAGGCCAGTGTTGGCCCCAGCAAGCAGTAGTGAGAAGGTCATCGCAAGAATGTGGACAACCCACACCCATGCGCAGGGGAAGGGGGTCACGCTGCAGCCCACCCTGCATGGCTGGCCTCCAAAGTGAAACTTGTAGAAAAACGCAGAGAGGAGACCTTTGGGCGCTCTAGCTAAGCCAGACAAAGACTTTTTAGACTTGGTGCCAAAAGAACAAACCCTCAAAGGAAAAGACATAAACCAAATCGCATCAAAATGAAAAGCATTTGTTTCCTAAACAAAACTGTTAGGAAGACAAAAAGACAAGCTGACGCCTGAGAGAAAATAGTTGCAACCACATGGGCAACAAGGGGCCGAGAGGCAGATCACCTTTCAGCAGAGAGGCTCCTGCTGGGACCTGGCAGAGCGGCCTGGTGGGTGTGTCCACCCAGCTTCCTGGGGCCCCCAAATACCACCTAGCCGGCATGGAGCATCGACTCACGCTGCCTCATTGCAGATCAGACAGGTGGGTCTGGGGGTAGCCTAGCTCCACCCACGAGAACACCAACCTCACTCTCACGTGGTGTGTGTGTGCAGGGTGTAGTTTTCTCTTGCTAATTATTTTTTTACATTACATTTTGTCAAATGCTCTTTTGCCTCCAGCGCTAAAATCAAATGATTATCCCTTCATGAAACTGATAATATGATCCATACATTGGTTGGTTTTTGATTATCAGACTCCTTTGCATTTCTAGGATAACGTGCAGGAACCAGGCAGACCTGCGGAGATCCTGGTTCTTCGAGCGCCACCAGAACCTACCGCCTGTGGCCCAGGGGATGGACTCACAGAGGCAGCACAGATGCATCTGCCGTCTTCCCACCAACCCCGGACCTCAGGAAGCATGAGCTTGAATGTCCCCAATGTGTTGCTGCTGGTGTTTGCTCTGGGGCTCTGGGACGCACAGCCCCACCTGGCTGAGGTGTGTCTTACACACGCACACTCACCCGCTCACACGCGCCATGCTGGCTTTGCTTGGCTGATATTTCACGGAAGGGTTCTGTCCTCAGGACTTTCTGTTCACGGACATTGTTCTGTGCTGTGCTTGTTGTTCTTCTGTTTTACTGACTTCGTCTAGTTTGGATGTCATGAAAATTCAGACATCAGCAGATGAGCCAGGAAGTTTGCACCTCTGTTTTCTGGAAGACATGATGTGCCTTCTCCTTCAAATATTTCAGAGGAAGACCAGAGATCTGCCCAGAGCCTCCATGCCCCTGTCCCCAAAACATACACAGACACATTTCAGACAGTGTTCCACCACACCTCCTCCACCTGGCTGCCTGTCTTCTGAAGGGATTGAATTGGGAACACAGCTCCGTTAGCCCTTACAGCAGGATTCCGGTGGGGGAGTCTGGGCAGGGCGTGTGTTTTCTCTCGTGTCGGATGTGGGTGAAGTTGCTTGTGATAGCCCTTTTCAGGCTCCCACTGTCTGCGGGGTCTGTCACGACATCCTGGTTTCAATTCTGATATTGGTGATTCACATCTTCTTTCTCATTTATTTTGCCTGCCTTGGTTTGGGTTTATCAAATTTCATTGTTCTCTTCAAATAAGCAAGTCAGCCTTATTGGTTTTATCTGTGGTGTTTATGGTTTCAACTTTATTGACTTCTACTCATCTTTATCATTTCCTCCCTTTTACTCATGCAGGATTTTTGTTTGCTGATTTTTCCTACATTGTAAAGGTGCGATGGATGTTAGGCCTTTCTTCTCTTCTAATGTGAGCTTTGAATGCTGTAAGTTTTACTCTGAGCACTGCTGTAGCTGCTTCCCACTGATCTTACGTGGCTCGTTTTCATTCATTTCACAATGTTTTTCAATTTCCCTTGAGTCTTTCTTTGTGATCCTTGGTTGATTCGATAACATGTGGTTTAATTTTCAAGGCTTTGGTGAGTTTCATATTACCTTTCTGTTGTCTTTCGGACTATTTCCATTGTGGTTACAGAACACATTTTATTTGATTGCAGTGATTTTAAATGTGTGATGCTGTGTGACCCAGGGTGTGGTTTATTCTTCCCTTGGAAATGGCATCCATCCCCTGCTGGGGTGATGCTCAGCAGAAGTCGGTTGGGCTTGGTGGTGGCAGTATTCCCTTCGCTCCTGATTCTTGCTGGGTCCTTGCTTCCAAATTCCATCCACTACTGGGGGAGGGGGCTGGGATTTAGCTCAGTTGGTAGAGCACCACTCTGCAGACTCTGAGGTCCTGAGTTCGAGTCCCAGCAGCACAAAAACGGGATAAGGACACAGCAACGCACTCCTGAGGCAATCCTGAAACAATCAGCCATTGAAAACCCTATAAGGGTCACTATGAGTTGGACTCAACTTGACGGCACCTAACAACAACAACTGGAGGAGGAGCAGCAGAGCCTCCCACTGGGAGTGTGGATTTGCCCACTTTTCACCCCACCTGTCAGTGTCTGCCTCAGACCGTCTGAGCCTGCTGCCAGGCATGCCCACGTCACTATGCAATGCCCTCTTGGTGAGCTGGTGTATCATTGTGTGTGTCCATCACCTTTGTTGTGACAAAAAATTTGTCTGACATCAAATAGGCACAGGGAGCAGGATGCTGCCACCTTATCATCACACATGTCCATCCACTCACCCCCCTGCTCCCAGCATCTCATTAGTGCATCCACACACACTGAACTCCACAGGGGATGGTCCAAGTTTGTTTTCAATTGTCCAGTAGAGTTTAAATAACTCAACAGGAGAAGTTAATTACAGCTTCCCAATTATTTACCATTTCCATTGCTATTTTTTCACTCCTGATTTTCTGTGGGATGTCACCCTGCCGCTGGAGTTGCTCCAGCCATGAGTGGGAACCAGCCGCCAAAGACCCGTCATCTGGTGAGAGGGAGCCGAGCACCCAAGAGCCGCACTGCCCAGAAAGGAGGCTGATGCCCACCGTTGCTCTGAGAAGCCTTGAAAAAGGCAGGCTCAGAGGTTTATGCCCATGGCAGCTCCTTGCTTCTTTCTTCCCAGTGAAGACGCCAACTCCAAGTGCTCTGCTCCAACAGCTCTTTATTGTTTCCTTGTCTGTCCTGGGTGATGGAATGGACCCAGACTGCTCTGTGTACTGCCCTTATATACTCTCCAGGGGCTAGCTGGGGACCAATCAGAGGCAGCCACCCCATACGGGTTTTGGCCAATCAGGGGGGATATGCAAATTTGGTTTTATAAAAGTAGCCAATCAGTGATGGTTTCCAAGTAGTCCAATCAGGAGCCGTTCGATGGTTTGGAAACAGCCAATCAGTGTCATGGGGCCTGAGGAAAGGGATTGGATGCCAGTGCCATCCTTGGAAGCTTGCCGTCCAGGGGTTCCCAGATGTAGGGCAAAAGTGATTGCCCAGGGAACAAGCCTCAGACCTCCAAGGGGGCCTAGATAGGCCCCAGGGAAAACTGCCTCTCTAGGCAGTGCCCTACAATTTTCCAAGTTTCCTTCTCATATTATTTCCCTTCTTTTCAGAGAAATTCTTGATAAATTATTATGGACTAGACTTGTTAAAAATTAATTCCTAGTGTTAGGTAAGAGGCCAAAAAACCCATAAACCCTAGCAGACCTTATTGTGGAGAAACTGCCTGGGCTGTCTCTAACAAAGAAGAGAGCAGCAGCCTAGAGAGGAAGGGGTAAGGCTTTTATGGGCTTTAGGTGGGAGGGGGAAGGGGTGACTGAGGTGTCACATTGGGATAGGTAGGAAGAGAGTTCATGGAGGGTTCTGATAGGCTAGAAGAGGGAAAGGGAAGTAGTCATCAGTTGCTTGGCCCCAGGGCAGATTTTGAGTTAGGTTTTGGTGGGCTTTTTGAGGACTGGGGCATAATGGTAGAAGAAGGCACCATCTTTTTGGTTGGTGTCATTTTGTAGCAGGTCCTGCCTAAAACCTAGGTTTTTTTTTTTAGTCTGAGAATAGCTTTATTTCACATTATGCTTGAAGGATGTTTTTCACTGTATTTAAAATTATGGATTGATATTTCTCTCTGTTCAGTTTCAAACGTTGTTTCACTTCCCTCTGGCTTTCGTAACTTAGGAAGAGAAATCTGCAGTTAGTAAAGCATTGTGACTGTATAAGCAATGCATGCATTTTTTCTGGATGTCATCAAGATTCTTATCTTCACACTTTAGCAGTGTTATTCTGGTGTGTTCGGTTGCAAGTTTCTTTGTTTAAACATATTTTAATCTCTCTCTTGTTCATACTGGATAATTTTTATTACTCTTTTCTCAGATATCTTTAGTCTGCTATTGAGCCTATCTAGTGTCTAACTTTGATTATTATACTTTTAGGTTATGAAATTATTCATTTGGCCTTCTTTGTATCTTCTAATTCTTTGCTAAGGTTGTCTATCTTCCAATTTGTTTTAATGATGTTTACCCTTACTTGTTGGGGCACAGTTACAACAGTTGCTTCCTTGTTTTAGTTACATACTTTGAACATCTGCTTCATGTTGATGTTACCATTGGCTGGTTGTTCCTCTGCAAATTGAGATTTCCTTGGCTCTTTGTGTGTTGAGTTATCCCCTGGATAGCTTGCATATTTCATTATGATATCCCGGATCTTGCTTTCTGTAGCTCAAGAATCAGTTCATTTTCCAAAAAAAAAAAAAATTGCAGAGCTATTTGACCTGTCCCAAGCATCGACTGCCCAGGGCCCAGTCTGTATTTGGAGGTGGGTTTCTATGTATATCATTTCTAAGGTCTGTGTACACTGTATAGGATCAGATGCTCGCATGCACATTGCGGGGGAGTCCAGCAGTTCTTAGCTCTATGAGGCCACTTTTCCAAGCTCCTCCCCCACACTCACCTTGGTCCTTTCCAGCTCCTTTTTCTCCCCCGGCCAGCTGTCCTCCTCGTTCACAGACTCCTGCAATGGCATCCATCATGGAGTCAAGCAGGAGGAGGACACGGAGGGAAACCGAGCTCGGAAGCTTCCCCACCCCTGGGAGGCCATGGCTCCCCTGGTGGGAGAGGAAGTTTCCAAGGTTCCCCATGTGTCGTTTGGGTTCCCAGGGGTTCCCACTGTGACTACTGATTGCCACTGTGGGATTATTGGGGGCCAGAGCACAAGAAACAAGAAAAAAGAGAAAGAGACAAAATGATCCACTCTCACCACTGGCTCTGAGCTGTAATAGGTACCTCGCCTGTGTGTTAAGCCAAAGTCAGAGAGCTCTCCTGGAGCCAGGTCTGCTGTCTCAGGCAGCCACCGCTGGGCTGCAGGCTGCACCCAGTTCAGGCCGTGGGAACCCAGCCTGAAGCCTCGGGGTGCTTCCACAAAACTGACTTCCCCCATCCTAATCTGCCCACTGCCACAGGACCCCAAGGGTCCCTGTGAAGTGCAGTCATGCTGAGGGCTCAGGAGGAACCAGGGCTGGGCCTTCCTCAGCAATTGCTTTCCTGGATTGCCAAATGTCTGCCCTCTGCACTCTGCGCTGGCCCTCTGGCCTCCTTCCCTGGGGCTCACTCTGTTTTATCAGGAACCTGCACTACCGTGGTTTGCTTCCACTTTTGTGTCGCTGCCCTGTGGTGATGTGGTGTGGTGCACACTCACGCGCACACACACACACTGACTTCAGAGCTTGCGTCAGTTCTGCTGAAGTTGCTCACGTCTGGGGGGAGTATCGAGAGAAGCTGAGAAGAGCCGTTTCCTTCAGACAGCTCATGCACAGAGCTGAGACATCCACACACCAAGTCGTCTTACCGCTAGAGCTGAATGGCAAGCCAAGAGTGCCTGGCTATAGGACTCTGGGGAAATCCAGGCAGGCTGGGATGCATGAAGTGGAGGTGAATTAACTAGAAAGTTCTGCTCCAACCCAGAGTTGATCACAGCTGAGTGCCCCAGGCTTATTTCCTTTCCCACCAAGTCAATTCGCCAAAACTCTGTGAACCTAAGCCAGGCTCCGTGGTGCACGCCTGTCATCCCAGCAGCTGGGGAGGCGGAGGCAGGAGGATCGCAAGTTCAAGACCAGAGGCAGTCTGCGTAATTTAGTGAGACCCTGTCTCAAAGAGTAAAAAAAATGGACTGGGGGTGCAGCTCAGTGGTCCAGCACTTGCAAAGCATGCAAGCACGAGGCCCTGGGTTCAACCCCCAACCACACACACACACACACACACACACACACACACACACACACACACACAAAAACCACTATGAACCTGAGAACAGCGTCAGACACACCTTCGCCAGGTGTTTTTGACCAGTCACCTGTGAAGTACCCTCTCTCCATGGGCTGGATCTCTCCCAGGGCCAAGCGTGAGGACAGAGAGAGGGCCGTCCAGGAGCAGGCTTCATTGGCGCAGCACGCTCTGTGACGCTCGGGCCCCTCCAAGCCTCCTTTGGGTCTCTGGGCACTGCTTCTCCTTCCCATACCTGGCTTCCCCCTGGGCCTGACGCACGCACGCGCACGGAGCGCCTGTCAGGTGAGGTCTGGACTCTGTGCAGCATGCTCAGGTTCTATGACAAGCTTTATAATTAAATTCCGGCAGCGCCTACCAGGTCAGGTGTGGTGCTGACACATGGCAGATGTGCTTTCACAAGCTGGGCGCAATGTAGTTACGAGGCTGACACATCCCCAGATGAGGGGCGATGTTTACAGAGGGAGTCACCTGATGTCCTAATTTGTCAACATACATACATACATATCAAGAATATATGGTGAGAGAGAAAGAAAATCAAAATTAGACTTGCTATTTCTACATACGACCAACTTCTGAAGCAACAGTTGTCATGGTAGAAGGACCATTGGAGTAAAATTAGAAGTACCCAGGATGAAGGTCCATTGACAAATCCTCAAGAGCACCACGGTCTGCGGGGAAGCATGCTGATTAGGGCACCTGCAGACCCCTCCAAGTATCAGAGGCTTATGGATGAGAAGAGGGATTTGCTAAAATCACTTCCACTCAGGTATGGCTCCACAGGGGGTTCCCCTCATGGATCATGGCTAATGGGCACATGATTCATGTGGTGGGGCTCTCACCTCCTGGTCCAGCCTGGAGGTTCAGATGGGCGGCGCCACCACACACACAGATACTAAACACAATTCACTCGGGACCCTCAGGTGAGGGGCAAGGACTCCTGTGGGCCTCGGGACGCTGGCAGAGATGGGAGAAAGGAAAAACCTCAGGTGCTTTTGCCTTCCAAGGGCAAACACCCATGTCAGTGGTCTCGGTGGTCACAAGGAGAGAGTTCTTGCTTCGTTGGTGATCAGACAGAGAGTGGGTTCTTTCCCTATTGATGGTCGTGGCAGGAGAGCATTCCTTCCTCACCAAAGGTCTGGGAGAGAGAGTGGAAAAGCTGTTTCCTCATCAGTGGTCCAGGCAAGAACAGGCTAAAAGGTCTTGCTTAGCCAATGGTCTGGGTGAAAAGGTGAAAAAGGATCAAGCTGCTGCAGCACAGCTCCTTATATAGCTCGCCCACGGAATGGCCTGAGCCAATCAGCTTTCAGTCCAATTGTCCAATCAGGAAGGGTTTTGTACAAACATGCAACCAAGTTACTTTCATTTTCCCTAGATTTCTAATTTACAAACCAGATACTCAAAAGCCGTTTTCCCAGTTTTGGGGTTTTTGCCAATTTCTTCCCAATTTTTCCCTACACATGTCATTAGCCAGAAAGGGGACAGAGCGTGGCAAGCTCACCAAGGAGGCTGCTCTGGGCCAGAACTTTCCATCTGGCCACAACTCAGTCGGGAAACCACCTGATTCCACAGGGGGCTGGATGTGGCTGGCCACAGTGTGCCTAGGAAGAAGAGGAAGAGGATCTGTGTGGACGCCATTGCCAGGCTTCGTCCCTTTCAGCACACAGACAGCAGCCTTCTCCACCTGGAAGGAGAACAGCCCAAGTCCTGTGGAGGTGCTGCACCCAGCTCGCATGGGGACTCCTAGGTAAGAGGCTCAGCCCTCTCCTTCAGGTCCCAATATGGTTCCTCTTGGTCCAGAGAGCTAGAGAGCAAAAAGAGAAGTGAGATCCACCCCCTGAGCCCACCTAAAGAACCTCCCCCTAAAACAATGGGCAGGCAAGGGGATCTGTGCGTGGTACGCCCTGTCTATGGCAAGGAGAGACTCTGGGGAGCCCAGCTCCCTGCCTCATGCAGGGACATTGCTCAGTGGGTGCCCCTAGGTGACACCCTGCCAATTGTTTCTGGTGAATCCGGTGGACCCTGATCTTACCCCCTGGGAGGTCTCCATTGTCCACTACCATCCATGGCCATTTTATCCTGGGTGCGGGAAGTGTGTCCCCCTTAGGGCCACAGAGCTCTTCTGGTTTGTCCCGTTGCTGCACATCCAGAGGCAAATCCAGAAAAAGCCTTTGTGGCCAGGCATGGGATGCGTTTAGCAGTAAGATGTGATGATGGGTTTGTCGTGTTAAGAGAATCACTTCCGAGAGCCAGTGACCAGATCAAGTTTGCTTTTTCCCTAGACAGAGCTTGTAAGCCTCCATGATGTCTTTGTTTCTCTGTCAACTTAATGGCTACTTCCTGACTGCCGTGGGTGGGCAGGTAAGAGGGTTTGGTGAGTAGTCGGCAGCCTTAACCCGGGCTTTGCTGCCTGGCTCACCTCCCCTGTTAGACAGCAATGTCTGATGGGCATTGGAAGCTCAGAGCCTTTTCAATCTCGCATCCTGCTGAGACCCCAAGAGCACTTTTCCAGCCCACATGTTTGGGTTCCCTCTGATTTTCTCTGCAGACTGTGGCTGTTGCCTGAGCTCATCTCTGTCTTACGATCCTTGCCATCAGTGACAAGGAGCAGAGGACGCCTTCCCGAGGGCTCCTCCCCAGCCAGGCATGGCTGGTCGTCGCTGCGCCACCTGGCTCTTGGTCTGTCTCCCAGAGTGTCCATTCCCTACATGTGGGATCCCCTGCTACCCAGGACCACACACCCGAGGCTCTGAGGCGGCAGCCCCCGCGCCAACAAACTGACTTCTGAAACCTTCAGGCTCTGCCTTGAGGGGATGAGAAGCGGATCCCCAATTTGTCATGTCTCAAAAAGACAAGCTGGAGACTCCTCGTCAGCTGCCACTTACCTCCTGGTCTGCAGAACAGCCAGGCGGCTCTGCCACAGCCGCGGGAGATTGGCTTGCAGCCGCTCTTCCCTTCTCCCCTGTGGGCTTCCAGGGGCCCTGCGTTTGCTAGGGAGAAGACAGAGAAGGCAAGGGTGTAGGTATTCTATAAGGTGTGTGTGCCCTTCCCCGCATATCCGTTACGCCAGGCGTGGCCACAGTGCCACAGGTGACCCCAAGAGTCCCTGTGCAGTGCAGGCATGCTGAGCGCTCAGGAGGAGGCAGAGCTGGGCCTTCCTCAGAGTTAGCAGCTTGTGCCACGGAGAAGCCACAGTCCACGCTGTTCCAAGGCCACGCCCCACACAAGGTAGGAGCACTGAGGGGGAGTCTGTGTTTCTACAGGAGGAGTGAGGCGGAGGCTGTGGAAATGGGGGTACAGGCCCAGGGACCAGTGAGGGATGAGGCAGAGCCCGTGAGACCACAGAGAGTGACACGGGGCCACGAGAGCTGGAGATTCTGGAACCACAGGAGGTGGGTGGAGAGAATGACCCAGGAGGGGCGGGCCTGGGGGACCTGGGGAGGACCACCGTGGGGGACCATCCTGGGGGAGGGGTGGGCGGTCCTGGGGGAAATAGGGGGTGGGGCAGAGAAAAGCCTGCGTAGGCCTGCAGCCAGTGCCCAGCTGTGCAAAGCTGAATGCCTCCCAAAGTCCCACGACCTCCACGAACGGTGGCACCAGCTGGAGACTCAACATTGATGTGTAGGACCCTGGGGGACATTCTGTATTCACACCACGACAGGTGCTATCGGCAAAGCGGGATCCAGACGCTCCTCCGCCTACTGTGGGGTTTGTTGTTGTTGTTGTTGTTAGGTGCCCTCAAGTCGGTATCCAACTCATAGCGACCCTCATAGGGTTTTCAATGGCTGTTTCAGGATTGCCTTGGGAGTGGATTGTCATGTCCTTCTCCCATTTTTGCAGTGCTGGGAATCGAACTTGGGACCTCAGAGACTGCAGAGTGGCGCTGTACCAGCTGAGCTAAATCCCAGCCCATTGCAAGTTCAAGAGACTGTGGGTGGGAGAGGCACCGAGCCCGCCAGCACCAGTGCTCAGCCACACAGCACACTGCGGAGCACCATGGCTCACCCTCGTGGCCGTGGGCTGACCGGAGCCACGGCTCGGTGTCTTGGCTCAGCATCACAGGAGTTTCCCACTGAGATCGCCAGTCCTGACCACCGTTCCCAATCCACAGTGCAGGGCCCACCGAAGGCGTAACTCCTGAGCCACGGGAGGTAGAAAACGTCATCCATCAGGGCCGTTGGTATGGTCAGCAGAGACATTTTCATTAAAGAGGGACAGGAAGGTAGAAACAGAACAGAAATGGACTCCGAGAAACAGGATTTTGCACAACGCAAGTAGGGTTTATTCAGTTCACCCTCCGCTGGTCTGGGGGCCTCACTGCTGGGGAGAGCCGCCTGCTTGCAGCCTTTGTGGTGGCCTGTGTCTCCAGGTCAGGTCTCACCACCATGCACCCACCCGGGCTGGCTCGTTGCCTCGCTCCTGGCTGCCTCAGAGTGTCACAGGGCTCACTGGAGGGAAAACCTCTTTGCTCCTCTCCAGACAAGCTCTGGGGGTCTGAAGATAAGGGACGCATGCCCAGGACAGCTCACCCCAAGGAAGGATGATGACTGCAATCCGAGGAAGACCTTCTCATGGCAGAAGGACATCGGGAGGACCCGCCCTACCTTTAAACACCCAACAATGGAGGAAAATGCTTCAGAGTCTCTGTGAGACATGAGCAATGGGAGACAAACACAAGCCTTCCAGAAATGAAAGCTTTACTTGTTGTTGTTGTTAGGTGCCGTCGAGTCGGTATCCGACTCATAGCGACCCTCTGTACAACAGGGGAAACACTATTGTCAGTGCTTCTCTGCTTCTCATAGGGTTTTCAATGGCAGATTGATTTTTGGGATGGGGTTGCCAGGTCCTTCTCCCAAGCCTACAGCCTCTGGTGTTCCCAGGTGGTCTCCCATCCAGGTACTAACCAGGCCCAACCCAGCTTAGCTTCCGAGATCTGACAGGATCGGATGCCACAGGGCTACTGCTGCAGGCCAGAAGCAGTGAAACTCAGCACTAGGAGTGAGGGAGAGTGGACGGCAGGTACGGGACGTGGAAATAGGAGAAGGAAATGCAGGGCGTGATGGACGTTTTGGAAGAAATAAACAGAAGAAGTCTGCAGAGATAACGAAAGGAAGCTTTCCTGAGGTCATGGAATACTTGAATCTGCAAATCAAAACAGTACCTCAGCCGGGCACAGTGGGGCACGCCTGAAATCTCAGTGGTTCGGGAGGCAGAGGCAGGAGGATCACAAGTTCGAGACCAGAGGCAGTCTGCGAAACTTAGCGAGACCCTGTCTCAAAAAGTAAAAAAAAAAGGACTGGGGGTGCAGCTCAGTGGTCCAGCACTTGCAGAGCATGCAAGCGTGAGGCCCTGGGTTCAACCCCCAGTACCGCAAAAACAAACAAACAAACAAACAAACAATACGTCACAGCCCAAGAGGAAAATCCTGGGAAAAAAATCAGCACCACACATGCTTTCCAAAAGACATGAATACCCATGAAAACCACGCGCAAGTCTTTGGGGGGAGGTGGAATTGAAGTTGGCCTCACGTGTCCTCGTAGCCACCATTGAGAAAAACACCCAAAACACAGTAGGGCAATACATATAAAAGAAAGCAAATTGTCCTTCCAATATAAAAAAGATAAGAAACACAAATTCCCATAAGCAAAACCCAGAGACAATAATGCTCGAAAGCCCCTCCTGGGAGAAAAAAATCTATCTTACAAGGAGAGGGATCTAAATAAATATAAATGCAGAAGCCAGCACCACAGAACTGCAGGGGAACAGTGAAACTGCCAAGTCCAAAGCCAGACTCCAATGGCTGTGGGAGCCCAGGGAGTGGAATTCCAAACAGGAGGGACAGGTGTAATAAAGCGGAAGTAAGGGCGCAGTAGAAACAGGGCGACAAGTGACTGTGCTAATTCCTCGCTTTGGTGGAAGAGACAGTTACGACCCTATTAACCTCAAACGTACATAAAAATGCACAAGGATTCTTTTTGAATAAGCATATCAAGATAATTCAATGCAGAAAGAAAAATGTTTAAACCACTTTTGCCAAACAACTAGATATGCTAAAGAATGAAGTTGCACTTTGAATTCACACTATAAACAGAGTAGTAACTGAAAAGGGATCATAGATCCCAATGGAAGACTCGGAACTATAAAGTTCTCAGGAGAAAACATAGGAATATGTCTTCATGACCGTGACAGTCTGTAGCGTCTTATATACGACACCAAAGGAACAAGCAACAGCAACAAAAACATAGATAAATTGTACTTAATCAAGATATAACACTTTTATGCTTTGAATGATACCATCAAGAAAGTGAAAGGGCGCATGGAATGAGATAAAGTATTAGTAAGTCATCTCCTGGGAACATAGCCAAGGGAGCCAAGTCATCACACCACAGACACTTGCATCTTCATATTCAACGCAGCACTCTCCACAATTTCAAGATGCCCATTAATAAAAGAATGGATTAAAACATGTGGTACATAAATGCAATGGAATATTACTCAGCAATGAACAAGAATGAAATAATGTCATTTGCAGCAAAATGGGTGGAACTGAAGAATATCATCATAAGTGAAAGAATACAGGCTCAAAATGAGAAATACTGCATATTCTCACTTATATATGGGAGCTGAATCTCACTCAAAGGAGTAGAAAAACTATACATAAGCAGACATATAAAAAATGAGCAATTTAAATGAGCTAAGGAGGGAAAGCTGGGATTTAGCTCAGTGGGTAGAGCGCTGCGCTGCAGTCTCTGAGATCCTGAGTTCAATTCCCAGCACCGCAAAAATGGGAGAAGGACATGGCAACCCACTCCCAAGGCAATCCTGAAACAGCCAGCCATTGAAAACCCTATGAGGGTCGCTATGAGTCAGATACCGACTTGATGGCACCTAACAACAACAACAACAACAAGGAGGGAAAATATAAGCAGAGTAGAAAGAAGGAGGAGGGACTAACAAAGGGACGTGAGGTTGTGGAGTGTGGGAAGGGGAGGGGAACAATGTAAAAGGATCAAGGAGGAGAGGACAATGTCAATGTAAACGATGCAACTTGATGAGCACAAGGGAAAAACAGGGGACTGTAACCCATTAACGCATATGAGTTTTCCTACATATTAATCAAAGGTTTCTGTAAGCTCTGTAAGTTGAAGAAGTGATGTAATTGTTGTACAATGGAAAAAGCAAACGCTGTATTACTCTGTACATCACCAACACTGATCAATACAGGAAAACAAGAGAAAAAAAGGAAAAGAAAGAAAAAAGTTTTCATTCACAGTACATAAAGAGCTCTTTGTCTGGTGTTGTTGTTGTTGTTAGGTGCCATCAAGTCAGTATCTGACTCATAGCGACCCTCGTAGGGTTTTCAATGGCTGAGTGCTTCGGGATTGCCTTGGGAGTGGATTGCCAGGCCCTTCTCCCATTTTTGCGGTGCTGGGAATTGAACTCTGGACCTCAGACACTGCAGCGCAGCGCTTTACCCACTGAGCTAAATCCAAGCCCTTGTCTGGTGTAGTGGCACCCATTTATAACCTCAGTGACTCTGGAAGCAGAGGCAGGAGGATCACAAGTTCAAGGCCAGAGGCAGCCTGTGTAACTTAGAGACACCCTGATTCAAAATAAATAAAATATGGGCTATGAGTGCAACCCAATGGTAGAGCATTTGCAAAGTATGTGCAAAATAGGAACTCTTACAACCTAATCATAAAAGATAAATGACTCTAATTGAAAACGGGCAAAAGACTTGTATAAACGTTATCCAAAGACATAAAATAACCAATAAAAAACCCAAAAAGGCACTCAGCAACATGAGACTTCAAAGAAATGCCAAGCAAGGCCACAGGGAGAGGAGCTCATACCTCCTAAGGTAGCCAGTAACCAAAAGAGAAAAAATAATGAGTGTTGGTGAGAACACGGAGGAACTGGAGCCTCATGCGGGCTGGGATTTAGCTCAGTTGGTAGAGCGCCACTCTGCAGTCTCTGAGGTCCCAAGTTCAATTCCCAGCACTGCAAAAATGGGAGAAGGGCCTGGCAACCCACTCCCAAGGCAATCCCGAAATAGTCAGCCATTGAAAACCCTATGAGGGTCGCTATGAGTCAGATACCGACTCGACGGCACCTAACAACAACAACGGAGCCTCATGCATGGCAGGTGAGAAGGCGAAATGGTGCGGGCACTGTGGAAAACAGTTTTGCTGTTACTCACAATATTCAACAGAATTACCTCAAGATCTGGGAGCTTCTCTCCAAGAGCAGTGAAGACATAAGTCCACACAAAAGCATGTATGTGAATTCTCACAGCATTATTTGCAATCAAAAGTGGAAATGACTCAACTGTTCACTAACTCAGTGGGTAAACAAAATGGGGTCTGTGCATCCAGTGAAATATTATTTGGCTGTCAAAAGAAAGGGTGCTGACAGAACCTGAAAATTAAGCAAGTGAAAGACATTCACAAAATATCACATACGCTCTGATTCCACTCATATGAAATGGGGGAGGTGAACACAAGCAATGGACAGTGAAATGCACGTACGGAAATGTCATAATGAGACCCATCAAGGTGTACACTTAAAAGCACCAATAAAAATGCTACAAAAAGTAAGTAAAACGTCCAGAGCAGACATCCATAGAGACAGAAGGTACCATTGTCGTTACCAGGGGCTGAGAGCCGGCAGAAATGGAGAGTCAACAGAGACAGGATTTATTCCAGGATGACGAGGGTATTCCAGAATTAGACCGCAATGATGTCTCCACTACTTTGTGGGTCTCCTAAAACCACTGGGCTGTGTGTTTTAACTGAGTGATTTTATATTATACCAATTATATCTCAATGGACTTCTCATAAAATACACAAAAATTTCACCATCTCCACACATCCCATAACCCTTTAAGACTATGTGCCCATCCTTTAAACTAGTGACTCTTAGGAAGACACTTTTATTTGAACTCCTTAATTGTCTTCACATAGCTTCCTTTAACCCCTATCTCATGCATACACTGCTTACTGCATGCTTGGCACTGGGTGAAGCATTCCACTCACTGATTCTTTCACTTCCCCAGCCATGTGGAATATATGATTATTATCAGCCCCATTCACAGAGCTGGAAATTGAGATTGGGGGTGGGTAAGCTGCCAGTCTGGGGTGTCCCCAGGACCTGAGCAGGAGACACCCCATGTCTGCTCTCTGCCCTGTCTCTCCACTGCTTCTCCATGGGAAATGACATGGGCTTTTTTACTAAAAACTGGATAGGTCAGAGCCTGTTTTCTTTGGCTTACACGTGGGCCTGCCAGTCAGTAAGGTACTCTGCAGTCTGTGTATGGAGTGACCTTCTCCAAATATTAATTATGGTTATTTCTGAGGTTTGAGAATTGGAAATCTTTATTTTGTGTGTGTCATCTCTGAGTCACTCGACTCTCTTATAAGAGGCCCGTGTCTGTTTTATGAATAATGCACATCATGGGTCTCCTGAAATGGGGAGACCAATGGAAAGATAAATAGGTATCTAAATAAATGAATGGATAGATGAATATTTGAACTACAAAATAGATAGGTGGATAGATAGATACAGATGATAGAGAGAGGTGGATAGATAACAGGCAAAAGTCAAAGGGGGGAGTGGGCGTGGTGGTGCACGCCTGTAATCCCAGCAGCTCAGGAGGTGGAGGCAGGAGGATTGCAAGTTCGAGACCAGAGGCAGTCTGCATAACTCAGTGAGACCCTGTCTCATAAAGTAAAAAAATGGGCTGAGGGCGCAGCTCAGTGGCTCAGCACTTGCAGAGCATGCAGGCGTGAGGCCCTGGGTTCAACCCCCAGTACCGCAAAAGAAAAAAAAAATGGTAGTGATTGATACATATGAAAGAGAGAGAGAGGAGAGAGGGAGAGAAAATGAGAGAGAGGCAGGCGGGGAGGAAGGAGACAGTACAGCTACAGATGGGGGCAGGTGGATGAATTCTGGCCCAGCCCCAGATCTCCTGACTCAGAATCCAGATGGAGAGCCAGGTCCTCCCAGAAGTCCCCTGAACGGTCACCACGCATTGGTCTCCTGGTTCTATTTAGGAACCGTCGGCATAGGGGCTGATGTCGGGGCAGGACGTCTGGAGGCCCTGGTATCCGCTTTAAGTCCACCTCTGCCCTGTCTGCATTACAGCACGCCGCCTCAGTGGGCCACTTTGCTGACCTCTGTGACCCCATGTCTGCTAGTAATTGGATTCCTTCTCGATTTATGTGCACCTCCCTTGCTTCACAGTCACAGGGAATGTGACAGCGTGTTCTGAGTTGTTAATCTGTTTTTCTCTCCAGCTTTGTTGTTAATGACTCCTTAATTAGTATTCATTTCTGAGCCCCCAGGCACTTCATGACTCGGCTCTGTTCATGACTTCATCCTCCCCAAGCCATGACCCCACCCCTCCTCTTGATCTTTCCTTTTACAGTTGAGTAAGTTGAGTTCTGTTTGCTTTACTTTAAAAACTCACACCCTCCCTCCAAGAACCTCACCCAGCTGGACACGCTTTCGCTTACTGCTCGCCCTCTCATTCAACCACTTCCCACTGACCCTGGCCCTGTTGTGGGCCGGCCGTGGCTCCAGAGGCTTCGGACATGGTCCAGTGCCTGGTCATCTGTGTGAGCACCAGGTGCCGTGACCTGAGGAGAGGATTGAGGCAGCCAGGAGACCGCCATGGGCCCGTGGCCAAGCCCTCCCTCATTTGCAGAGTGCAGTGCACTTTAGAGGCCTCCAGAGGAGGCGGAGAACAACCCGGGATGGAGCAAGCATCAGGCCGTGGAAGGCGCACGGGGCTCCCCTGCATTCCACGTTGGTCCACGGGGAGTGGAGCAGGGCCCGGTGTGGGCGAGAAGACAGTAGTGCCAGCCAGGCTTTCCAGGAGCTGTGCACACCGCGGCTTAGGGCAGGACTGTCTGGGCTCCCACCTGGGAGACAGGTGGGTGGGGAGCCCCCACCCCGCTCCAAAGGTCTGGTCAGCTGGGGTGGGGGGAGCATCACAAGTGAGGTTCTGTTGCTGTCGACACAAACCCCATGGTATCAGTGAGTGGGACAGGGCAGCATCGCCCAGGGAGAAGAACCCTGAGTCCAGGCCAAGGCCCTCAGCAAAGCAGCTGTGCACTGAAGACCAGGCAGCAGCTGCATAGGTAGAGGGAGAAATTGGGAGGAAATTGGCAAAAACCCTCAAACTGGGAAAACGGCTAAATTTAGGGAAAATGAAAGTATCTTGGTTGGATGTTTGTACAAAAACCTCCACATCCCCCGAACCTGATTGGAAAATTGGACTCAAAGCTGATTGGCTCCGGCCATTCCATGGGCAAGCTATATAAGGAGCTGCACTGCAGCAGCTTGACCTTTTATCGCCCGGATCTTCAACCACCAACAAGGAAAGAACTAATTTTTCGCCCAGACCACCAATGAGGAAACAGCTCTCTCGATTCTCTCACCTGGACCTTCGGTGAGGGAAGAACGCTCTCCCTGCCACGACCATCAACAAGGAAAGAATTCGCTCTCTGCCAAGACCACCAACATGGAAGCATCTGCCCTTGAGGCTGTATAAGAGCTGCTAGCACTTAAAGCTGTACTGGGGTTTTCTCTCCGCCCTGATAAGGGCAGAGAAATAAAGAGCTGTGTTTGTCCCCCCCAAGGCAAAAGTGCCTGAGGCTTTTCCTTTTTCCCATCTCCACCAGCCTCCTGAGAGCCGCAGGAGTCCCCACCCCTCACCCAAGGGTCTAGAGTGAATTGTGTTTAATATCTGTGTGTGCGCAGCGCCACCGCCCGTCAGAACATCTGGGCCGGACAGGGAGGCGAACGTCCTACATAAAGGAGCTGTGGGCATCCATCTTTGTCAACTATCTTTAAAAGCTACTCTCCCGACTGAGAGTGGGCTTTGCTTTTGATGATGATGATGGTGGTGGTGGCGGTGGCAGTGGTGATAATGGGGATAATGAACTCGTTCCTCACTAGAAGCAAGCAGAAAACCCCTGGCATTGTCTTGACCTTATACCTTGACTGTTAAAGAAAAATCCAGAGCAATCACCCATCAAGCCCCGCCGTGAGTGCACATGCCCCCTTCGCTCCCCCACCCAGCCTTGTGTCTGCAGGGATGAGCTGGTTGTCTGGAGACATCCTGCAGGAACGCAGCAGCCCCGCCCCCCTCCCTGCTGCCCTGCACCCCAACTCCAGCCACCCGCACTTCATCACTGCCCCACTCGGATCCCATTCTTGGTTCTTCTTTCAGCCCTGTGGCTGAAGCGCCATGGTAGGAGTGGCCATATTGGTGAGAAAGCAGCATGTCCTGCCATAAAGGCAGTAAATGCGAGATCAGATGTAAAGTTGAGCGCCTGGCTTGGTCTTTGTGGCTAATTTATGAGCCCAGCCTCCTGGGCCCTCGATAACACGAGGCTGTAACAGATGCTGCTGTCCCCAGAGGCTCTCGCTTCCGTCCGACTCCCCCTCACATTCACGGCGGCCCCCACCGCAGACCTGTACCTTATCACCAGACTGCAACACAGACCCCCTGTGCAGCTGCGCCGTGAATCTCAGCCCGGAGCGATGGTTTCCTTCCTGGGCCAGGTTCAGCCTCTTCTCAGGTCAGGCAGCCGGGAGGAAGAGATGAGGATGATTTGGAAGCTGCAGTCACCTGGCTTCCTCTGAGGCCCCCAATCACAGGCCAACGCCAGGACCCCCAGAGGCCTTGGGGCTCCTGCGCCCTCTGAGACCAGCGGCTTCTCTCATCTCCGTCAGCCGGCCCCTGGGCACCTGTGAGTGCTTGGGGAGGGTTCGTACACTACTGGTTAGTTTGCACACCTCCTATGCTTTCTAGATGTGTCTCCTACAAAATCCAGCGACAAAAACGGTGCTTTGCTCATCGGCAGGTGCTGCCTGCCTCACTCAGACGTCTCAAGGCCCAGGCAGCTTCATTAGACAGTCAGGAAACCCTCGGAATCAACCAGGTATGAAGCCGCCAAGGAGGGGAGGGGACAGGCAGGTGAGCCCCCACTCAGATCCCACTCTTGGTTCTTCTTATTAAGCTTCAGACTGACACGTAACTTGTACCCAGAGAAGTGCTCACAGGCGGCCATGCCTCCCCGATTCCCACACCCAGATCCTGTGTGGGAACCCCCGGGAACACCCTGCAGGCAGGCCCACACGGGGATGGATGCAGGCTGCCCTCAGTTCTGACGCTGCACTTCCTGTTTGGGGCTTTATCCAAGTGTCTTTGTTGACATGTGTGTGGAGAGTCATTTGTGTTGCTGCATTTGGTGCATGGCTGCGGCTTCTGAGCTTTCGTGGCTTGCGTGGCCATGACATGTAGTATTTCATGGCGGGGCTGCAGCAAGGGGCAGTCACCTGTCCCGCCTCCGAGAGAATGGGGGCGGCTTCCAAATGTCCACAGCTGTGGATGAAGGGAGCTGCCGAGACCTTCCAGGCCTCTGCCTCATGCTAGAGATGCCACGCACATTTCTGTGAGGGCCCACAGATCCATGGTGGCAGCCCGTGGGCTTCTGGAACATTCAGAGCCCAGTTCCCACATCTTGCCGAGCACTGTCTACTGCTGAGGCTCCTGGCCTCAAGGGCTCCATGGCTTCCTGGGTGGCACCTCCTCCTCCTGCCCGCCCCACCTCTCCCTTGCACCTCTTGAAGGTGACACCCAGGGGCAGGGAGAGGAAACCGGGTGCGGGTGCCTGCTACGCTGGCTTGTGGCCCATGCGCAGGCTGGGCTTCCTCAACCCCTTTCCTCTCCATGTGACCCCTGCCTCACAGTCTCCCAGAGACGGCAGAAATGCCGAAAGGTGGACAGAGCAGGGCCACGTCAGCTCTGACCCCGCCACAACACCAACTCCGTCAGCCCCGCAGCAGAGCTCCAAACCCAGTGGATGCCCCTGTGGGGATTTGTCCCCAGCCTGCAGTGGCCAACTTGGGCCCGCCTTGTTCTGCTCTCTCCCACCCTATGGGCACCTTCAAGCCCTGGCAGAGGCAGAGGCACAAGGCATCTAGCACAAGGCACCGGAGGCAGTGGCCTCAAGGCCCGTGGTCACCGCTATGTAGGGCTCATTGACCCAAGGAATAGTGCTACCAAGTCACTGTGGACACGGGTCCAAACCACGATGGGAGGAGGTGGCCAAGTGACCAGCAGAGGGCAGAACTGGGGCTCGGGTGTCCACCTGCCACAAGCCCTCCCACGTGGGGGCGTCCATGCCACATCCTCTCCCTCCGCTGACTCAGCTGTGTCCGAAGGAGCTCCCTGTGGGGGCTGCAGAGCAGGAGGGCTGTATCCCCAAGGCCAGCAGGAAGAGGCAGGAGGGCGCCTGACCACGTGAGCAACGCCCCCGGCCAGCCCACAGCAGGCTCCATGCAGCTCTGTCATGAGTGTGAGGCCCTGGGGTCCATCCTCAGCACTGAAAACCAATAACACCAACAGCGGGGTGTCATGCCGCACGCCTGTCGTCCCAGCGACTCGGGAGGCTAGGCAGGAGGATGGCAAGCTCCAGGCCAGAGGCAGCCTGGGCAACTTAGCGAGACACTGACTCAGAATGTTGTTGTTGTTCTTAGGTGCTGCCGAGTCAGTATCCGACTCATAACGACCCTGTGTACAGCAGGAGAAACACTATTGTCAGTGCTTCTCTGCTGTTGGTAGGGTTTTCAATGGCGGATTAATTTTTGGGAGTGGGTTGCCAGGTCCTTCTCCCAACTCAGAATAAAAAGTAAAAAACTGGTCTGGGGTGCAGTTCAGCTGTAGAGCACTGACCTAGCATGCCTGAGGCCCTGGGTCCAGTCTCCAGTATTGGGAAGGAATAATAATAATAACAACAACAATAACAATAGATGGAGAACAGGTGGAGGCCAGGGCCTGCCGTGTGCAGGAGGTCCCTGATGACAAGCGTCTGAGGCTGAGGCTGAGGCTGAGGCTGTCCGCAGACGCCCTCATTAGAAACCACATGCCTTCCTTAATTTGCATTTCTATAGCGCATTTCATCCCCTGACATCAAAGCTCCGGCTCTCCGTGGCTCCTGTGGGGTTCCAATGGAAAATGTCATATCACAGTTTCTTTCTCGTCTAATTAGGGGGCCGAATGTAAGGTCTGTCAGGCCAAAAGCAAGCAGCCCCTCTCCTCCCAGCCTGCTTCTGAGAGGCCCATCTGCAGGGCGCCTGTGGGCTGATTCCAAGGCCAGGAGAGGTTGCTGGGGAAGCCCCTGGGGCCGCACAGCACCTTGGGCTCCTTAGGACTTTGAGGACGCACCTTCAGGAGGTGGCGCCTGACGCATAGCTTGAGAGGGAAGGGGGCGGGGCTTGCTGTGCCCCGCATCCTTGAGAGCCTGTAGACAGGTGGGTCTTTTGCCAGGGTTAGGGCAGGACCATCTCTCAGCCGCTGGCGGCACCCCCCCCCCCCAGGGAGACAAGGGAAAGGGGAGGTGGCACTTGCTGAGCTCTGTTACCTGCTTCTATTGCAGATGGTAGCCTTTGCTTAAAAGACGAGTACCCTTCAGGTCTGGCTTGATCAATCCTGTCGCACAGTTGTGTCCGTGGAGACCCGAGGGGTTGAGTCACTTGAAGAAGGTGGCAGAGCCCTCAGTGGGCAGCTGGGTTGGAGACAGGAGTGTGTGTCTACCCTCACGGCTGCCATTTTCCCATCACCTTAGACTCAAGAGACTCTGTGAGTCCTGTCAGCTCACATGGCCAGGAAGTAGCCATGTTGCTGCCACAGGACACTTGACTGTGCTTCTAAATGGCCTCAGAGACATGAGAGGGGCATGGCTGATCCCAGAAGAGGGAAGGAATTAGTTTGCCTCGGGTGGCCAGTGGGGCCACGGGAAGGCAACCTGACCTCCAGCAGACATGAAGAAAGGAGGGTAAGGGTCTAACTGGCCCAGGCTGGGGCTGTGAGGACAGCCAAAGCCACCGCGTTCTCTCTGTGGTGGCAGCCCTGCCCTCACACACCCTCCTGTGTGTCCTCACCCCCCAGCAGTGGCTGAAGCCTTGAGGAGGGGCAGGCCCCAAGGCTGCCAGATGGACAAATGCAGAGCTGGGTCACCAGGGAGCAGGCTGGCTTTTCCCCATGGTGAATGGACCCAAGACCGCCCCCCACCCCCATCCCCGCGGCCAGCAGAGCCCAGCCTGACCCCACACTGGGCTCCAGAGAGATGCCTCCTGCTTGACTTTGGGCTGGGATTTAGCTCAGTTGGTAGAGCACCACTCTGCAGTCTCTGAGGACCCGAGTTCAATTCCCAGCACTGCAAAAATGGGAGAAGGGCCTGGCAACCCACTCCCAAGGCAATCCCGAAACAGTCAGCCATTGAAAACCCTATGAGGGTCGCTATGAGCCGGATACCGACTCGACGGCACCTAACAACAACAACAACAAGAGGCCCAGCAGCCTGGCTGGCCTGGGTGGCCAGCAGCACCTGTCTTGGTCCACCTGGGCGGACATAACAAGGAACCATGCACAGCGTGTCTTATAAGTAGCCAAGATCCGGGAGTGAGAAATTGACCAGGGTGTCAGATGGCTGGGTTCTGGCAAGGAGCCTCTTCTAGGGCACCGAGGGTCTGCTGCTTGTTGTTGTTAGGTGCCATCGAGTCGGTATCCAACTCATAGCAACCCTCATAGGGTTTTCAATGGCTGACTGTTTCAGGATTGCCTTGCGAGTGGATTGCCAGGCCCTTCTCCCATTTTTGCAGTGCTGGGAATCGAACTTGGGACCTCAGAGACTGCAGAGCAGCGCTCAACCCACTGAGCTAAATCCCAGCCCCATCAGCTGCTTGTTGTGTCCAAATCATTCTGGGGGTGAGGATTTCAACATGTGAATTTCGAGAGCCTGTTGCACTGTACATCCAGAAAGAGGGCCCGTGGGCCACGGGGTGTCTGTCTCAGGACTGAGGGGCCACGGTGTCCACTTTGCCCATTACACTCACGTAAAAAGTCCGGAAGTCTCTGGCCACTTCCCGCAGAGGAATCTGCACCGCTGTGGTGTGTGACCCTGGAGGAGGAAGGCCACTGAGGATCAGGTTGTGAGGGACACGTCTCCCGGAAGACCAGAGATGGACGCAGAGCTGATCTCGCGTAACAGAGCCTGTGAGTTACGCAGCCGCAAAGTACTGGAAAGTCTGCCCTGGAAAATGACTTTCTTGGCTCTTCTAAGCCAAACCGGCACCGCATCATCAGTTGGTGATTCCTCAGTTGCCCACTACGCTGCCTGTGAATGCACCGGATAAACCCAGGGTGGGGCACCAACAGCACTGCTCACTAAGGCGGACATCCACAACTTCACCCCACTCTGAGGGTTCCCAGGGAGCAGGGCTCTGCTAAACAAATAGCCCACCGCCCTGCCTGGCCTTGCCCTAGAAATGGGACACCCTGTTTGCTTTCTTGTAACTTGACTGCTGAAATGCGTACCTATCACATGGGAAGAGCATGGAGAATACTTTCTGGATAAATGGATGGATGGATGGGTGGGTGGATGGTGGGTGAGTGGGTAGTGGATGGTGGGTGGGTGGGTGGATGAATAGTTGATGGATGGGTGGATGGATGGATGGGTGGGTGGATGGTGGGTGGATGGGTGGTGGATGGTGGGTGGGTGGGTGGATGAATAGTTGATGGATGGATGGGTGGATGGATGGATGGGTGGGTGGGTGGATGGATGGGTGGATGGGACATGTGCCCTCCCTTGCATCGGAGGCCTATGCTCCACACCGGACCCGTATGCATGGCAGTGGTCCTGCCCCTCCCGTTGTCCTTCCTCTGGCGGGCAGTGGGGCTGACCCTATTCCCACGTCCCACGTCTTGCCCCTACCTGAGAACACCCATGGGGCGAGATGACCTCTAGAAAAGTCACCCTGTGGGAAGCCTCCACTGGGGCTCCCTCTGTGTGGAGGTGGGAACAGAGAGATAGCAGAAAGCACGGTTGGGCGGCAGCTTTGGATGGTCATCTAGCCCAACAGCTGCGTGGATCAGAGAAGCAGCCACTGGTCAGGGAAAAGCGCCACGTTCAGGCAGTTACCTGTCTAGCCGCCTACCCATGCTGATATCCATCTGCCCATCAGCCGTACTTCCACCCGTCATCCATCTGCCCATCCTTCCACCCATCCATCCAGACATCCAACTGTACATCATTCATCCATCACTCATTCATCCACCCATCACGCACACACCATGCATTCATCCATTCGTCTGCTGTGTACTCATCATCTGTCCATCCGTCTCCCCCATCTCCCATTCACCCATCCACCAACCATCCATCCATCCATTTATCCAGAAAGTATTCTCAACGCACTTCCCATGTGCCGGGAACGCTTTTCAGCAGTCAAGTTACAAGACAGCAAACAAACTGAAACGTCTCCACTCACAGAATCTGTATTCCAATGTGGAGATACAGGAAATAAGCAAAAGAGGAAGTGACGTGTGAAGGCTGTCAGGGGAACACAAAACCTGCTAAAGAGTAGAAGCAAGAAGCAGGGATGGAGAGTGCCTGGGGTTGCAGTCGCTGTAATTTTGTCCGAGTGGTCAGCAAAGAACTCACCGTGAAGAGGAAGGAGAGGAGGGAGGGGCCGGGGTGAAGGCAGTGCAAGGCAAGGCTCCAGAGAGCACAGACGTTCTCATTTGGCGCCTGGCAAGGGACAAGGAGTCCAGGGTGACCAGGCTGGGGGAAGAATCAGGCTGGGAGAGCTGTGGACAAGAGGAAAGAGAGCAAAGAAGGAGGACGGGGTCTTTACAGCAGACACGTGGCACAATAGAAAGAAGACGAGGAGACTATTGCAATGATGCAGGGTGGACATGAAGTTGGGTAGGTCAGGGGAGGGGCAGCTGGGAAGGTGAAGGCCAATAGGTTCTGGGCTAATTTTGAAAGGACAGCCCCAATGATTTGGTGGAGGATCAGTGGGGAGGGGAGAAAGGAGGCAATGCTCACAGAGCAGGGGAGGCTGCAACTCTGTCCCAAGCAATAAAACTCTGCAGTCCCCACCTCCTGGGCTTGGCGGATGGTGGAAGGCTGCCCAGAAGTGGAGAAAGACTACGAGGCCGGATGTACCGTCAGCATGGCGCCAGCAACACGTTGGCTGAGAGAGGTCATTTTTAAGTAGGAATAAACAGAAGCCTACCTCCCAGGAATGTAAAATACAGGCAAAACAAAGGAAAAATGGGTCTTTCCTCAACATGAGTGATCAAGTTTGTCCTTTTGAAAGCGACCCACTGAAAGAAAGAAAAAGATGGAAAAATAGATAATGTTTGATGGCAGTAGCCATGAGGGAAAAACACAGAGCGGTGGAGATGGGCACAGCAGGCTGTGGAGGTGCTGGGTTCTCTGGGATTTCCATCTGCTTTTTGCCTTGTCAATCTCCTAAGGTCTGGTGACACGTGTGGGGGTGCATCAGCGCTAGCTTTGGGTGGTGATGATGGTGGAGAGAACAGAGAGCAAGCCCACTGATTACAGGGCTCGTTCCAACAGCTCTGGAAGCATCTGGAGGAGCAGAAGAGTGGAGGAGGTCGAGGTCAGCACACATTGGTACCTGGCCAACTAGGTCTCAGGGACCCACCGAAATAAAGTGGAACAAACACACCCCATGTCAGATACACTGAAGATACTTGACTCCCACACTGTGGAAGGCGAGGGTGGAGAAGCCGAGGCTGTCCCACATCGGTGTGCTCTGGGTAGAAGGGAACATGTGCTCCCCAACTGGAGACTTTGGTTAGCATAAAAATGATGCAAATTAAAGATAAACCCAAACATTAAAAGCTATAATGGATAACTTTCAAGTCATAAACAAAATGGAGGAAGATAAAAATGATTCAATACAACCAACATAAGGAAAAGAAAATAAAACAAACAGAAGCACAACTGACAAAAGAAGAAATGAATCCAAATATTTCAATAATCTAAATGCATGCAACATAAAATTCCAAATATTTCAATAATCTAAATGCATGCAACATAAAATTCCAAATATTTCAATAATCTAAATGCATGCAGCATAAAATTCCACATAGAAAATAAACAAAGCAGAACAAGCCCATCCCAAACACGCATCTAGAAGGTACCTGGGCTAGCAACATGGAAGGCTGCAGGTGGGGAGAGAGATCATCTCTATCAGGACAAAATTGAACCCTGAAGCTCAGAATGAGCCAGTGTAGATGCAGTGGCATCATATAAAAATAAAGCTCAAGGCAAAAAGCAACCTTAGGAATAAGTAGGACAGTTTAGAATGATTGATGGACTGAGTCAGGATAACACATCAACACTAAGCGGATTAGTCACTTTGTGTCACTATTACCAAAAACATAACAGAACAACTTAAGAGATGAAAGATTTCCTTTTGGCTCTCAATTCAGAAGGTTTCATCCATAGTGGTCAGGCAGTATGGAGGGGGAGCAGGCGATAGGCTCATGTGGTGGAGGACCTATTCATCCATAGTGGTCAGGCGGTGTGGAGGAGGAGCAGGCAATGGGCTCACGTGGTGGAGGACCTATTCACATCATAGCTGATCAGGAGCTGAGAGAGACCAAGCGTCACTGGAGGACTGGATGAAACCTTAAAGCCCACTCCTGTGATCTCCTCTCACCAGTCAGGGCCACTTCCCCAAGTTAAATAGCCCCCCAAAACAGCACCACCCACTATTATCTAAGAGTTCAAACACATAACCTTTGGGGGATATTTTATATGGAAGCCATAATAGTAAGTATGTACTTCCTAATAGTGTGTATTCCCAGGACAGATACAGCAAAGCTATATGGAATAAGAAAATGTTAAAACTCACACTCCATCGTGGTAGATTTTAATTATCCTGAAGTA
>VMDO01000013.1:144967-209869 GCA_007922755.1 Pedetes capensis
TTTTTTTTTTTTTTTTTTTTTTTTTTTTTTTTTTTTTTTTTTTTTTTTTTTTTTTTTTTTTTTTTTTTTTTTTTTTTTTTTTTTTTGCCTGTAGCTGCTGTCAAGCTACAAGGAAAGAGTGCAGTCATTGTAGCAGAGACCATATGTCCTGCAAAGCAAAAAATAATTTATCACCTGACCCTTTACAGGAAAGCTTGCCAACCCCAACATAGAAGATTGGAGGAGCATAATGAGTATACTTGCTCAAATAATCTTTATGAGCTATGCTCACCATAGAGGAGCAAAATACCCTCTCCTCAAGAGTACATGGAACAATTACAAAGCTTGACCACATTCCAAGTCCCTAAGAAGTCTCTGGGCTACTAAAAAAATCAATATCACATAGATCATGTTCTCTGACTGCAATTCAATAAAAATTCATTTCTAAGTGATTTGTGGGCAAAAGGAGATAGGCGAGTGGAAAAGAGAACATATTTGAGACTAAGAAAATAATGAAAATGCTACTTATCAAAACTCATGCAATGCTGGTAAAGCAGTACTTGAAAGATAATTTATACCCTCGGAGTGACTATGTTTGACAAGGGAAAAAATGACAAAATTCTGGACTGAAATGTCCTACTCAAAAGAATTAGAAAGAGAACAAGATGTAAAGCCAAAAAGAAGTAGAAGGGGAAAATAATTTTAATAAATAAGTAGGCGTGAGTAGAAAACAGGTCTCGGGCATTCGTTGTCCTGAGCACCACCGCCAGAGCTGATGGGCTGAGAGAGCCCCTGGGGCCCAGGCCCTGCACGCTGGGGGGAAGAAGGCACCTGGGCATATGTCAACCTTCCAGGCCTGATGACGGGAGATTTTCTGACTCTGAACTTGAAAAGATCCGAGTTTGGAGTGTCCTACAAACCCCACTGCCAGGGGTCGAGTTTGATCTCCTGAAAAAGAAATGCTGACATCCCCACCCCAAGTATTGCTGAGAGTGACCTTTTGTGGAAAGGGCGTTCTTTACAGGGAAAGTCATGTGGCAATGAGGTCAGGATGCAGGCACGGATCCAATATGGCCGCTGTCCTGACCAACAGGAGAGATTTCCACACAAGAGGGACATGTGCAGAGGGAGGGAGGCCGGACCAAGATAGAGGATCCGGGCGATGCGTCTACAGCCAAGCAATGGTGAAGATGGCTGAAAACCCTGGGGAGCCGGAGGGTCAGGGAGGAGGAACCCTGTGTGAGTCAGCCTGTGTGTCACTGTCACAAAGTGCCTGGAAAAATAACACACACAAGAAAGGCAGGTTCACTGGCTCATGGTTAGAGGATCACAGTCCATGGTGGCAGAGACGTGGTAGAGTGGCTGGTAGCAGGACCACATCACGTGGAAGACACATCGTGGCATCGAGAATCAGAGAGGGCTCATCAGAGCCAGGGGCTGGGTAAAATCATCTCCTTCCACAAGCTGGGCTGGGATTTAGCTCAGTTGGTAGAGCTCCGCTCTGCAGTCTCTGAGGTCCCGAGTTCGATTCCCAGCACCACAAAAACGGGAGAAGGATGTGGCAACCCACTCCCAAGGCAATCCCGAAACAATCAGCCATTGAAAACCCTAAAAGGGTCACTATGAGTGGGACAGGACTCGACGGCACCTAACAACAACAACCATCCCCAAGCTGGCTCTCACCTCCCAGAGCCCACAGCCTCCACCTGGGGCCAGACATCCAAACACACGACCTATGCGGGACCCCGGAGCAACACCTGGAGGCTCCGGACAGAGCGGGCCTTCCGAAGCCTCACTTCCCATTGGCAGCCTCCGGAGCCATGAGGCAAGGTACTCCTGCTACTGTCGGGCACTTTGCTTTCAGCAGCCCTGGCCACTGACCCCACCCACGAAGGCTGCCACCAGCAGACCTGGCCGTCAGCATGAAGCTGCAGCCCCTCTCCTCAGAGCCTCCTCCCCTGTCTCCAGTGGACTGGAAGCCCAGCTGAAGGCTCATCTCTCTCCTGGGGCTTGTCCTTCACCACCATGCTCCCTGTTCCCACGGCCTCTGCTCCTGTGGGCACACCCGGCCTCCCTCTCCTAACTTCCACCTCCACCAGGCCCTGGAAGGCAGGACGATTCTGGATGAGTTTGTTGAAAGAGTAACAGAACAAATGAACTGGTACAGTTCCGTAAACTTTTACTTTTTACAAAGTCTTAGAATCCAATAATCACAGAGATCGTCTGGTACAATGTTGTAATTGTTGTGAAACGAACGTCCAAAATTAGCTAACAGAATTTATCATACAAACAATGAGCAAGTGCTCAATATGCCAGCTATTTTCTATTTAGCCTTTGTCATTATTAAAACCCCAAAACAGCTTAAAAATTGACAGAGAGATGAGGAGACTGGAACAGGATCCAAAACAGAACTCAATATATTGAGAATTTAATATATTACCAAGGAACTCCTTCGATTGAATGTGAAGATAATGGTTTATCATCTAGATAGAAAAAAGCAAAGCTGAACTCCCACGTCACACTCTGTACAAAACTACATAAAGCCTGGCATAGTGACGCACAGCTGTAATCCCAGCACTTGGGAGGCTGAGACAGGAGGACCTTGAGTTCGAGGCCAGCCTGGGCTACACAGAAAGAACTTGTCTCAAAAAACATGCAGAGCTGGGTGCGGTGGCGCACGCCTGTAATCTCAGCGGCTTGGGATGCGGAGGCAGGAGGATCACAAGTTTGAGACCAGAAGCAGTCTGTGTAACTTAGGGAGACCTTGTCTCAAAAAAGTAAAAGAATTGGGCTGGGGGCATAGCTCAGTGGCCCAGCACTTGCAGAACATGCAATTGTGGGGCCCTGGGTCCAACCCCCAGTACCGCAAAACAACAAACAAACAAAAAACAAACAACAACAACAACAAAAAACATGCAGGGGGCTGGGGTTGTACCTCTATGATAGAATGCTTGCCTCGCATATACAAGGCCCTGGGTTTGCTCCCTGGCACAATGAAAAAGAAAAAGAAAATCTGAGAGACAAATTAAAATGATAAAAAGAAAATTCTTAGAGTAAAATTTTTAAAACTACATGTATACATTGTTGTTGCTGTTGTTAGGTGCCATCGAGTCGGTGTCCGACTCATAGCGACCCTCATAGGGTTTTCAATGGCTGACTGTTTCGGGATTGCCTTGGAAGTGGATTGCCAGGCCCTTCTCCCACATTTGCAGTGCTGGGAATTGAACTCGGGACCTCAGAGACTGCAGCACAGCGCTCTACCCACTGAGCTAAATCCCAGCCCTTTACATGTATACATTAGGATATACTTATAAATTAGTTGTAGATGATGCCCCTCAATAAGAAGGAAATCTAACCACAGTGCTAATTCTCCACAGTGGAGGAAGTGGAGAGAACTGGAGAGGGGAGGGAGGAGGGAAGAGAGGGGAAAAGGGAAGAGGGAGGAGCCAGAAGGACAGGTGGGAAGGAGGGAGGGAGCAAGGAAGGAGGAAGGAAAGGAGGGAAGGAGAAAATGAAGAAGAGAGAGAAAGGGGGAGAGAGAAAGAGGAAGAAAGGAAGACAGACTTACCTATTTGTTGTACTGGGGGACAAGAATAGACAAAGCACCCGTTTCCCTATTCTCCAATCCTCCCACCTCTGCTCCAAAATGAACTGTTTCTAGTCGTTTGCCCTCTCCCTGAGGACACAGATGCCCCAGTAGCTAGGGTTCCACCCTCTCTTCCCAGGAGGAGCTGTCGATGCTCAGGCCACCCCACCTCCTGACCCTTGGGGTCTGCGCTCCCCTCTTGCTCTTGGTCAAGGAGCTCAGGCCAGGGGGCCAGGCCAATCCAGAGGCCCCGCTGTCTCCCACACGAACACAGCTCGCTCTCCCCCACAGCTGCCCCACAGGAGCCGGAGGAGGCATCTTCCAGGGCTTCTTTGAGAAGTGTGAGGATTTCTTTATAACGAGCTCAACTCCTCTTGCTTTTTAGGGGGAAAATATCGGCAGGCCCAGCGATTGATCTTTTCCTTTCTAGATTGTGTTGATCAGCACCGAGTTATCTGTCCAGTGACACCTCCTTTGATAAAGGACAGTCACCGCCCCCCAGCCCCCAGAACGTCAATATGACCTTAGCTTTGATTTTCCCCGTGGAAGAAGACCGGCGATGCTCTGCAGAATAAATTTACCACGGCCGATCTCATGAATTCCTTTACCTTTCTGATCCTTCAGGGAGCTATTTAAGCATGAACGGAAATTTTAAATTAACACAATTAAATGGGACATTTCTTAATGGCCCTATAATCTTTTCTTTTCACAGTTAAGTCTTCCAAAAGCATGTCAGAAAAAAAATCCATCTCACAGGCAACCTCAGTAAGTAATGGAACCCAAACCCAAGCATCTGTCTCTCAGATATCAGGGGTGCCATAGATCCCCCATCCTTCCTTCATGGTGAGGCGGAAGGTCCTTCCAAGTGCATCCCTTATCCCCCTGTCATGGAGATATCCGTTAGGGATTCGGGATTCAGACAGCCACAAGCCCAAGGCAGCTTTGTCACACTGCCAAGCCAGGCTGAAGACAGGTGGGAATTGGGGCCGCCTGGATTGACTCGGGAAGACCCAGGAGGTGGACTCTACCTGACCGTGAAGACACAGGGAGTGCAGACACTCGCTACGGCCCACAGGACTCTCCGAGGGACCATGTCCGGCGATGGATAGAAGCCAGACTCAAAGGCTTGTGCTCGGAGCTGGGGTGGAGTAGCTGCCTAGCTCAGCCTGTGCCAGGGCCTGGGTTCCTTCCCCAGGACCACACACATACACGCATACACATGCACATGCACATGCACACATACATGTGCACACATGCATGCATACAATAAATAAATTTTTGAAAAGGGTTGGCTTTCTTTGTATGAAATGTCCAGCCTGAGCAAACTAGCATTGTGTATAAGAGCCAGCGGGAACCCAGATAGACCACCAGACAGAGAGCGTTGGACTCTGTGAACCAGGCGTCTCCTGGGGTCTTCCTATGGGGGTTGTCGTGACTCACGGACAGCCTTCATAACACCTCCAATCAGCAGTAGCGCTCCTCCAAACGTCCCCACTGAGATGTCCTCTGGGAGCTGCAGCGTTGTCAAGTCCCCCCTCCGCCAGCCTTTATCTCCTATATACACAGCATCACGTGCAGCTAGAGCAGGAGGGCTAAGGATTGGTACCTCAGGGAAGGGCCTTGTGGGGTCATGAAGGGTCTTTCACCTTCTTCCCACATCCCCACAAGAACAAATGTTGTTAGCTCCTTATCTTTGCAATAGTCCTAGCCAAACTTCAATATTCACCCATTTTGTTGCTATGAGACCTCTGAGGCCAAGGTCTCAAGGTCGTTCTGGGTGGCCTGTCTCTGGATGGCCAGCAAAGCGATTACCATATCCAGCCCATGTCCAGCACGGGGGCGCCATCTACACAACAATTACAGAGGCAGAAAGTAGGCGAGTGATTGCCTGGGGCTGGTTTGGGGATGGGAGCAGCGACTACTAATCAGGGCAAGGTGCCTTTTTAAAGGCAGTAAAAATGCTTTAGAGTGTGGGAATTATTAGATAACTGTGTAAATACACTAAAATCCACTGGATTGGACACTTTCACGGGGGTGAGTCTGTCATAATGTGAACTGTAACTCAATAAAACTGTTATAAAAAGGCAATGACTAGATTATTCAAGCTAACTCATGTGCCATTCAGAAGCAGAAATGTAAATACTCCTGGCAAGGAAAATGTGTATACAAATATATACAGATACTTAAAGACAATTCATACTAGAGTAGAAATGGATGATATGGCTTTGGGCTTCTCGTGATGGTGAAGTAGCTAAGACTAGAATAAGCTTCCTGTCAACAGGATTATAAACTCTAGGTCAATCCTAAATGCAAATATCTAGATCATTATAAAGACAAGTATCTGAAGGCACTGGAAAATTGAATTAACCTGAATTAAGCTGATAAAAACTGAATCAACCAACCCAAAGTGGGAAAAATTGGGCATATTTGATGCTGGACAAAATGAGGAGATTCAGCATAATACAGGGTGAACTCTACATTTAACTGGATGGATAGAAAATATTATTTTTCTTTCTATAAATTCTTTAAAGAAATGTTCACTTAAAGCAAAATATAATGATCTATTTGGATGTGTATGTCACGAACAGAAGAAAAACAAGTAACAAGCGTGCTCAGGCAGCCAGGGTGACTGGAAAGCTCTTGGACTGTGTATGAAAGGCATATTATTCATTCAGGACCAATAATGATAAATTAAGGGTAAGTACTGCAATCTCTTGAGCGAGTACTAATAGAAAAATAGAAGCAGGATAGGCAAAAAGCCCACTGAGAGTACAGAATGGAATACTGAAAGTAATTCTTAATGAAACCAAAAGAAAACAAGTAGGAAGATAACTTGCAGAAACCCAAGCAAGTCTATAATTACATTAAATGTAAATGGATTAGACATTCCATACGTAAATCAAAGCTTGTCAGACTACATCAAAACCTGAGACCTGAGTATATGCTGCCTAAGAGGGGGACATTTTATTTTATTTTATTTATTTTGCTGGGGGTCTCCCGCTTGCATGCTTTGCAAGTGTTGTACCACTGAGCTGCACCTCCAGCCCATTTTTTAACTTTTTGAGACAGTGTCTTGCTAGATTATGCCAACTGCCTCTGGTCTTGAACTTGTGACCCTCCTGCCTTTGCCTCCCAAGTCACTGGGATTACAGGCATGTGCCACCACACCAGGCTTAAGAGGGACACTTTTCATGGAATATGACAAATAAGATGAAATCAAAGGGACACAAGAAGATATAACAGGGGAGCAAGATGCAAAAGAAATGTGGGGCTGTGGTTACATCACACATTCGAGGTGAGAGAGAGGAGCACTGCACAGGTGGAGGCCATCTTATAGGGAAACCCGAGAAGCTCATGAAGAAGTTAAAAGTCACAAACCAAAGCTTGTTCATGCACGCGTCATTAGATGTGTGTGCATCCAGTGACAAAACTTTAAATCAGTAAAGCAAATTTGACCATAAAAGGAGAACTATAACCCCCTCACAATGGTTTCAGGCTGTCATGCCCTTCTCCCAGCAATTACTAGAAGAACAGGACAAAGGACAAATAAACCTGAAGACAGAAGATCTGGCCATACAGTCAGTTGCCTTGACCTGGTGAAATTTAAAGAACGCACACTCGACAACTTCGGAGCACAGTCCTTCCATGTGCATGTGGCACATGCATCCAGGTGAGCCCCATGCAGCACCATAAAAAAGTCCACAGAAAACTCAACTCGTTCAAATCATAGAGGATCCCTCTGATGGAAACTGAATTAGGTTAAAATCTGTGATGATAACATACTCGGAAAAACTTGCAAACATCGTTATTCTGACAATTCTCCTTGTATTAGTCAGCTGTCACCCCATAGTAGGAAAGCCAACCCAAACAAACTTACGGAGAAAGAGTTTTATTGGGAGCTCACAGTTAGAGGACTAGTCCATAATGGCAGCAGGGCCTATGGCCGATGTCCTCACAGCATTGTGGACTAGGAACAGAGAGAGACCAGGGCTGAGGGTCTAGGGCAAAAACTTCCAAAGGTCCATCCCCAGGGAGCCACTGCTGCCAAAAATCCTCCTCCCAAAGTTCCACAACTTCCCAGGAAAGCGCCACCACCTGAGGACCAAAGAGCATGACCCTTAGGGGACAATTTAAGTCCAAACCATCGTAGTCCACCCATGGCCTCAAAGGTCACAACCATCTCATAATGAAAAATGCACCTAGTCCAACTTCAAGAGTCCCCGAAGTTTTAACAGTCCTAAACATGTTCAAAGTCCACATCCAAGTCTCCACCAAGACTAAAGACAAACTTAGCTATGGGCCCCTAAAAACAAAAAGGTGTGTTAAACACTTCCAATATATGATGGCACGAAGTAAGCATTCCCAATCCAAAATAGAAGAATGGGGACACAGAAATAAAAGATTGGTCCACAGCAAGATCAAGACCCTGCGGGACAAACGAATTCAGTTGGTTTAAGCCTGCCATCTGGTACCCGTGACATCATCTGGCATCTGGCATCATCTGAGCACAAACAGGGTGGCGTGGTTCTTCCCTGGGGCCCTCCTGGGGTGACTCCACTTTTTTCCAACTGCTTCCCTTGGCAATCATTTCACAGTGCTGGCTTCTCTAATATCTTGGAGGCTCCACTGCTTCTTAGGCTCCACCCTCAAAGCTTCACATATCAATGCTTCAGGGGGGGCTCCACAGGGCATCCAACCTTGGTATACACTGCCTGGTCTTCACGCTGACTTCTGAAACCTTGATGGCAGCCTCCACAGCCCCTTAACTCTTGCATCCTTCATGCCTGCCAAACCAGCACTACATGGACATCACCACGTTTTGCTGCTGGCTCAGGTACAGTGGCAACCTCTGCATGCCTGGACTGCAACATCATTACCCTGGGCAGCCTCTTGTCAGGAGTACCTCCAGGAGACAGCTTTTCAGACACTCCCTTACACACCCCGGGGCCTTCAATGGGAGGGGTATAGCTAGCTCTTTCTGTGCTTCCAGGGAATCTCTTTGATCCTTGGGAGAAGGTCAAGGCTTACCTTTATTGTGGCTTATCTCCTTAACACTTAATGCCTCCTGGCTAACGCCACCCCTATCTGCAGTAAACTTAGACAAGCCACAGATTTTTCCCTCTTTAAACTGTGCATTTTTTTTCAGATTTTTCTGTGCCTTTTGTTTGATTTTTCCATAAATCTAGCTGAACACAGAAGCAGTAACCAAGCCATGCTCCCACCACCTAAATTTCACCAGGTCAAGGCAACTGACTGTATGGCCAGATCTTCTGTCTTCAGGTTTATTTGTCTCTTAGCAATTGCTGGGAGAGGGGCATGACAGCCTGAAACCATTGTGAGGGGGTTATAGTTCTCCCTTTATTGTCAGATTTGCATTACTGATTTAAAGTTTTGTCATTGGATGCACACACATCTAATGACGCGTGCATGAACAAGCTTTGGTTTGTGACTTTTAACTTCTTCATGAACTTCTCAGGTTTCTCTATAAGATGGCCTCCACCTCTGCGGGGCCCTTCTCTCTCAACCCTAATGTCTGATGTAACCACAGCTTGTTGCCCTCACATTTCCTCTGCCAAGTTAATTAGTTCAAGACTTTTAAATGTAGCCTCACTCCAATCTTCAGGGTATGAATCAATTGCAGACAATCTCTTTGTTAGAATCTAACTATTTTTCTCCGAATGCATTAACCATTATCCCAGGGCACCTCAATGCAAAATGCAATCTTTCACAAAACCATATATTTAATTGTAAGGCATCTCTTTTTCTGATTAAAAAATAGGTATTTCTATTTGAAACTGTGAAAGCATGATGAGGATAATGAGAGGAGGATCCTGTGTATTAGTGACATCGTACCATACACCGTAGGGCAGCCGCCCTGCCCTTGACTGCTGAGTTGGTGGGGATGGGATGGCATGGGAAAGGCCCCATGAAGACGCACACGGGTGCAGCACCCTTGCTTCTCCTGCCTCTGCCAGCCAGCTGCCTGGGTGCTCCCAGCTGGATTCTCTTTATTTTGCTACCAAAAAGGGCAAAGAAGTATTGTGGGATCACAGGAGTTTTCCAGAGTCAGGCCTGAAAGCAACATCCGTCACTCTGCCACTATTCCACTGGCCGGAATCCGCCACATCATCTCCAGGCCAGGGAGGCTGGGAAGTGCAGACAACCATGGAGGACAGGAAAGGGCGCAGAGGCCCCGTGGCATGGGCTCCAGGCCTGGACAGGAGTGAGAGCTCCTGCTGAACCGGCTCTGCTGAGGGGCTCATTCGCTGCGTCCTCACAGGAGCCCAGGGCTGCAGCCTCTTCGTCATCACTTCACAAACTCAAGCAGCCACGAGGCCAGGACCAAGGCAGCAGGGTGGAGAGAGAGGCGGCTTTCGATTCATTCAGCAGAGCAGGCGATCAGTGGCACTGGGCATGCGGGAGCCACAGCGAGAAGACTCAGCGAGACCCCTAAGCGTCACCTTTGGAATCCTGGGCTGGACGTGACACCAGTGACTTAAGGATGGAGCTGGGCCACAAGGGACAAAGCATTCCTGAAGCTCAAGGGCGAGGCTGGGTTTGCTGAGCTACCCATTGTTGTTAGGTGCCCTCGAGTTGTGTCTGACTCATAGCAACCCTCATAGGGTTTTCAATGGCTGGTTGTTTCAGGATTGCCTTGGGAGTGGATTGCCACATCCTTCTCCCATTTTTGTGGTGCAGGGAATCAAACTTGGGACCTCAGAGACTGCAGAGCAGTGCTCTACCAACTGAGCTAAATCCCAGCCCACTGAGCTACCCAGGGCCTCCTTATTACCCTCCTCTGCCCCCTCTCAGCAGAGGACTCTTGAAAAGTGCTCAGGCTCTGGACCAGCCCCCAGACCCTCATCCCTGCTCACCCCTCACTGCTGGTGCCCCTGCCCGGGTATACCGCACACCCTGTCTGGGCTTCAATTTCTCTGTCAGTAAGGAAGGGACAGGAAAAGTGCCCTGCAGTGGGGTGGGAGGCTCACCAGTTTGAGCGGTGCGACCTGAGCTATGCCTGGTCCGTGGAGAGATCAACACCATCGTTACTACAATGCAGCCTCTGCCTGCTGCCCGTGCAGCCTCTGCCGCCTCCCAAGCCCCAAGTGCCCACCTGCACACCCTCTGCTCTCCCGTCCTTCCTCTTCTAAAGGCATTCCTCAGCCTGTGCAAGGCACAGCAAGACCCCAGCTCCCTGTAGCAAGCTGCTGCCTGCTCCCACCTGGGGCTACCTGGGGAGCTCCCAAGCACCTTGATGTTTGTGGGGCGCATGCCTCCCTGTCTGGCCCAGATGTTCAGCCGGCAGTGCCGCCATGCACACAGATACTAAACACAATTCACTCGGGACCCTCGGGTGAGTGACATGGACTCCTGCGGCCCTCAGGATGTCAGCGGAGATGGGAGAAAGGAAAAGCCTCAGACACTTTTGCCTTGTGGGGACAAATGCAGCTCTTTATTTCTCTCTCCCCGCCCATAGAAGGGCAGGGAGAAACCCAAAGCATACAGCTTTAAGTGCTAGCAGCTCTTATACAGCCTCAAGGGCAAATGCTTCCATGTTGGTGGTCTCGGCGGAGAGCGAGTTCTTTCCTTGTTGACGGTCATGGCAGGACAGCGCTCTTTCCTCACCAAGGGTCCGGGTGAGAGAGCAGAGAGAGCTGTTTCCTCATTCGTGGTCTGGGCAAAAAAGGGTCTTTCCATGTTGGTGGTTGAAGGTCCAGGCAAAAAATGGGGTCAAGCTGCCACAGTGCACTTCCTTATATAGCTCTCCCACAGAATGGCCTGAGCCAATCAGCTTTGAGTCCAATTGTCCAATCAGGTTCTGGGGATTTGTGAAGAGTTTTGTACAAATATCCAACCAAGTTACTTTCATTTTCCCTAGATTTCTAATTTACAAACCAGATCTTCAAAAGCCATTTTCCCAGTTTTGGGGTTTTTGCCATTTTCCTCCCAATTTCTCCCTACAGACTTGAACCTTGACCTTGACTACAGTGTCATGAGGAAGAGATACCTGCACCAGAAGTAGGGGGAGGAGGAGAGCTGAGAAGAACGCCCTGTATTTCCACCGCGTCCACATCCCAGTGTCTGACAAAGCCCTTGGAATGTCCCCTGGGCACCCAGCTGTGCATCTGGTGCTCACCTGGGCAGAGGAGGCAGTGTGGAAAACTGCCAAGATACTGTCCTGCAGCCACGTGAGCCTCAGCGTTCCTAACATCCCAGCACATGTGGCTTGCTCAGCCCAGTGGGGCTGAGGTAGGTCCTCCGAGAAAGAACATGTTGTTCTGAGAGACCGATTTTAAATTTTCTTGCATGTGAAAATAACTGGACAATAACAATGTCTTCCTTGAATCTTTCTCCTCCAGTGGGAAATAAAATTGCTCGGTCTCATCATGTTGTACTTGTGGCATTCCTGAAGCACTGACAGCATTATGGAAATCTCTGAGATTTTCTCCGAAAAAATCTAAAGATGAACCAAGGGAAGAGCAGTCCCGTAGCACCTAGGACTACAGAGGAGAACTCAGATGCTAAGTGCACCTCTAGGTTCGGCTCCATTTCTCTTCATCTGTTGACCTATACCTGGCCTGTTTCAGAGGATTTAAGCGGGATACCATGTTGGACCATGGCTGTTTGCCAGCTGTAAGGGCATCCCTCCATCTTGGTGCTAGAAGAGCTCTGGATGCCTGGGGAGACACGAGGCCTGAGCCAGGACTGCCCTGGGTAAGTCCAGGTAGATTCTCTCAGCCTGTGCCATACACCCACAGCAATCTTCACCCCCTAGCTAAAGATGGTCCTTCAAGCCAGATGGGGCTGGGATTTAGCTCAGTTGGTAGAGAGCCACTCTGCAGTCTCTGAGGTCCTGAGTTCGATTCCCAGTGCCACAGAAACTGGAGAAGGACATGGCCACCCACTCCCAAGGCAATCCCGAAACAATCAGCCATTGAAAACCCTATAATGGTCGCTATGAGTCAGACACGACTCTACGGCACCTAACAACAACAATAACAAGCTAAAGATGCTAGAAATAGCCCTAAGGGCCCCAGCTCTTCATTCCAGGGGGCTCTTGTTGGACGGTTGAGGCCATTCTCCAACCTCCTGAAGACCTTCAACCAAGGTCATCTGCTATGCCGAACTCAGCTCCCTGCTTCAAAATCAAAATGGTGCCTGTTTCCCAGAACGCAAAGCCCACGTTCCCTGGCCCAGCCTCTGGAGCCCTGTGCACACTGGCCCGCTTGGCCTCTGCTGACCCACTTCTTCCTCAGCTCAGCTCCAGCGAGGCAGCTGTGTGGAATGGAGAGGGAGAGAGCTCTTCCAGAAACGAAGCCTGGGCTTTCATCTCTTCCAGCAGAGCTACTTGGCTGTCATCTTAGGCCACAGCACGGTTCTTAGGCACAACTTTCCCACCTGGGACACAGAAGCCCAGGGGGCCAGGGCCAGGATTCGCGCACTCTCCGTTTGTGTCTAGCACAACGCACTCACACGTACACCGCAAACACTTAAGGGAGATTTATTATAGGGTTGCTTCTAGGAAAAGACCCAATCTAGGCAGGAGCTGCCACTTCCCTGAGATTTATGAGGCACATACATCCACCAGGGGAAGAAGAAGAGAAGCAGGCAATCAAACAAAACCAAATTGCTAAGGAATCACACTGCAAAAACCGCTTCACCGTGTTTGGTCAACTGCAACCATGTTCCAAGGATGGGCTGAGGCCCCTGGGCTGGTTGGTGCAGGGGCACCTGAGCCCACCGGATGATGAGGTGCAGCGCATTGAGGCTCAGGAGATTCTCCATCCAAAGCCAGTTGTAAAAAGGAAATGTGAGTTTACCTGGAGAAATTGCTCCCTTGGCAATTCCAGATTTGAGATCTAGCCTACACCCAGCTGGGCAACCTACGTCACGGGCATAGAGAGGGATCAGGTGTGCACAGCTCTGGGTCCAGGGTCTTCCAGATCAATACCAAGCAGCAGTACAATCGCTTTTGTCAAAAAATAATAATGGATTTTTCTTGGTGGAAGACACGGGATTTGGCTCCGGCCTCAACTGCACCATTTGGAAGCAAGGCGTGCATACATGAAGCACACAAGCTCTAACGTGCACGCGGTATTTGACCCTTACCACCAGCTTTAGGAACGGGTGCTGGGATTCTCTCCCTTGTATGGATGAGGAATGGCAATGTGGCCAATGGGGCTCCTGGTGGCTCTCATGGCCTGCTTCCACGCCCTTTGCCTGTAGCTTTCCCAGCTTCTCCCAGATGGACTCTGAAAGGCCCCAAGAGACCCCTACCACTGTGGGCATCAGCAAGGACATGGCCAGGTGGGAACTGCAGACCCACTCTCCATTCTCGCCAGGAGCTCTCTCAGCGACACGAGAAAAGGCCCAAGACGTGCTGGAGATGAAGGCCGCGTGGAGCGGACCCACGCTGGGATACCAGCCCTCACCCCGCCCAGGGGACAGCCCACACGGGAGCCCCACCATCCTCCACAGGCCCAGCTCAGCAGAACGGCATGGTCAGGGCGACCCCAGGGAAAATACTAAAGGGCTGTTTCTCTAAGCCAGTGTGTGTCGACCTCAGTATTTCTACGGGGCTGGGCTTTGTCTGGGAAGGCCGCCCAGGGTGCTGTGGGCCTTGACAGTGCTCCTACCCCTGCCAATAGAAGCCTGGAGCCCTCTCCTGTCAGTCAACACAAAAATGTGGGCGGACATTTCCAGGAGTTCCGTGGCTCCACCTCACTCAGGTTGAGGACCACTACTTCCATCCAACAAGGGCGGAGTGGCTGGTGCTTGGTGTAATGTGACCATGAAGGCCCTCGGCTCTAAGCAGGGAAAGAAGGTCCACCTGCGGGAGCGCACAGCTGGCCACGGGAGAGGCCCCAGCACCCGCAGCTTCTCGGCCCTGCGCTGTTGCACTGCTGCAGCTCAAGGGCTCGGGGGTTAGAGAATCCAGCAGCTCTCCTGAGAGTCCTGGGCACACTGGGAACTGGCAGGAGAAGCAGGTGCCCCTGACCGCGGTGCCCACACACACGGAGAGGCAAACTAAGGAGCTGGCCACGGCACCAGTGCTGGGATTATGCCGGCTGTGCCTTGTCCTCCGTGTCTATGACACCCAGACTCTGCAGGAAGATTCTGAGGGAAAACTCCTTCCCCATCAGCATCACCCCCAAAGAAGCTGGGCAGGAGATCCGGGGAGGGGGACAGGAAGGTGGAGAGAGAGCGCTCGGGGGCCCTTGTGTGGAGAGTGTAGGAGGGCAAGAAGGAGAGGATCACACACAAAGGCAGGGACGAGGGCCCGGCGCCTGGTCCTCCAGAGCCCAGAGGCTGTGCCAGGCAGCTAGGGAGAGAAGCAGGTCCAGATCGAGGCCAAGAAATGGGCGCCAGCCTGAGGTCTTCATCCAGCGTCTAGATGGGTTGGGGAGACTTGGGTCCCAGGAATGGACTGCCCAGCCATATCCTCTCACCCTTGGGTGCCCCTCACAGAGCCATCACAGGCCAGGCCTCCAGGCATCTCTCTTCCCACAGCTCCAGCAAAACTCCCCATCTGGGATCTGCCCCAGGGGTCAGAACGTCCCCCCCCACACCCCCTGCCTCCACTTCCTGGCACTGACCATTTTGCCTGCAACCGCAGCTTCTTGACTGAGGAAGCGCTTGTCCTCAGCAGGACCTCGGGCCTGGTGGGCCTAACACTGCCCAGATGGTCCACTCGCTGAAGACTGGGCTTCTCTGAACACCCCTAGGTTTGGGGGGTACTTTATAACTTGTATTATCTCTATGTATCCCTCATCCCCTTTAATACTTGTTCCAGTCTGTTTTGCGTTGCTGTAACAAAATGCCTGAGCCTGGGCACTTCACAGAGGAGAGAGGTCCGCTCAGCTCTGAGCTCAGGTCCGAGAACATTGTACCGGGCTCTTCTTGGCTCTGCTGAGGTCTCCACGCAGACAGCCTCACACGGCAGGTGCGCATGGAGAAGAGGGCTCCAGGCAGCTCCAGGCCTACTTATGACAACTCATCCTGGAGGGAGCTGATCCAGGCCAGGACACCCGACCCACTCGGACTCATCCATCCTCCAGGCAGCACCCTTGACCTCACACCTTGTCCTGGGCCCCACCCCCAAGATGCTTCCCCCCTCCACCCACACTAGGGGCCAAGGCCCAGCACCTAGACCTCTGGGAGACAAGGTGTCCAAACCACAGCACCCCAACAAGCTCCCTGGAAGACTCAGCCCTCAGCACTCAGCAGAGGAGGAGCCGAGGTGCAGAGCCGTCCTCAGACCCCAGGTCATGGGTTCGGGTTCGCCGTGGGCAGGAGCGCCCTGCAGCACAGAAGGTGCTTCCTGCCAGCTCCCCGCTGCTCTCCTTTCTGCCACAGTGACAGAGGCATTGTCCCCAAGATCCCAACCGAGCAAAGTCCAGCATCTGTCCTGCTGGGGCAGCTGGGGTGGACGGCGGGGCTCTCCTCCACAGGCTGCTGTGTCTGAACTGCTCCCGCCTTTGCCGAGGAGCAGCCTTGACCCTGGGGCTCTGGGGCTGCCCAGCAGACTGACCCCTCCCGGGGCCCCGCCCACTACCCCTGGGCTCCAAGCAGCTGGGGGCCTCGGCAGCCATTCTCTGGCCTGCTCTGTGCGTACTTGGAGGGCAGCATCTACACCTGACCTCAGCAGGGCCCTGACTCAGGTCTGGCCACTGAGGGGGCAGGGGACCTGAATTTCCAGGCAGGTCTGATGTGCCCAGAGAGGTGAGGACCCCTGCGGTGCTCCGGAGTCAGCCCCTGACACTCAGCGGGTGCTTGGTGGTCATGTTGTTGTTGTCAGGTGCCGTCGAGTCAATGTCCAACTCATAGTGACCCTCATAGGGTTTTCAATGGCTGACTGTTTTGGGATTGCCTTGGAAGTGGGTCACCAAGTCCTTTTCCCATTTTTGCAGTACTAGGAATTGAACTCGGGACCTCAGAGACTGCAGCACATCACTCTACCAACTGAGCTAAATGCCAGCCCCTGGTAACCATGGTAACCACATAAATAAATAGATAGTTGTTGTTTCCATCTACGTGGTTGTTTCCATCTCCGTGGAAAGCAGGACCCAGTTAGGTCCTGTCCAGCACTTTGCTGGGTCGACTCCTAGTGGCTCGTAGGAGAAGCTGCTCATGGCTTGGGAATATCATGGGTGGTTGCTAAACACAGGTCAAGTAGGTTAAATTGTCCCTGTCTTCAAATTAGAGATATGGCCACAGGAAGCCTATTAATGTGGAGACTTATCTGGAAAAGTGTGTCAGCAAATCCAATGAAAACAAAGCTCCTGGGAATAGGATGCTCTTAAACCCCATTGCTGTTGTTGCTAGGTGCTGCCGAGTCAGGCTCGACTCACAGCCACCCTCTATAGGGTTTTCAATGGCTGATCGTTTCAGGATTGCTTCAAGCCTGGGCTGCCAGCTCCTGCTCCCATTTTTGCAGTGCTGGGAATTGAACCCAGGGCCTAAGAGCACACAGAGCAAGCACTCTACCAACAGCTAAACCCGGACCCTTAAATCCCACGGCAGGTGCCTTGTTAGAGAAAGACAGAAGGAGGTTTGACGCTCAGACACCTGGGAGAGAAGGCCTGCCATGATGGAAGGGGAAACTGGAGCGATGCATCCACCAGCCAAGAAATGTTTGGAGCCACCAGGAGCTGCAGGAGGCAGAAGGGAGCCTCCCCGGAGCCTGTAGAGGGAGCAGGGTCCTGCTGATCCCTCCCGCTGAGCCCCGAGACCGGTGCTACCGTGTGTCAGGCAGAACCAGGGTGTGGGTTTGACTACTTTTGGCTTCTTCCATCTCCTGTCTGCCCCTCCTGGTCCTGAGGCTCTCAGCAAAATGCTGAGTGATCACGGACTCAAAATTCATTTCGAAGAGGGGGGCCATGGCAGATAGTAGTGATGGCCAGGTGGGAGGAGCTGGAGGCTGGGGTGGGGCAGGGGTCTCTGGGGAAGAGTGCGGGTGCCCAGACAGAGGCACAAATCAAAGTAAAGGGGCTTCCAGCGTGTGTTGCCCTCGGAGGACAGAGCTATAACAGCTTTTTATCTGCATTAAATAGAACTGGTTGGAAGAGATGTTGCTTCTAGAAAGGAGACAGGGGACAAATTTGTCTCTAATTTTGGTCCCTGAAAAATAAATTAAGGCAATAATTACCTTGAGATTGCGACTCTGAATCCACCTGTCTTCTTTAAATTCCACATTAATACGACTTGCACTAAGGGCACAAAAAAAGTCACCGAAGACGGCTCTTCCCTTCCTGACGGGGGCACATTTAATGCCCGTCCTTGAAGTGGGGGTTCAAGTCTCCTTGAAGGGCAGGCCGTGGGTGAACAGCCCTGTTCCAGTGGCCCGCCCTTCAGGCCTGGGTGAGACCAGAAGCACAGTGGGGTCGCCAGCATTCCTTACGGGCCTCCCTGGCTTCCGTGGGGTGGAATCATGGGGAGGGAGTGAACCTGAGAACCGGGAGTCAGGGGCAGCTCATCCCAGGGGATCACAGCCTGCGTCTTCAGCCAGCACCGGTGTTGGGATTTTTAAATTGCACCCCATAACTAGGGTCCCTCATACTAGCCTGAGGGACTGACCTCTAGGTGACCCCAGGGCCACATCCCACTCACTCACTTCTACCCCTCCCATCAAGTGAGCAAAGATGGCCCCTGACCAGCCTGATCAGCCTCAACCACCTCAATTTTGATTGGCTACCCCTAGCACCCCAGTTAAATAACTGCCCCTACCTGGCAGGTATGACAGTTCACCTGCTATACCTGTCAGGAATGTGTTCTGATAGGCTAACCCCAGGACACGCTCCCCTCTGGAACCCTAAATAAGCAGGGCTCCTGGACCCCTTTGACCCCACCACCATTCTCCATCCCTCAACTGCTGCCTGGACCCCATCACCTTGATCCAGTGCTCCCCAATCCAGCAGAAGATCTCCAAGCAAGCCAACACATCAAGACCAGGGGCCCCGAAGTGTCAAAGGCTACAAGCAAGCCACGAAGAGCCTCCCAATTCCTCCCATCCTTGGGAAGGAGGGAGGCAGAGAAGGTGAGCTGTGAGAGCCAAGACCACTGGACCTCCAGCCCAGCGGAACACCAACTGCTTCTAGCTGTGCCTTTAAGGCTGAGGTGTACCACCTGCGAGCCTGTAGCATTCTGTGCTGCAGGCTTAGAGCTAGCACTTGAGCACTTGACAGGGGCTGCCTTCTGGTTGCACCCCACTTGGGGAGTAACCCAATAAACTTTCCCTCTCCTGTTTCCAGCAGAAGGTCTCCTGAGGTCCTTCTTTGGTGCCTCTGGCCACTATACCAACCCGGTCCAGTGGGTCCCCGATACCCACTTGGTGTCAGGGCAAGGCTCTGACCTCTGCCAGGCCTGAGCTGAACTCCGCCACACTGGGAGCTCTGCTGTCTAACAGAGTCCCCAGGTGGGTGCCCGAGTCCCCCTCAGACCCTCCACAGAGTGCCCTTTCAGTAGGCTCTGTTCAGCAACTGCTCCTGCAGCCTGGAGCACATCAAGGCGATGGCTTGTAGAACCTTGTGCACGCTTTCCTCCATTTACTCACTTCAAGAAGCATCTCTATCACATGCAAACCCTGTCCCCAGGGTGGGACTTTAGGGACGGAACAGTGCTCAGAGTCTGGGCAGCAAGAAGCATGAACAATCACGTGGTGCGATGCAGGGGCGTGCATGCTGCGGCGCAGGAGGAAGCTGCAGGTTCACAGTGGAGGCTTCTGACCCAGCTGAGGACGAGAGGAGGGAGCTGCAGACTGATGCTCAGTGCAGGCGACGCCCGACCCACTCAAGCCACCATCTGTCCCTCCAACAAGCGCCGGGCCATTGATGGACAAGAGGCACTGTGCCTGGCACTGGGCAACATTATCTCAGCCCTTACAATGTTCTTCCAGGCTGGGGTATGAATCAGTTGGTGGAGCGCTGCTCTGCCCTCTCTGAGGTTCCACCCCCAGCACCGCCAAAATGAAAGAAGGATGTGGCAATCCGCTCCTGAAGCAATCAGTATCAGCCACTGAAAACCCTGTAAGGGTCGCTACGAGTCAGATTCAACCAGACACACCTAACAACATTAATGTTCCTCCAAAGTGGTCATTACCAGCCCCTCTTTAAGATGAAGTTACAGCCGGGCACGGTGGCGCACGCCTGTAATTCCAGTGGCTAGGGAAGCAGAGGCGGGAGGATCGCAAGTTTGAGACCACGGGCAGTGTGCATAACTTAGTGAGACCCTGTCTCAAAAAGTTAAAAAAAAAAAAAATGGGCTGTGGGCACAGCTCAGTGGTCCAGCACTTGCAAAGCATGCAGGCGCAAGACCCTGGGTTCAACTCCAGTCCCGGAAAATAAATAAAAAGATAAAGTTACAGATGAGAGAAGTTCAAGGTCAGGCCGAAGTTCCCATCATTAACAAGGGACGCCAGTAAGACATTTTTACACAGCACTGGCTACAAGACACGTTGCCTCCACTTTCTCAACACGTAAAATCATAGGAGCTGGACTGGGATTTAGCTCAGTTGGTAGAGCGCTGCTTTGCAGTCTCTGAGGTCCTCAGTTCGATTCCCAGCACCATAAAAATGGGAGAAGGATGTAGCAATCCACTCCTGAGGCAACCCTGAAACAATCAACCATTGAAAACCCTATAAGGGTCGCCATGAATGGGACACTACTCAACGGCACCTAACAGCAACAACAAAATCATAGGAATAACAGGTGGCTTCAGGGGTCCTCTGAAAACCCCTTCTACATGACAAACCCCAGGTTCTGGGTAGATCGCAAGCTGTATAATTTCAAATCTCTGGCTAGGTTCAAAGACAGCAATAGAAATGAAGGATATGTGGAACAATAAGTGCTGGTGGAAAATCAATAGAGAGTTGGGGGACTTGGGGAGGAGTGGAAATCAGGGGTGAGGAGAAAATCTATTTGGCCCCATTTGTAGGAGGAGCTGGGCCAGGTTTCTGCGTAGAGTCAGGGCTCTGGAGGAGCTCTGTCCTCTGCAGGGAAGGGGGTTCTAGTCAGACCCCTACCCACCAGCCAAGGGATGTGAGCATGAAACCTACCTGCTCCTGCTACCTTCCCAGTTTGAAAAATAATACCAATAAAGTTGTCTCTGTCATAGTCTGTTTTATGTTGCTACAACAAAATCCTAGAGGCTGGGAGTTTTATAAAGAGGTTTATTTGAGTCATGTTGTTGTTAATTGTCATTAGTTGGGTCCAGCTCATAGAGACCCAATGTACAACAGAAAGAAACACTACCCAACACTGCGTCATGCTAATATATATAATTTATTGTATATATTTTCTTTATTATATGTTATTATATATATCATATATATTTGGGCTGGGAGTTAGCTCAGTTGGGAGAGTGCTGCGCTGCAGTCTCTGAGGTCCCGAGTTCAATTCCCAGCACCGCAAAAATGGGAGAAGGGCCTGGCAATCCACTCCCACAGCAATCCCAAAACACTCAGCCATTGAAAACCCTATGAGGGTCGCTATGAGTCAGATACCGACATGATGGCACCTAACAACAACAGTATATATTTATTAATATGTTTATTATATAAACAGGGCTGTTCACCCATGGCCTCCCCTTCAAGGAGACTTGAACTCCAACTTCAAGGACAGGCATCAAATGTGCCCCTTGTCAGGAAGGGAAGGGCCGTCTTTAGTGACTTTTTCTGTGCCCTTAGTGCAGGTCATATTAATGTGGAATTTAAAGCGGACAGGTGGATTCAGAGTCGCAATCTCAAGGTAATAAGTGCCTTAATTTAATATATATTATACATATAATATATTCCAGTACTTCTGAAGATATATATATATATATATATATATCGTGCCATCATGTCTATATATATATATATATATATATATATATATCTTCAGAAGTACTGGAATATATTATATGTATTATACTATATAATATATATCCATGAAATATTGGTATATATATATTTTATATAGAGAGGAAGTATGGAAAGGGGGCTGGGGCAGCTGTGATGATATACAGAAATGTACACTTAAGAAAAGTTGCGGGCATTTCTTTCACCAGTGAGGAAGACACAGGAATTCTAAACTGTGAACCCCTGCGGAAGTAGCCTCAATATTTATAAAAGCTGACAGGATGTCGAGGAAGGATGGAGAGACCACCATGCTGTGGGAGATCACAGAAGCCTGTCTGCAGGGCTAAGAGAGGTCAACACACACAAAACATCAAGATGGAGAAGAATCCAGCCAGCAAAGACGCCTCACACAATGGAGGGAGATCCAGACCCCACTCTTATCCCCGGGTGTTACAGTTTGAATCTAAAACGGTCTCGGAAGGTCATGTGTTTTGAACACTTAGTCCCCAGTGGTGCTGCTATCTGTGGAGGGGGTGGCACTTTGGGAGGTGGGACCTAGCTTGTAGAAGTAGGTCACCGGGGGCGGCCTTTGAAGGTTTTGCCTGGACCTCCCACTCCAGCAAGCTCTCTCTGCTTCCTGATGGCCATGATGTGAGGTCCTCCGCCACAGTCCCGGCCACCTGCCCAGCTTCCCCGCGGGTCCTGCCTCTATGGACTGAAATCCTCTGAATCATGAGCCCCAATAAATCGTTCCTCCCATAAGTTGTTTCAGTCAAATAATTTGCCACAGCACCGTACCGGCTGCCTGACTCAGCTGGACTGACTCAGCCACCCTTAGCACACACAGAATAGTCACGAACAGTGATCACTCGCCAGACGGTGAGGTAGTCCCTGCCCATGCCCAGCAACATGTTATTCTGAATGCAGTGCAGAGGTGCAGGGTGGGTAGAGGCCCCCATCCTCTGGCATCACTAGCTGCACGTGGGTCTGGCCTGGAATTGGCATCCGGGCCTCTGGTGCTCCTCTCCCGGACTCTGGGAATGTACACCCTGACTCAGTCCCTGTCTTCAGAGCTCTAACACATGCACGGAGCTGAATCCATCGTCAAAGGCAGCTAAGAAAAGGACTGGGTCGTTTAAGAGGGAAGCACGTGCAAGCTTCCATAGAAAACCTTCTTGCAACCGATAGACTTTGTCAGAAATTAGAAAAAGAGGAGGGTCCAACTCACTCTGCAAAGCTAGTCTTCACACTCCAACCAAACACAGCTTGTGTGAGTGAAGGACGTTACAGGAAAATCTCGTGCATTAACATAAACAGAAAGGAGAATCTGAACCGCAATATGAACATGCACCCCTTCCCTTTCTTCTCCTTTCTCTCCTCTCTGTGCTCCCCTCTCTTCCCAGCCACTCTCCCCACCTCCTCCTCTTCTTCCTCTTCCTTCCAGGATCACATGGTTTATTCCAACAATTGTTGAATTTGATATTTTAAATTTTGCTAATGTGATTTACAGTATCAACATATCAAAGTAGAAAATCCATGTAATTATAAAAGTAAACATATGAGTTGGTTAATATACCTTAAAATCACTCCTGAACAAATGTGAAACCAAAAATAATTTGGGGGGGGGGTCTAGGGATCATACCCAAGGCATTGTGCATGCTAGGCAAGTGCTCTAGCATTGTGCTCTAGCATAAATATTCATATATATATATATATATATATATTTTTTTTTTTTTTTTACCAAAAGAAATCACTGTTCTAACAGTATAAGCCCAGACAAATGCACAAACTATGCAAGGCGTTACAAACAAATGGAATTTATTTGGAAATGGAAAAGGACTATTTATTCACCTATTGGAAGGTATAAAGAAATATTTTTTTCTCTATAGATGAGGTAATCCCTATGTAATAAACTCAGGGGCAGTCACCCCCACTGGGCTGAGACAACGCAAACATCAATAAGTACCTGGAGCAGAGACTAAGTCAGAGCTGGAGGTGTGAAAGGGAAGAGATAGAGGGCCCAGGACCTAGTAGCTCAGACGCAGACACGCACACGTGCCAAAGGACTAGGGCCCTACATGCGTGTAGCAGATACACAGCCGGTACTGGCAGCTCCTGGGGGCCAGGCAGCTGGGGCTAAGAGTCCCAAAAGGCTGTGGCAAGCTCCAGCCCCCTCTCTGCTCTGAGGCAGGCAGGACACTGAACAGAGCTGGGAACAGGAAGGAGACCTCTTTCCCCTGCCGCCGAGGCTCCCACCAGATTTTCCCACAAACAGAACCTAATTTGAAGTCAGCTGGCGAGGGAGTCGGGAAAATTCAATTTACAGAAGCTCAGACCCAGCGTCCCAGAGCAGGACGCAGAGAGGTGGGCTCGTAAGAGAGGAAAGGAGGAAATCCTCAGCGCAGGGACCTGTCAGAAGCTTGCCTAATAGTGAAGCGTGTAAACATCTCCATGACAATCGCGAACAAGAAGGAATAATTCCTGTGCCACGGTCTTTAAATGATAGATTTAGACAGCCTGATAGCATAGGGTAAAAAAAAATAAGAACGTGGAAAGGAAATGCTATCATTATCTGAAGGTATCACAGCTGTCCAAATAGAGCCCCTGATGTATTCTACAAAACATTATTTAAATTAGTATGCATTTAGTGAGGCGCTGGGTATAAGGTTAATAAACACATGTACAGTTCATTTTCTATGAAAAAGCAATACCTAAAATGTAGCTTTTAAAAATATTTACAATACAAACTACATAGGGAAGGATGTAAGAAAATAGGTGCTAAACCTCACATGAAGAAAATTATACGTCTTTATTGAAAAGCAGAAATACTGCATACTCTCAAATCTAATCCGCACCCTTGCAACAGTTTTAGAGAGCTACAAAATCAGATGTGGGTGAGACTCGCACGTAGGTTAGATTCACATAGGACTCCCACCTCACACCGGTTTGTAATCCACGACTAATTTTGTTGTCCTCTAAAACTGTTGGAAGGGTGCTGGTTAGAATCGAGAATACAGTTTATCAAAAGTCCATTTCTATGGAGAAGAAGACTTAATATCCCATGATGTCAGAGCTCCCTAAACAGATCCTTAGATTCAAAGCCGGTCAGGACTGGTTATAGAGACCGATGGCAGGATTCTAACACGCATATGGAGGAGAAAAGGACCATGAGCTACCGGGACCAATTGCTCCCCTCAGTGAGGGCTGGGCTCAAAACTACATTCATGTCCGAGTGAGGTGTTGGAACAAGGACAGATATGAGGAACCAATGGAACAGGACAGAGAGCCCAAGAAGGACACAGCCCAGGAACGGCATTCAGCTCAGGGGAGAAGGGAGGACATGTTGACAGTCAATAGAAGCCTCAGAACATCTACTTACCTGTGTGGACCCAAACAAGAAATGACATTGCACCCCTATACTACGGTGCTGAAACACCAGGTTTAGATTGTTTAAAGAACTAAAAGAGGCAAAGTTATAAATATTTTCAAATAAAACATTATAGGAATCTTTGAATTATTTAAAGACAATAGCACTAACCATAAAAGCATCTCAGAAGGGAAAACCTTTGTTTATAAAATGACACCATTAAAAGGTACAGGGTCATAAAACGCAGGAAGGTATTTCTAAAGCATCTAATCTGGGAAGGTGTAGCAGAATAAAAACCCCCTCTAAATCACAAGAAAAAGGCATGCCAACCAACCAAAGTACCTAAAACACAGGGAAAAGGGAGGGTACATTGTTGTTGTTGTTGTTAGGTGCCGTCGAGTCGAGTCCGACTCATAGCTACTCTTATAGGGTTTTTAATGGCTGACCGTTTCAGGATTACCTTGGGAGTCGGTTGCCACGTCCTTCTCCCAAAGATTTATCCGAAGAAGTTGTTGTTAGGTCCCATCAAGTCGTGTCTGACTCATAGTGACCCTTATAGGGTTTTGAATGGCTGATTGCTTTGGAATTGCCTTGGGAGTGGATTGTCATGTCCTTCTCCAATTTTTGTGGTGCTGGGAATCGAACTCAGGACCTCAGAGGCTGCAGAGCGGTGCTCTATCAACTGAGCTAAATCCCAGCTTTTAGGGTACATTAATACTCAGTAAACCATGACTGTGATGGTCAAACCACTGTTCATGAGAGAATGCAAATTAAAATCACATTAAGATTGTTTTCAGCTGGGTGCAGTGGCACACACCTTCAATGCCAGAGACTCAGGAGGCAGAGGGAGGAGGATTGAGAGTTTGAGGCCAGAGGCAGCCTGAACAACTTAACGTACCTCTTAATGGTGTCATTTTATAAACAAAGATTTTCCCTTCTGAGACGCTTTATGGTTAGTGCTTTTTTCTTTAAACAATTCAGAGATTTCTATAATGTTTTATTTGAAAATATTTATAGCTTTGCCTCTTTTAATTCTTTAAACAACTTAACTTCAATCCTCCTCCCTCTGCCTCCTGAGTCGCTGGCATTACAGGCATGCGCCACTGTGCCCAGCTGAGAACAATCTTAATGGGACTTTGATTTGCATTCTCTCATGAACAGTGGGGTTTGACCATCACAGTCAAGGTTCACTGGATATTAATGTGCCTTTCCTTTTCCCTGTGTTTTAGGTACTGCCTCCACCTTGGTTGGAGGGAGGCGTGTGGAGCCGGTGATCAGACCCTCCCGGATCATCTCGTTTCCAGGCCAGCTGTTTAGCCACCTTCACACCCCGTGTGGAGTAAAGCAGCTTGGGCACGGACGCTGGGGCTCTGGACATGGACGTCCCGAGGACGTGGGGGCTCGCTCTTCTGAGGCACCCTCGCGGCCCTCCAAGAGGGCTCGGCGATGACCCCGCCGGGGCCTGCCCGCGAGCTGTGTGTCCGTGGGAGCCTCCAGGGAGAGTGGGGCCGCTGCCACCACAGACGAGCACAGGGTGCCCTTGAGTCTTGCTGGGAAGCCCAGCTGCATAAGGAAGGATGGAGAGACCACCATGCTGTGGGAGATCACAGAAGCCCGTCTGCAGGGCTAAGATCGGTCAACAGACACAAAACATCAAGGTGGAGAAGAATCCAGCCAGCAAATACGCCTCACACAACGGAGGGAGATCCAGACCCCACTCTTAGCCCCGGGTGTTACAGTTTGAATCTAAAACGGTCTCCGAAGGTCATGTGTTTTGAACACAGTTCAGAGTGCCTGTGCCCTGTCCTGGGGCTCTGCTAGGAGTAGGAAGGGGTGGGAAGAATGGGAGCGGCCCAGGGAGAGAGGGCACCCCAGCAGGTGGGGATGAGATGGAAGGATGTAGCTCACACCCGGGCGGTGGGTGGCAGGGTGAACGGGGCCTCATTCCCTCTAAATGCAGCTGCGTCCCAGGGCCCCAAGCTTCACCCACGCCTCCGTGTGGATGGTCCACGTCGCAGTGCCGCCCCAGGCCTCGCTGCAGAACCTCCTCCTGGTGGCCGCCAGCCTGGTGCCAGACCCTGGCCAGCACCCCAGCACAACCGAGGGTCCCAACCACTGCAGGAGGGGCCCGCACAAGGAGGTGCGAGGGGCCTGGGCCAGCCTTGGCGAGGCTGATGGAGCCAGCGGCCTCGTAACCACCGAGAGCGATCAGGTGCTCAGCTGCCCTGACATCCGCCCCCCACAGGTGGTTCCGAAGGTTTTGACACCGGGTGTGAACTCTGGGGGTAGAGATCCAGTTCCTGCTTCCCTCCATGAATCTCTCACGGGAGGCCACGCCTCCAGGGGCTAGCCACGCCCACCCCAGCCCTGACGGACATGAGTGAAGCTTTGGGCAGGCCTGGGCTTTCTCTGCACCTCCCAGGCCAGGCCCCCAGCAGGGAGCGAACCACGCCTATCTCAGCCCTGACTGACAGGAGTGAGGCGGCGGGCAGGCCTGAGCCTTCTCTGCAACTCACCTTTATTGCCCAAAAAATAAGGTGGCAGCTGTGCCAGCTGCAGGGCCCTTAGCTGCAGCACAGTGGGCGGGCCCTTGTGGGTCCCGTCGCTGCCAGACTGGCATCCCAGCCTACCCAAGGCCAGGTCCCTGCATCTGCAGCTTCAGGCGCCCGTGAGGACTGGTCAGACCCGCAGAATCTCTGTCCCTAGCCTGGACTGCAGAGTTGGGGTGGGCACGTCACTGGCATCCTCAGGCGGTCTACACACCGCCTTGGGGCCGTGCCGAAGGCTCCCTAACAGTCACCGAAGTGGCTCGCCAAGCAGGCGCTGGCAAGACCTCCACTAGACGGCTCTACGGGTGGAGGGGCCCCAGCAGGCTGCTGGAGCTAGCCGTGGCCACAGATACAGGGCTGGGGGCTTCATCTTCAGCCTGGGCTGAAGTCCAAGCTCAAGGAGTCGGCAGGGCTGGGTGCGCCTGAGACCGAGGCGGGTCTGTCCCAGGCCTCTGGGGACCCTGGGCTCCCACGCGCTGCCTTCCCCTCTGTCTCTGCAGTCTCCTCCCTCTGTGGGTACCATTATCCCTCCAAATCCTCTTCTCTATTGGATTAGGAAACTCACCCTACCCGTAGGACCGCACAGTAAGCAATGAGCTCTGTTGTTGTTGTTAGGTGTAGTCGAGTCAGTATCCAACTCATAGCGACCCTCATAGGGTTTTGAACGGCTGACGGTTTCAGGATTGCCTTGGAAGTGGGTTGCCAGGTCCTTCTCCCATTTTACGGTGCTGGGAATTGAACTCAGGACCTCACAGACTGCAGCGCAGCGTTCTACCAACTGAGCTAAATCCCAGCCGATGAGCTCTGCAGCAACCCTATTTCTAAGTAAGGTCCCGTTGTGAGGAACTGGGTGCCAGGGCTCGGACACATGCATTGTGGGCAGCCACAGCTCCACCTGCAATGGGACCCATGAGTCAGTTTGTGATGCGTGTCCCACAGGATGCCGGAGCGCAGCCAGGCCTGGAAACCCCTAGGCTTAGCTCGGGTGGCCCTGGCGCCCTCCAGGGGCTGTGGGGCCCGAAGCCTGTCTCCAAGCCCCCATCTGCAGCTCCTGCCTGCTGGGATGGCAGCTGGCGCTGGGGGCTGCTGGCCGGGCCCCATCAAGTCAAGGCTACCCGAGGGGTGGCTCAGTGCTTTCTTCCTCTTCCTCATCTGCTGTGGGGTTGCTCAAGGCACAGTGGGTTCCTCAAGGGGCTCCCGAGTTTGCGCCTTCAGAGCTGTGGAGCAAGGTGTGGCCCTGAGCTCCGACTCCAGCCACATCTGCAGGGGCAACACAGCCCTCCGTGGCTGCGGTGGCCTCTGTCCACGTGTGGGCCTTCAACCTGTCCTTTCAGCCCTCTCCTTTCTCATTCAGATGCTGTTCCCTCTGTTAAACCTGGGTTGTCTGGAGGCTGCTTTACATAAGAAGCCATTTCCTCCTCAGGAGCTACGCTCCCTTGAGGCAGCAGCCAGATGGGGCAGTAGAAAGGGCAAGACACGGCCCAGCAGGCACGGGGCATCGTGGGAGAGGGGCATGCCCAGCTCTGGGTGTGAGGACCCTGCAAACGTCTAACAAGCCCCGTGCACCTGCCAAACGCTCACAGGAAATAAACACCATCTGCTGTTCCGTCCCTCTCCAGCTCCCTCTGCCAGGGTCTTTGTCACCTAATCTCTCAGGCAAAGAGCTCAAAACCTGGGTTTACTCTTCTGTTCTCTCAAAACTCTACCAGTGGCCAAATCCGGGCAGCTCTTGGGACCAGAATATTTTGTCAGCCCTCAGGTAGTATTTATGGCTCAACAATTGCCAGAAATATGCTCATAGCATGCCTATGATCTAGATGATGGCCGTTAGGGTAAATAAGTGACACTCCCAAATCACATTAATGTAAACCTTTCACATTCCGGGCTTGGGTAAGGAGGAGGTACCTGGCGTCCGCTCCGCAGAGCAGGTAAGGGCTGTGGGAAGGAGAGTAGGAGGAGGAGAAGGGGTTCTCTGCCTGAGAAACTCGGGGGTGAAGTCATTTTCTAGAACAAAGGACAGGCCCCACTACAGGAGATCCTTATCGAATCGCAGCAGCAGGCCCTGCCGCCCGGCCTGATAACGTGTGGGCTTTTCATTCCCTGTGGAGTGTGCGCTCAGAGGGGAGGGGACTGCGATTCTGGAATAATAGGCGTAATTGAGATCTCCCACGGAGGCCGACCGCCTCTGCCGCTCAAGGCCGGCGAGTGGAGTCTGGCTGCTCTGCTCTGAGTTCCTTAGCAGTTTAGACTGCACAGAGCACCCGCCAGAAGAGCAGAGGGCCAGACGCCACCCGATGCCCCCTGAGTGTCCTGCAATGAGAGCCCTTACCTGCCGTGGACTCCTTCCTCTGCAGGGTCAGCTCGATGCTTTGGGGCATGGGAGGAGGAGGTGACAGTGTCCTCTGCTCTGGCTACATGGCTCTCTTTAGGACCATCAGAATATCTGTTGGCCAGGGGCACAGCTTTGGAGTCCAGGCCAAGATGCAAACTAAGTCTGTTTCTCTGGGTGCTTCACGGCTGATACACCAGTGAGGTCACCGTCCAGGCAGCGTCAACAGAGAGGAATCGAAGGCAGGGGAGTGCTGGTATGCCCTAGGAGCAGAAGTTGGGATTACAGCCCCGTATTTGTGTGGACTGGGCTGGGACTTGGCTCAGTTGGTAGAGCACTGTGCTGCAGGCTCTGAGGTCCTGAGTTCAATTCCCAGCACCACAAAAATGGGAGAAGGGCCTGGCAATCCACTCCCAAGGCAATCCCGAAACAGTCAGCCATTGGAAACCCTATGAGGGTCGCTATGAGTCGGATACCGCCTCGACGGCACCTAACAACAAAACAATTTGTGTGGACTAGATGGCCACAGCCACCATCAGAAACTACCACCAAGACCTTCACAACAACTATCCATTCTGGTGACTCTAGGGCTGGGCTCTGGAAGACCCAGCCCAGCTGTTAGGATTAACCCAAACACTTGTACAGCCTGGCCTCAAGCATCAACAGCAGGAACAGAGAAAAGACAGCCTCCATTTCTCCCAGCACTCATTGAGGGAGCTAACAGGTCAAATGTCCGTAGATTTCCCAGCTTTTGCTGGAGGGAGGGTGAGGCTGAGGAGGCCTGCCATGGCGTCTCCATGTGCACAGTGCAGGAGCCAGTGGCTAATTTCAGGCACAAGAGGATGGGTGGGGCGTTGGCAGATTTTCCTATACATGATCCCAGCTTTTTTTTTTTTTTTTTTTTTTTGGCGGTACCGGGGGTTGAACCCAGGGCCTCGCTCCTGCATGCTCTGCAAGTGCTGGACCACTGAGCTGCACCCCAGCCCATTTTTTTTTTTTTTTTTTTTTACTTTTTGAGACAGGGTCTCACTAAGTTACACAGGCTGCGTCTGGTCTCGAACTTGCGATCCTCCTGGCTCTGCCTCCCGAGCCGCTGGGATTACAGGCATGTGCCACCGCACCTGGCCATGATCCCGGCTCTGAGATGCTGATGGTAATGCTCCTGCCCAGCCACAGGCGGAAGAAGCCAGGAGCTCTCCACACTGGGCCCTAGTTATCTTTACTTTCCATGTTCTGCATCTCCCTGGCCAATGAGGGTTACTGTACCATATTTGTAGTCGCTGAATAAAGATATATAGTTAACTTTGCCTAGGCGATTTCAGTGGCGTCTCAGGGCACTCCACTTGCGTCACAGACGGCCTGCTTCTGCAAGCAGAATAGTGCGTACGTGTAAAATCAAACTCTCCCTCTGGGAGCATTGCCAAAGCAGCCATGAACAAGCCCACAGCAGGGGTTTTACCTGCAGATTACGTCCATTTGTGGAACCCGTCCCTTTCCAGGGCGGCAGCCTGCCATGGGAAGCAGCAGAGGGAGGTTGTCAGGGAGACACCTTCCTGGGCATCGATGTCATCGGGCACTGAGCCCCCGAGCTGTACATGCAGGCGGAAGCTGCCCCTGCAGAACCCCTCAAGTAGCTCCTCAATCCCAAGACTGCACGCCCCTCAGCCCTAAGCACCTGGGCTCCTGGCTCCCTTCCTTCTGGAGCAAGGCCTTGACTTCTCTGCAGAGATGGCAAGCACAGCCGTGGGGCAAACTGCAGCTCCTACCGCGGCCTGAAGTACCATCCCGCTAGGAATAAACGATGCCATGCGTCTGCCAAATTTCAGAATAGAGCTGGGTGTGGTGGCGCACGCCTGTAATCCCAGCGGCTTGGGAGGCAGAGGCAGTAGGATTGCAAGCAAGTTCAAGACCAGAGGCCATCTGGGTAACTTAGCAAGACCCTGTCTCAAAAAGTAAAAAAAGTAAAGAAATGGGCTGGGGGTGCAGCTCAGTAGTCCAGCACTTGTAGAGCATGCACGCGCCAGGCCCTGCATTCAACCCCCAGTACCGCAGAAAAAAAAAAAAAAAGAAAGAAAGAAAAGAAAAGAAAAAAAATTCAGAATAGGACTGAAGTAGAGGCTGGGAAGAGAAAGGAGAATCAGGTCTACAAAGGACCCCTACCTCACACCATACACCAGGAAATGCTCTACACTGATCAACAATTTCAAGGGATCTGACTTATTCTTTCACTCTTCGGAGGCCGTTAGCCCTCTGTATCCACAGGTTCCACATCTACAGATTCAACCAGCCTCAGGGTGAAAATATTCAGAAAAAGCATTAGATCTTTACTGAATGTACAGGTGTTTTTCATTATCACTGTTCTCTAAACAATACAGTATAACAAGTATCTGCATAGCATTTACATGTTTAATTTTATACATATGCACTATTCTGCTCCCAGCATTAGATTAAATATGATAAGTCATCTGGAAATGATTCAAAGTATAAGGGAGGAGGTGCTGAGGCTTACACGCAAACACTATGCTATCTATACAAAGGATGTGAGCTTCCCAGGATTTGGATATCTGCACGGAATCCTGGAGTCAATGTCCTAAAGACATCTAGGGGCAACTGTACATATCTGTATCTGTTAGCTGCTATAGGCCGTGGAGCCATTGTGTGGCTGTGGCCCGTGAGAGAGGGGTACCCTGGAATGAGCTCCACATTCTCCCTAGGTTTCCAGCTGCAGCCCTGGGAAGGAAGGACCAACCAGACAGCAGGGGCCTGGAGACAGGAGTCAAACCCACGGTAGCTGACTTCAAGGAGGCAGCTGGTGCTGGATGCCCCTAGTGGGCCTGATTCTGCCAGGTGCAATGCCTTAAGGAAAGAACATACACCCCTGCTTGGTGGCTTCAGCTTCCACCTGGTCCCTACTGCCCATCCTTCAGACCGCGGACTTGCCAAAGACCCCACTGTTGCACAGATCTGGTTTTGGCACTGTTCTTTTAGTGCACCTGCCCCAGCAATGCTTCTCTGCTTCCATCGGAATTGGTGAGAACCTGTGTTTGCTTCCCCCGTGGGTCTGGCAGCTGGTCATGCTGTGGGGCTTGTGCATTGCTGTGATGCTGAAAGCTATGCCACCAGTATCTCAGATACCAGCAGGGCCATCCATAAGGGACAGGTTTCAGCTGTGCTTCCAGACTAAGAAAGACTTGGGAGAAGAACCCGGCAACCCACTCCCAAAACCATTAGCCAATGAAAACCCTATGGATAGCAGAGAAGCATTGTCAGATATAGTGCCAGAAAATGAGCCACACAGACTGGAAGGCATCCAAGAGGGGACTGGGGAAGAGCTACCTCCTCCAAATAATGACAGGAATGGAGTAAAGCCCAAGAGACCTCCTTTCCCAGGAGACCTCCTTTTGTTGACGTGGCACAACTTAAAATGAGAAGAAATACAGTGACTTCAACAACAGACTCAACTATATATAAAAAGACCATGTGCATGGCACAGTGTCGGTCGGTAGTGTTTCATTCTGCTATACATAGGGTCACTATGAGTCACACCTGATTGGATGGCATATAACAACAACTACAAAGTGTTGGCTTTAGGCACGGTCTAGTGAGGGCGCTGCAGAGGAAGCTTCCAGGAAAGGTTCTGTATCGACAGAACAGAAAGAAAGATGGGGAGGCAGAGAGTGGCTGGAATCCAGATGCCCTGAGGGAAGACCGTGAACAGAGCAAGAGGCAATCAAAGGCCCCCTCGGGTGGCCTCTCTGCTTGCGAACCTCAGCTCTCAGCTCTCAAGGGCTCCTCTGTGTCCGCCTGGTGCTGAGGCTCCTTGAACCGTGGGACTGGAGCATCCGACTCGGTGGGGAACTTCGGTGCACGGCAAAGCCCTAGGCACCCTACATCGGAGCAGGGCATTAGAGCAATTAACCATGGGAAAGCGCATGGACTCGATGGGAGCTGGAGCCTGGGAAACATTGCCCTGGCAACCTCAGTCCCTTCCCACTGACACAGCATTTACACTGTTACTGTATCTTGATGGTGACTCCTTAATTATCCACGTGGGCCAGCGAGGCAGTGGCGTGCCAGCCACGAGGCGTGGCACTCTCTCACCAACACTGCTTCCTGCATCCACCTCCTTTTGTGTGGCTGGAAGATTTACAAAAGGCAAACGTGATTGGGTTAAAATGCTCAATAATTCAAAGTTAATAAGGCCTGTCCTCAGACGCTTAGTTTGGGGCAAATTCTGCTGTGCCTGGAATGAAAGGCCTGAAGATTTCTCAGAAGTTAAGGCTGACATTTCAGGGGAATTATAAGAAGAGGATGTTTGTTTCTAGTAAAAAAAATAATGAGGAAATTTCCCTGGCAGTGTGTTTAGCTTTCCAAGCCAGAGGGGAGAACACGCAAATCAGCCACAGTGCCTTCCAGTCGTGAAGACTCATGTTGTGACAGTGCTTGCGTCTTTGCATTCCACACTTGTTGTGCACCTACTGTGTGCCCGGTCCGCAGTGGGGGTATAGGAAGCAGAGGCGCAGCATGACAACCGGGTAACCAAGACAGGCACCTGGGCGTGAGTGTTGGCCTCACAGTCTTCCTCTAGGAGGAAGAGCGGGTCCCTCCCACACCACAGTCACCAGGCCGCGGGTGGTCGCTGAGGGAACATCATTTTACACAAGGCGTCCCAAGCACATGATGGGCAGGGAGATCCCGAGGGTCCTCCCCGCGGGGAAGGTCTTGGCGCTGTCTCACTCCTGTCTCTTCCCCTCACCCCGTGTTCACGTCCTCCCTTCCAGGCCAGGGATGGCCAAGCTTCCCAGCCCCACAGCAGCAAAGGGCAGAGTGGCTGGACCTAGCCAAGGGTACACTTCCTGCCAAGATATCCTCCTCTAGGGTCCCCTCCCACTGCCATGGCGAGAAGCTGTGTTCCAGATGGTGCAACCCCCAGACAGGGTCCCTCCCTCAGCCTAGGACCCGGGAGATGGTGTGGCCCTAAGGCCCTGCCAGATCCCATGGGACAAGCGACATGGGCCCACGGGAACCTCCACGTGTGCGGGCACACACTAGTGTCCTTCAGCCCCCAGATCTGAAGGCTCACCCAGGAGGCTGTGTCCCCTCTGCCATCCTTCTGCATCCCCAGGTGGACGACCATGCTCGAGCTCCGGCTACCTGCAGGGAAGCCCAAAATAGGGAGCGGGATTAGAGATGGTGCGTTTGGGGTTGTTTGTGTTTGCTTTATTTTTTCTTTATTTTATTTTTTTCTTACCTTCTAAATTATTCTTTATTAGTAATTTTTTTAGTTAGTGTACAAACCAGTGGGCTTCATTATGACTTTCCATACCTGCATATCATTGTACATTGCTCATGTGCACCCCCCAGAACCCTCCCTTCTCTCTCCCTCCTTCTTCCCCATAAATGTTTCCTCTTCTGCTTGTATATATAGATTTATATCTTATAGATTAAGTATATGTGTGTGTATATACCTATGTGTGTATATATATATATGGGCTGGGATTTAGCTCAGTTGGTAGGGTGCTGCTCTGCAGTCTCTGAGGTCCTGAGTTCCATTCAGCACCACAAAAATGGGAGAAGGATGTGGCAACCCACTCCCAAGACAATCCCAAAGCAATCAGCCATTAAAAACCCTATAAGGGTCACTATGTGTCAAACACGACTTGACAGCACCTAACAACAGCTATATATATATATATATATATATATATATATATATATATATATATATACATACATACACATAGCCTGCAGCTGTAGCACTGTGGCTTCTGATCCTGTCAGATCTTGGAAGCTAAGCAAGGTTGAGCCTGGTTAGTACTTGGATGGGAGACCACCTGGGAACACCAGGTGCTATAGGTTTGGGAGAAGGACCCAGCAACCCACTCTCAAAAATCAATCCACCATTGAAAACCCTATGAAGAGCAGAGAAGCACTGACAATAGTGTTTTGCCTGTTGTACATAGGGTCGCTATGAGTTGGACACCGACTTGATGGTACCTAACAACAATACTATACATATGTATGTGTATATGTGTGTATATACATATATATACATATATACACATGTATATATACATATATACATATATACATGTATACACCTGTATACATGTATACATACATGTATATATACATGCATATATGTGTATATATGTATATGTGTATATACACATGTACATATACACATGCATATATGCATGTATATACATATATGTATATATGTATATGTATACATATATGTGTATATGTATATGTATACATATATACATATATACATGTGTGTGCATATACATATATACACATATACATATATGTATACATATATGTATATATGTGTGTGTATGTGTATGTATACATATACACATGTACATACATATATACATATATACACACATGTATATGTGTGCATGTATGTGTGTATATACATGCACGGGCACACACATACACACACTTTCTGCCTAGAAGAGAAGCCTGTGATCTCGGGTGTGTTTTTAATTGGATGTCTTTGGCATTGTTCTCAGAAAGATACAGAGTTTGACCAACCTAATCCAGGAACACTCTTGGTACAAGAGAGATTCTATGCATAAAACATCTTTATCTTTCATTGTCTGAACTGGAGGCTGATTTTTAAATCAGATGACTCAGAAGGCTTTTAGACACAGTTTTGAAGAATATGGGTCAGTTATTCTATGAACTGCCCATAGTTTGGTGTTTCTAGTGATTACATTTGGCCAACACATTTTGGGCTGAAATACTGCAGAAATGATGTTTACCTCCTAAGGGTAGGATACCCAGAAGCACACAGTGTCAGCTCGCCCCGATCGTGGTGTTCATTTTGAGCACTTGACTAAAGAGTTGCCTGGTTTCTACACTGCACGCTTACTATGTCTCATTTTGAAATTAGTAATGAATTGGTAGGGAGATTCTTAGATTATGCAAATATCCTGCTCCTCCACAAACATCAGCCCCTTCTCAGATTTAGCGTTTGTTGACCGCTCGTACCTGAATCGATTGTTATGAGGATAATCACCTCACAGGAGGTTTTCTAGCTTGCCTGTTCTTTGGGTGTTTATTAGTGGGCATTTGCACTAAGGGGAACCACCCCCTTCTCCTCTAGTCACTCATTTAGGGACAGGGCTAGTTAGCTTTCTGTTCCTATAACAAATACCCAGGATAATCAATTTGTAAAAAGAAAAGAGTGAGCCGGGCGCTGTGGCACACGCCTGTAATCCCAGTGGCTCAGGAGGTGGAGGCGGGAAGATCACAAGTTCGAGACCAGAGGCAGTCTGCGGAACTTAGAGAGACCCTGTCCCAAAAAGTTAAAAAATGGGCTGGGGGTGTGGCTCAGTGGTCCAGCACTTACAGAGCATGCAGGTGCGAGGCCCTCGGTTCAACCCCCAGTACTGCAAAAAAAAAAAAAAGAAAAAGTTATTTTTTTCTCATGGTTTTGGAGGTTCCAGCCCATCACTGGTTGTTGCTTTCTGGCCTGTGGCAAGGCAGCACATCATGGCAGAAGCAAAACCGCTCTCTGCATGGGCAAGGAGCAAGACAAGGGAAAGAAGACGAGACCAGGGGTCCCAGTGGCCTACAGACCTCCTGCCAGGCCCCACCTTCCACAGTTTCCAAGGTCTCCCAATAGCACCTGCAATGACCACACCTCCAAAACATGGGTCTTTGGACATGTGAGGTCCAAGCGACAGCGTGTATTTACCTACTTTTTGTCCACGTTTACCTGTCTATTTTCAGAATGGACTGGTGGGCTCTTGTTTTATTGTTGTTGTTGTTGTTGTTAGGTGCCATCGAGTCGGTATCCGACTCACAGCGACCCTCATAGGGTTTTCAATGGCTGAGTGCTTCAGGATTGCCTTGGGAGTGGATTGCCAGGCCCTTCTCCCATTTTTGCGGTGCTGGGAATAGAACTCGGGGCCTCAGAGACTGCAGCGCAGCGCTCTACCCACTGAGCTAAATCCCAGCTCAGTCTTGTTTTATTGAGTGGGTGATAATCTGTGGTTATTTGTTGGGCGCCCACATCATCTATGCTCTCCTTATAGAGCTCCTCATCCTCTGACCTCCTCTCACCCCATTTCTATGAGAGTGTCCTTATTTTCTGGCACAATATGATGCTTAGGGCTCCGCTGGCGCCTTCTGCCTCACGTCCCAATCACCTCAGGCAAAGCCTGGTTCCTCTTCATGGGCAAGTCAATGGCACAGACCAGGAACAGCGCTGAGCAAGGTGCCAGATCACAGGAGGCAGCAGAGAGAGCTAAGCCCGGCGTGAGATCTCGGATTGGATTCTCACGTGAAGTGCAGTGGGACAGCAGGTAAACTGAGTGCACAGACTGTGCCAAGGGCGTCGCCACTGACACCTCTCCATGTGACGCCCGCACTGTAAGCATTGTAGAGAAGACCCTCCACGCTCAGAAGCATGCGCTGCCCCGTGGAAGGCGGCCACGCCGAGGCTTCGGGCGCTGGGCAGTGGCTGAGCTCACTCCTCGCAGGTCATGGGGGCAAGACAGGGCAAGCTGTGGCCCACCTGACCCAGAACTCAGTGCTGCCCACACACGGCTCCTCTGCTCCTGGGCACCTTCCCTGAGTACCTCGTGGCTGCTCAGATAGAGAAAATAGTAAAACTGAACTTGTTGTTGTTGTTAGGTGCCGTTGAGTCGGTATCCGACTCATAGCGACCCTCTGTACAACAGGAGAAACACTATTATCAGTGCTTCTCTGCTGTTCATGGGCTTTTCAATGGCAGATTGATTTTTTGGGAGGGGGTTGCCAGGTCCTTCTCCCAGCCTACAGTTTCTGTTGTTCCCAGGTGGTCTCCCATCCAGGTACTAACCAGGCCTGATCCTGCTTAGCTTCTGAGATCTGACAGGATCGGATGCCACAGGGCTATAGCTGCAGGCAAACTGAACTTAGGTTGTTTGTTTGTTTGTTTGTTTGCAGTACTGGGGGTTGAACCCAGGGTCTCACACTTGCATGCTCTGCAAGTGCTGGACCACTCTGCTGCACCCCCAGCCCATTTTTTTTTTTTTTTTTTTTTTACTTTTTGAGACAGGGTCTTGCTAAATTTTGCAGACTGCCTCTGGTCTCGAACTTGCGATCCTCCTGCCTCCGCCTCCTGAGCCGCTGGGATGACAGGCGTGCACCACTGCGCCCGGCTCAAACTGAACTTAGTTTTTAAAAGTTCTTCTCATGTGAGAAGTAAAGTCAACATAATCACAAGGAAGTCAAAAGCAAAGTGAGGTCCTCGCTGTCCTCTTTCCTCCCTGTTTCTCTCCTTTTCTCTCTGTTTTCCTTTGCGTTACTAACAGCGAAGCCACGTGGGAGAGGAGAGAGAGAAAATGTCAATCTTGGTTTGGATTCTGGCTCAGCCTTGCTCAGTGACGCAGGCTCAGGCTGATCATTTCTTTTCTGAGTCTCAGTTTCCTCATCATTTTGATAAGGGCAAGGTCAACCTGGAATGGCTGGGACCCACTGACTATAATTTCCCCGTGCCCCACACCATGCAGGCGGGAGGCCAGCTTGCAGAAAGCCCAGGGTCCCAGGAACAAGGCCTCAGGATGCACTAGAGCAAACTTTCTTGCCAGGCAGAGATGCCACTAGATTTTCATAAAAATCAGCAACAGAAACTTTTCCAGGAAATGTGCTTGTGTTCGCAAAATGTATCAAATGCAATGTAACTATCTACACTGGCATGACTCAAAAGCTTGCTCCTGACTTAAGCAAATGCATTTCCGTTTGCAGTTTGCAAATGCCTCCCTGAAGTTAGATTTCAGAGTCGCTTTGCACAGTCCCGCTCTTAGAATAGTTTTCAAAGAGAGAAAATGCCTGAGGCAAAAATGCTCAGTTCAACAGCCACTTCTTTTCCTCACCCTCTCACAACGGAGAAGAAACGAATCAGAATCTTTCCCCATTCCCCACTTCTGAGGACCTCCAGCGTCTTCTTGAAATGGGAAGAGCTCCATGTCCCATCCTCCCATCCACTGTCGCTAGAGCTGGGACCAGTGGCCCCACATGGGAGGACACCAAGAGGAGAGAGCACTTCCTGCCGTCCAGGAGTCTCTGATGAGGGAAGGGGGAGAAAGGACCTGAGAGGCTCCCAGCTCCCTTGGGGCCGAAGGAAGAGCTGGCAGGGTCCTGAGCTCTCCAGACACAAGTGGGACTTTTGCAGGTGTGTCCAGCTTGGCCCATGCACCTGCAAAACTCCTGCAGGTGCAAAAGGTCAGCCTTGGCCTTTGGCTGGGGAAATTGGATCATTTGCTCCTTATAGTAAATGCAGATGTCTAGCTCCTCCTGGGCTGGGATTTAGCTCAGTTGGTAGAGCACTGCTCTGCAGTCTCTGAGGTCCTGAGTTTGATTCCCAGCACCGCAAAATGGGAGAAGGACGTGGCAACCACTCCCAAGGCAATCCCGAAACAGTCAGCCATTGAAAACCCTATGAGGGTCACTATGAGTTGGATAAGACTCGAGGACACCTATCAACAACAGCTCCTCCTGGAAGGGATCTCATGGAGCCTGGAGCAATGGCGTGCCAGGGAGTGGCTCTGTCTAAGAGCGGGCTGGTGGCTCTGAAGGGGCTGGTGGCTCCTCGGCCACTCCTCTGAGCTGTATTCTTTTGGCTCTTCCTTAGCTCCGACCCCAGGAGAGCAGACATGGGTGCTTCCTCCTTGGAGTCCTCTGGTTTGGGACCCTCATCTCAGCCCTGGTGAGGGTGCACAGAAATGGGACTGACATGGGGCTCCGTCCTCGCTTCGGGCCCTCGGGGGCAGCCACCTGCAGCGGAGTGGCTCCCTGACTCCTCTCTGCACGCTCTCTGACCAGACTCCTCCCAGTTCCTCCCCAACAGACAGAAGGCACGCGGAGTGGGAAGCGTCCTTGCTTTGCCACCATGCACATTTGCAGGAGTGGTCAGGTCCCGCCCTCTTGGTCCATGCCTTCTCAATCAGCACCACCATGCACATTTGCAGGAGTGGTCAGGTCCCGCCCTCTTGGTCCATGCCTTCTCAATCAGTGTCTGCAGTAACCAGCGTGTGTTAACTGCTCACCCTCCTGACGCTCCTGCGTTGGAAAGACCCGGAGACATTTGGGCACAGTCCTGTCACTCTCCGGGGGAGGTGGTGGCCACTGTCCGGCCCACACTTGGAGTTTTTCTAATGTGGTAGAATCACTCTGGCAGGTGGCTGCAGGGGGCTGGGTTTGGAAGGGAAGAGCCCACGTGTAGGCTAGAGAAGGTCATAAGCCATATACTAACGCTCCCGGCACACTTTCTCTGCTCCTGGACGTGGGGATTTGGGGCCGCGGTGCTGTCAAGGGCTCAGACAAGCCAGCAGCCTGTGCCAGCCAGGCGCTCACCATGACATGCAGAATCAGAAGCTGGAGGCACACGGCCTGGTGTGAGCTCTGGATGTCCCCCACAGTCCAGGATCATGGTTGTGATCGGTACAGCCCACTTTGCTAAAGGAAAAATGTCTCAGGGAAACAAACAAGTTGGATTTACAGACTGAGACGCTTTGGCATTGGATTTAAACTCATGGACTTGCTGGTTTTCTCATGGGCTTCAAGCCTTTGAGACCTTCCCAGCTTGTACCACCTGGGCTCGGGGTCTTTGCAGTTGCAGTGGTGAAGCGGGGGCCATTTCCACACAGCCCTGCACATTGTCTGTGCAACACCGAGGTCAGAGCTCTTCTGGTTTCTCCTCTTTGCTTTCTTTCTTTCTTTCTTTTTTTTTTTTTTTTAGGTACCAGGGGTTGAACCCAGGGCCTCGTGCCTGCATGCTCTGCAAGTGCTGGGCCACTGAGCTGCACCCCCAGCCCATTTTTTTTTACTTTTTGAGACAGGGTCTTACTAAGTTACACAGACTGCCTCTAGTCTCAAACTTGTGATCCTCCTGCCTCCGCCTCCAGAGCTGCTGGGATTACAGGCCTGCGCCACCATGCCTGGCCTTTTTGCTTTCTGACAGCGGCTGACAGAGAACCTGGAAACAATTTGCCCCAGGGACTTGGATGCCACTGGGCTTTGTCCCAGCAGTTGCTCATTTCGGCCAGCTCTCGCCCGAGCTTCCTCTGACCCTGGATGAGGCACAGCCCTTGTCCCATGAGGCCTCGGCCCTTCACGCACAGACAGCCTCGTAGGAGACAAGGAATTTGCTTCCTGTGGAGCCAAAAGCCTGCCTGTCCTTGGCAGGAACACCAGGCAGGGGAAAAACAGAATATCTTCCCTCCCGTGAGTCTTTGTCCATGGCAAGCATGGGGTGAGAAGTGGGAACGGTGCTGAGCCTGAGCCAGGAAGTGGGAGCCAGGTTTAATTCACCCCAGCAGGCAGTAGACCTGTCCAACCCCACACTGGCTTCTGATGATGGAGGTGAGAGCTCACCCAACTCAAGGACGTGGCTTGGCTCCTGCAGCAGAGGTCCACGGGGAAGGTCCTGGGACAAGCCTGGGGTCAGTCAGGAGCCACGGTGTCCCCTATGGAAGGGGAGGAGACCACAAAGGGACAGCCACAGCGTATGTGATGAGCGCACAGGGACTGGAGTCTCTGGGCTGGACCAACAAGCCCGAGAGCCAGGACTTACCCACCTTCCACTCTCGATCCATCAGCCCCCTAGACGCCCAGGCGAGCCCATCTCCAGTGACAGGGCTGCCGATGACTCAGCTAAGCAAGAGGAGACCCTGGAGTCAGAGAGAGAGGTGAACAGGACATGATGCTGCACCGTGACCTCAGTGACCTCAGTGTCCTTTCCGCCTGACCCAGGACACCCGGGCAATGCCACGGGCCAGCCTGGCACACCAGTTGGAAGTTCTGAGAAAACCTGGCAGCGAGCAAGCTGGCTTAGCACCCGTTCTCCACGGCGATCTCTGTGACTCTGCGGTTTCTCAGGAAGGCAAACCCCACAGAGGGTCTCTGCGCCCAGGTCTCCCCGCACTGGTGCTGTCCAGAGCCTGTGGCACCATCTGGACTGACCTGGAGGGGACAATTGGCAACGGGACTCAGCACCAGTTTCTCTCCTCTGATAGTGCGAGAGAGCCTTTAACGCAGGTGACGTTAACTATCAGAGTAACCCAGGTGGGTGACTGGGTAGCCAGGGTTCTCCCAGAACCGGTTACCCCCACCTGTTCCAAACCCAACGCCGCACACGTCCAACTCTCATTGGACCTGTTGTGTGCTGTTGCCATGGAGACGCTCCCCCACCCCGCCCCCACCCCCGCTCCCCCGTTATAAGCTTAATTCTGTGAAAACATGCAATTCAGCTGGCAGGAGCTTTCAGATTTAAATATAGAGATTGGATTAAATTGGTGTTGAAGTGGTGTTTGAATCTATAGAGCGAGAAATGAATAAGATCTGATTATGTTGAGAGATGTGCGGGGAACTGGGGTGAGGAGTCGGGGCCGCCATGTCCCCCGCAGCTCAGCTTAGGTTTGGTTTCTGTTGCTTTGTGTTTAAGGGGAAGAATGAGCTCAGTCAAATAAGACTGAGCTCTGCTGGCATAACTCATTTTTCTGTTCAGCTGGTGGTAGAATGCCCAAAGGTCTTCAGCTTCTTCCTCCTCTCTTTACCCCTGAACTTGGGGGTGGCCTCGGGACCTGCTTGGTCCCAAGAAGTGGAGCAGAAGCGACGTGCAGACCCTGACCTAGATCTCATGACGTTGTGCGCGCTTCAGCAGTCACCACCACTCAAGAAAGGTTCAGCTGCGCCGGGTGCGGTGGCGCACGCCTGTAATCCCAGCGGCTTGGGAGGCGGAGGTGGGAGGGTCCCAAGTTCAAGACTAGGGGCAGTCTGCGTAACTTAGCAAGACCCTGTCTCAAAAAGTAAAAAAATGGGCTGAGGGTGCAGCTCAGTGGTCCAGCACTTGCAGAGCATGCAGGTGTGAGGCCCTGGATTCAACCCCCAGTACCACAAAAAATAAAAAAAAAAAAAAGAAAGAAAGGTTCAGCTGGCTGGAGGAGGGAGAGGCACAGGGGCAGGCCATCCCCACCGTGGAGGCCACAGCCCCTGGAAGGAGGCCGTCACCTCTCAGCTGTCCACTAGTACGTGCATCGGACAGCCGGGACTCAGAGAATAGCCCCTCCAAGTCCAACCTGAATTGACAGAGCACAGAAGAATGAGCTGAACAAATAATAGTTATTTAAAGACACTGAGTTTTGGGGGTGTCCTCCTGTGGAACAAAAGCCGATGGCTACACAGTCTAACAATAAAGCCTTAGATCACTATTTTGAAGGAAAGTAGGGAAAAGCTATTATTCCAGGACCAATCCCTCGAGAAAGATATCATGTTTGGGAGAGTGGCAGGTCAACAAGAAAAAAAGGAAGACTCTCAACTAGATGGATTGACACAGTGTCTGTAACAATGGGCTTAAACATAAAAAAGATTGTGTGCCTGGCACAGAATCGGGGAGCATTTCATTCTGTTGTACATAGGGTCGCTAGGAGTCAGACCCGACTCAATGGCACCTAACAAGTACAACAATGTACAATGCTGGACAATTTCTTGATAACAAGGAGAATTTCTGTTTGTGAACCCTGGTGGATCTCAGAACTGACAATCCTCATGAACTGCCCACTCCTGTCTCTCTCAGCTAAGGGAGTTGATAAATGGTCACTACAAGCCAGGCCCTACAGGAGCCAAGTCCTAAGGGATTCCGAGCTATAGGCACTCCCGTGGTTACACTGCATATTGAATGGAAATGGCCCAAAGAGCAGGTTTAGACTCTTGGTCTTCCTTAAAGAGCAATCTGCATCTTTTTGTACAGGCTGGAGGGTCACTGACGTGACGGTCTAAATAGTGCTTGTTGTTGTTGTTGTTAGGTGCCGTCCAGTCATGTCTGGCTCAGAGCGACTCTCATAGGGTTTATAATGGCTGATTGTTTCGGGATTGCCTCGGGAGTGGATTGCCATGTCCTTCTCCCAAAACAGTGCTTAAGAGATTGTTGGGAGTTCCTAGAAAGGACCCCCTGGCCAGGGTCTCCATGGCCACCCTGGGGGACTGACCTTTATCCTCCAGGGTCAGTGACCCTTGGCTGACCCCTGGCCTACATCCTGGTCACTCACTCCTCCCCCTCCCATTGAGTGATCAAAGATGGCCCCTGACCAGCTAGACCCTGTCCTGACCACCTCTACTTTGATTGGTCAGCCCAAGCATCCTGATTGGCTCCCAAAAGAACATCTGTGATTGGACTACTCCATACCTTTCCCATCTATCCAAAGTGTATCCCAAAATCATCCTTTTTGCATAACTGCCTGTACTGGGAGCAGTCAATCAGGGAATGCACCCTTGGTAGGTATGACAGGTAAACTGTCATATTTGCCAGGGAATGCACCCTGATTGGCTGCTCCCAGTACACACCCCCTTCCAGGAGCCTATATAAATAGGCCCCTGGATACCCCCTTCAAGCCTACTGTTCTCCACTTGCTATCCGGACCCCATCACTTTGATCCAGCACTCCTCAATCCTGTGGCAGACTACAACCAAGCCGACATGTCAAGCTCAGGGGCCCCGAATAGCTGAAGGCGGCTAGCAAGACACAAAGCGCCCTCCAATGCCTCCCAATCCTGGGAAGGAGGAGGGTAGAGAAGGTGAGCTGCGAGAGGCAAGACCAGCGGCCCTCCAGCGCCTCCTAGGAACCTTCAGAGCTGCTTAGCATAAGAGCTGTAACACCACTGAGGCAGCAGCGTCCCGTGCTGCCAGCTTCTGGGCTGCCGCTAATAAAGGGCTGCTTGCTGGCTGCTCCCCTCTGTGGGAGCAGCCTAATAAAGGCTCCTGTTCCCTTTTGCTTAGAAGGTCTCCCGAAGTCCTTCTTTGGCACCTCTGCCCAAGCTCCCATCCCGACCCTGAGGGTTCCCGACACCCAACTGGTGTCAAGGCCAGGCTCTGATCCCTGCCAGGCCTGAGCCAACCCCTGACAGGAGGTCACAAAGTGCCAAGCTGCACACGGCATGCGGTAGAAGCTTGCATTTGTTGGGTGACTTTGGCCGTGGTCGCACTGAGTGCAAGTGGAAGGAAGGCCCGTCTGGGGTGGGAGCATGTTTTGGAGCTGGGGTTACAAATTCTGACCACGGAGGAGCTGGTGGCAGTCCCGGGTCCAGGAAATGTACGAGGGGACCCCACCTTGTCATGCCGCGTTCATGAGTTATCTTGCCCTCTGCCAATCACCCCGTACCCACCATGCGGCAGGTGTTCTCAGCGCAATGCTGTCAGGTGTCAGCCCCCCACCGCTGCCCCTGTGCGGCTCTCACTTGGCTGCAGTGGGCACCGAGACGGTACACACACCCCAGGCGCTGCTTGCTCGCCACTCCCTGGAGTTCGGAACAATGCCGCCTCCTCTCTGCTGTGCATCTCTACTCGCCCGTCTCTTCCCTCAGCGCTGAGCCTCTTCATGGGCAAGAGAACAGGCAAGGAGCCAGCGTCGGAGCTGCCATCAGTGCCTCAGAGCCACTCGGAAACTTGGACGGGCGATTTGGCTCGGGCATTAATGATTTTCACCGTTTCTGGATACTGAGGGCCTCCGGCATTTCACATGCATCCCATCAAGCTGCTCCAACAGCCCTTCCGGGCAGATGGTGCCGCCCCGCTTGAAGGAGCAAAGCCCTGCCAGGGTCAAGGGCAAAAGAGGAGCCGTGTTGTGCACCCAGCAAAGAGAAAAGGGAGGCGCACCAGCATGAGCCTTGTGGACTGGCTTTCTTTCCCACCCGGTACTCATTCCCAGAGAAACAAAAGTCCGCTCCTCTGATGTCTTTTTCAGTCTACTGGGGACCGTCACCAACAGAGTACAACCCATGGGCACTTTCTTGGAGAGCCACCATTCCAGCAGGTGCAATGTCTTCAGAGTCCAAACAGGCATCTCGGAGTGATTTGGTAAAGTGTGTTTGTGAAGATCCAACATGCTTTATTGGGGAGAATGTGCTGGGCTAATGTTCAGGGACAGCCATCGCCATCTGTCATGGGGGAGTTTGTGCCAACTAATATGCTTAACATGCCTGTCAGGGACGTGGCAAGAAAGCCGCTCAAAATAATTCTGCTCTGCCACTCACACATTGCACATTTCTGCCTTGCCCACCGTAGCGCTGGAACCGGTTTCTTACAACTTGCACGGAAAGTTCCAGCTCTCCCCGGCGTGTTTAGCTCGCATGGGTAACGCCCACATTTCAGTTATTTTTGTAAGTCTAAGATATCATTACCAAGCGGCAGACCAGTCAGCCCTGGTTATTGCTCGGTCAAGCCTTCTGCTCTGGTCATCGGAGCAGAAGTAACATCCTGCGCATGTGATGTTTAATTTCCAAAGTGTGCCCCATGTGCCAGTGCTCCCAGGATGCCTGGGAAGAGGAACCACGCCCTCTCTTCTCATTTTCTTAAGGACGGAAAGCCTACTCGGTGTCTGCCGTGGCAGAATAGTTCTGTTTGAGCACGTGCATCTCCGGCATTAGAAACACCTAGCAAGCCGGGCCCAGTGGCTCACGCCTGTAATCCCATGTCTCGGGAGGTGGAGGCAGGAGGATCTCAAGTTCGAGACCAGGGGCAGTCTGCATAACTTAGGGAGACCCTGTCTCAAAAAAAGTAAAAAGATAGGCTGGGGGTTCAGCTCAGTGCTCCAGCACTTGCAGAGCATGCAGGCGCGAGGCCTTGGGATCAACTCCCAGTACTGAAAAAAAAAAAAAAAAAAAAAAAAAGAAAAAAAGAAAGAAAGAAAAGAAAAGAAAGAAAGAAACACCTGGCAATTAGCATCCTTTCTCCCTGCCTATCCTGTGGGAACGTCTCAGCCCCGCTGAGGAGAGAGAAGGGCCTGAGCTAAGGTGAGGCCCCTCCGTGGAGAACCTGGTGCAGTAGGATTGTGCCGTCTGGGTTGGGTGTGTGCCAGACCAGGCCCACCTGCTTAGTGCTGGGGTGGGCATGGGGAGAGCTGGCAGCACTGCCCATCTCAGGGTGCCCCAGGGGATGAAGGCATCTGACACCAGTGATGCAGCCAGAGCAGTGGCACCTAAGAAGGCTTGGGTAAACCCAGATGTCCTCATCCTCCCCAACCCACTGCCTGGCTCTCCATCCCCAGCACTGACCACAGCTCCTGGCCTCTAGAGGCAGAATCTGACTCCCCTTATTGACTCTGGGCTGCCCATGATGCAGCGGAGCAGCAGAACACAGAGGAAGTGGCCTTTGGGGATCGCAAGGCTGGGTCAAGACCTTGGGTGCCTGGGCCCCTTGGTTGTTGTTGTTGTTGTTGTTAGGTGCCGTCGAGTTGGTATCCGACTCATAGTGACCCTCATAGGGTTTTCAATGGCTGACTGTTTCGGGATTGCCTTGGAAGTGGATTTCCAGGTCCTTCTCCCATTTTGCGGTGCTGGGAATTGAACTTGGGACCTCAGAGACTGCAGAGCAGCGCTCTACCAACTGAGCTAAATCCCAGCCCTGGGCCCTTGGTACACTCTCAAAAAGCCCAGCACTGGGCCCCAGGGGCACAGCCAGCATCCGCTCCCAGTCGTGTGGGCACTGCCCTTGAGGGGCAGCCCCTGGGCTCTCCCACGGCCTCTGCCCCCAGCCCACTAACTGCACCTGCGCAGGAGCCCCAGGGAGGGCAACTACTGGAGCCTACGCAGACTGAGGACCACTGGAGGTAGAGATGGAGTGGGTGCTTTGAGAGGTTGAGCGCTCTGGGCTTGACCTCAGCACCATCTCTCCCTGGTTGTTCCTCTGCCCTCTTTGCCTCAGTTTCCCGCTTGCAGAGCAGAGGGGCCTGTGGGCTCTGGCTGCGGAGGCTGCCATGGACACTGTCTGCGCGTGGGTGGAGTCAAGGCAGCAACGTGGCCATCGCTGTGCCGTCGGTGTCCAGGTCCTGGGGGTGAAATAGGAGCAGATGTGCGCATTGTGCTATAGCGGGACAGACGGACCAGGGTACTTCCCCAGGCTGGGGTTCAGAGGGGATCAGGAGAGCTGGGCCAGGCACGGCTTTGCACATCCTGAGCACTTGACAGAGCCTTCTCTACAGAACATGGGTTTCTGGTGGGGATCCACGTGTGGCGCCGAGCAGCACCTGTGGGCGTTCTCCAGGGACACCGCCCACCTGGCAGGTGCACTCTCTGTCCATTTCCGCCTGTTTCCTTCTACTGAGGCTGACCTACCTGAAGGCCCCAGCTCAACCCCTGGAGCTTGGCCTCCCTGGCTGAGGGCTGTGTCCTGTCTAGCCCTCCTGAGGCCATCGGCCAGCACTGCAACCCAAGACTGGCCGAGCTGCCAGGAGAGGCACTTGTCATCATGGGCAGGCAGCGTGTCCTCCATGCTCGGGTCCAGGCCGGAGACACCAGAGCCAGGTCGCGCTGTGGGCATGTGTGCCAGAGAGGCAGACACTGGGTCATTTCATGGTCTACACCACAGGAGTCAAGCTGCCAGCACTTTATAGTTGTCTTCCACGGGGCCTTGAGTTCTAAGAAGAGCCTGCACATGGTGACTCCACCTGGCGGCTCTTGGGCCGAGCTGGGAAGATGGCACTGATCACTACCAAGGAAGAAGGACTCGATGACCACAGCAGCTGGACGCTTGTTGAGGCCCCTGTCAGCACACCAGCATTTCTTCTCTGGGCGTCTCGAACAAAGATGGCATTGCTGACGTGCGCTAAGATGCCTGGCACGGGGCGGGGCCACATGGTGAGCACAGCTCAGACTCGTTACCTGCCTCAGGGTGGGCAGGCAGAGAGAGCAAACGGCTTCCAGGGAGCAATGGCAGCCCCCAGAAGTGCCGGCAAGGATGGGGCTGAGCCCCCTCTGCAGCTTCACACGTGTCTTTTGGGGCTCAGGACAGGTCACCATGAATCTAGCCACCTACACTCCATGCAGAGGACAGCGTGAGAAGCCAGCGGAAGATGGCTGGGGTGGGGGCGCCCAGAGAATAGGGGCAGGAGCCGCGGACAGGGGACTGCAGGCTACGTGTGGTCCCCAGGGTGGCCAGGCATGCTCCCTCCTCGGGGTCAGTCCAGCAAGCCCTCCCCCGGTCCACCATGTGCCCCTCTGAGTGCCCGCTGAGATGCCAGCACCCTGCTCAGCCCCGGCCTGCCCTACACCCACCTCATGTGGGCCCGGGAAGGAGTCTGCACCCAACTCCGGAGGTGTGCATCCCCCAAGGATGGGTCAGGAAAGTAGAGAAATGAAAGGAACCCCAAGGTTGCTGGAACGACAGCGTGCCCCTGGAGGAAGGCCCTGCAGGCCAGGGAGCGGAGCCCCGTGGGATAAGAGGCCATCTGAGCCACCTCATCCGCACGGGACCTCTCCCGCCACTCCTGCCGCTCAGCCCCTCTGCTCCCTCCACTCCTCCCTTATAGCTGATTCCACCCTGGGCAGCTCTGGCCACCAAGTCCTCTGCCCCTCTCTCGGGCCCCTCCTCCTCTGGCTCCTGGCTGGCCAGCCCTCCTGGCCTTCCCATGTCCTGCTGGGGAGGGCTGCCCAGGTTCTTCAGGCTTCTGTCCCCATAGGCCAGGGGCCACTGTCCAGCTGATCACAAAAGAAGCAAAGTGTCCAGAGCCTGGCAGCCCCCCGAGCCCAGCGGGGCCCTGCACACTGCCCTCTGCCTCTGTGGAGGCTGAGACCAGCCTGCGCCATGTGGTGCTCGCCCCAAGAGCAGAGATAACATGACATCCTGTCCCTGAGCTGCAGCGAGGCGACTCCCTCAAGGGCAGGTGGCCCCGTTAGCATCAGGCGAGGAGCCCCTCCATCTGAGACACCCGGGAATTCTGCCACCTCAGTGCATCAGCCACAAGAGGGGAAGGGGCGCTGCGCCCAGGACCTCCTCCCTCAGGAGCTGAAGTCCGACCAGTGCAGCTGCTGCAGAGGTGGGCATAGCTGGAGGCTCAAAGCCTGTCCAAGGCTGCCTGTGCAGCCTTCCCAATGGGGGCCACCCCTGGCACACTCTCCACCCAAAAGGACCCACGAGACTCCAGCAGACATACAGCCTTAGGGAGTGCCCAGACAGCCACGGAAACACAGGTGCAGTCAGATACCAGCCGCTGGTATCTGAATTTTTTCTGAATTAAATGATAGATTTATTGACAATCTGTTACACAATAGGTGAAAATACCTCAATTTAGAGCATTCTAGATTTTGTTTTGGCTTCCTATGACACTGAAAGATCAGTGTCAGGCATATGGGCTGATGATTGGTGGCCAACAGAAATAAACTTCTTCTGGTTCACAAGTCTATCATGACTTTTTCCAGAGTTTTAAAGACGTTTTTGTTTGTTTTCTTCTCTCATAGCATCTTCCTCTTTTCACATTCCTTGTACATGGTGGTTCCCTGCCGGCAGGAAGTGCTGGAGAGGGCGCTCACGCCTGGCCCGGAACCACGAGGTAATAAACAGGTAATTGTTGCCATAATTAAAGTGCTTTCAATAATAACAGGCCTTTACATTTGTCAAACACTGAAATAGGCCTGAGCATTGTCATAAAACGTGAGAAAATAAAGAACACTTGACTGTTCATTAAACTCTAGAATGTTCCAACACCAGGATAAGTAATTTCAGGACAAATAAAATCAACCATCCGACTAACAAATATTTCCTGTGTACAGAGGAAGAAAAGTGGGCGATTGGATGAATTCAACCCTATAAAATGATCATGTCCAAAGATGGAGACAGACGGGAGCCCCTGCCTGCTGTGCAAAGGTTCTTGGGAACACGGTCTGCAATTTCGCTTATAAGCGTTTTTCCATAAACAGAATGAAACGGCTAATGAGCGAAGGGCTGGTGTAGGAGGTGATGGGCCAGAGAGGATGCGAAGGTCCTGACAGAAGCACCGCACGAGGACTCAAGATGACCCCAACAGCAGGAGCTGTGGCCAGTCGGAGAGTGGACACTGCGTAAGAACAGAGGTCAGGTTCCAGGCTCGAGTGTAAACACGGTGGCTGCTAGCGCCTGCCTCCCACCTGGGTGGAGGGGGCTCTTCTCTGCCTGGCAGCCCCCAGAAGCGCTGGCAAGGATGGGGCTGAGTCCCCGCTGCAGCTTCACAGGCGACTTTTGGGGCTCAGGACAGCTCACCATGAATGCCACCACCTACACTCTGTGTAGAGGACAGCGAGAGAAGCCAGCAGAAGATGGCCGGGGTGCAGGCGGCCAGAGAACAGGGGCAGGAGCCACGGAGAGGGGACTGCAGGTTGCCTGTGGTCCCCAGGGTGGCCAGGCATGCTCCCTCCTCGGGGTCAGTCCAGCAAGCCCTCCCCTGGTCTGCCATGTGCCTCTCTGAGTGCCCCCTGAGATGCCAGCACCCTGCTCAGCCCCGGCCTGCCCTGCACCTGCCTCATGTGGGCCTGGGAACGCATGCCCAGAAGGCTCGGTGACGCCCAGCTCGCTGCAAGCCCACAGTCTGACCACACTGCTGGACACATGTGTGCCAACATACCACACCGCATGTGCTCCCCACCCCTCATCCTCCCCAGGTGTTTATGCATAAACCGCACACACACACACACACCCCACATATGAACAGATGCACAAACCACACACACAGCAGAGTCCCCTGACGTACACCCAAAGCCAAGTGCCCCTGCCGCTTTGCTCAGTACACGGAAGGTCTTGGCCACAAGCAGAACCCAGCTGGAGCAACCCATGCCTGGCATATACACTCCCCTGGCTTTCAATGCCTGGGGCCACATTGTGTACAATATCTGCATCACCAGGGATGGGAAAGACCCCTGGCTCACCGTTGGTGCTGTTACAGTCTCAACTCTGCTCCCAGCTAAGGTGTCCTGAAGAAGGGGAACTTCTGCCTGAGACTTCAGGTCAGAAACCACATCATGCCGTTATTTAAATATTTCCCCCAATGAGGACATAAAGCTGTGAGAAAGGTTTAGATACTCCTCTGCCTATTGCCCCATAGTGAGGACGTGCCATCGCCACCGTTGGCCATGGTCAGGCTCGAGAGTTACCGCGAAGGCTCAGACCCAACCAGGGAGTGTCCGTCATGTGCCAGCCTTCCATGAGCACTGGTGAGGTGGCACCACTCTTCCCACTGTTGTTGTTGTTGTTGTTGTTAGGTGCCGTCGAATCATGTCCGACTCAGTGATCTTCATAGGGTTTTCAGTGGCTGATTGTTTCGGGGTTTCCTTAGAAGTGGATTGCCACATCCTTCTCCCATTTTTATGGTGCTGGGAATCGAACTGAGGACCTCAGAGACTGCAGCGCAGCGCTCTACCAACTGAGCTAAATCCCAGCCCGCTCTTCCCACTAGGCACATGAAAACCCTGGAATTGACCAAAACGCCCTTGCCTTGGCTAACCCATGGTGCTGGGAAGTAGATCCATGCAAAGCTGCCAACTACTCAACTTTTTTGGGACCCACGCAAACAGCCACTTCACAGAGTTTAAACTCGTACGAAAATAGCAGAGCCAAAATCCAGGCTTAGATTTTTCCGGATACCGGATTGAATTCTAAATCACCAAGTAACTAATCCTGATCAAAAGTGGGGATTGTTAGAGTGACATTAGCCCCTTCAGGTCCTTTCATCCATTACATTGTTAGAGTTTCACTAAACTCTCAGAAGGGCTGGGATTTAGCTCAGTTGGTAGAGCGCTGCGCTGCAGTCCTGAGTTCAATTCCCAGCAGTGCAAAAATGGGAGAAGGACCTGGCAATCCACTCCCAAGGCAATCCTGAAACAATCAGCCATTGAAAACCCTATGAGGGTCACTATGAGTCAGATACCGACTTGATGGCACCTAAAAACAACAACAAACCCTCAGAAGAAGCCAGGTACAAGGTTAGCACAGCTGTGCTCTGAGTAAGGACACAGAAACTGCAGTGGCAGCAACCTAGTGGTGGTCCACAGACTACAGTGAATCGTGCCAGGAGCTGCCACATGCAGAGGGGACTTCCAGCTCCGAACACTCGTGACTTCTCATAGTTGATACAGTTTTGTCTCTTTAACATTCAAGTTAACCCAGGGGCCATGCATTATCGCCATTTACCAATGTGGCGAAACCAAGGTCTGAGATCACACAGTGAGCAAGTAAAGGAGCTGAGATCCGGGTTAGGTCTCTCTGTCTTTAAAAACCTCCATTCTCTCTGGGTGTGGTGTCACACACCTGTAATCCCAAAGGCTTGGGAGGCGGAGGCAGGAGGATTGCCAGTTTGAGACCAGAGGCAGCCTGCGTAACTTAGCGAGATCCTGTCTCAAAAAATTAAAAAAAAAATGGGCTGAGGGTGCAGCTCAGTGATCCAGCCTTTGCAAAGCATGCAGGCGCAAGGCCCTGGGTTCAATCCCCAGTACCACAAAAAAAAAAAATAAATAAAATAAAATAAAATAAAAACTCCATTCTTTCTCCTTGTTTCACACAGATCCCATTCAGCCTCCCAACTCCAAGGCCTGGCTCTTTGATGGACACCAGATTTGCTACCAAGAAGGAAGTGCGTATCCCCCATTAGCACGTACAGGCTTCTAGAACTGTGACACGGAAGGTGTCCTGGCTAGTGCTGCTCTTAGGCGAGGTCCAAATGCTAATACGTTATGTGTATTTTCACCCACTTTTTATTGCCTCCAAAATGCAGTTCTGTTTTCAAAAGACCCAATGAGGAACGTTTTCTGCAATCCTCACTCACCTCGTTACATCTCAATAATGACACAGCAAAGCAGAGTCCCACGGCAGCACACGCAAATGATCTTCTTGCAGAAGACAGAAGTGATATTCCCAAGCCTGACGAGCGATTTTGAGTGCGATAGCTGTGAACGCGGCGATAATTGTTTGCTTGTGCCACCTTGGGAGGTGACATCTGCAGCCCCGGGCAGAGCCAAACATGGTGGCTACGTCTGTGATGAGGCGCCTGCTGGTTATTTATTCATGCCTCACAAACAGGCAAACACGGGATTTCTGGATGCAAATAGAGGAGGAATCCTGACACTTTCCTGTCTCCAAATCAGCACTCCAAGAACGACACATGGAGTCTTGTGTTTGGATCCTTTTTCCTAAAGCGCTTGCCACGGCTTAGTCTCCACCACTAGCCAGATGCTTCTTGTGTGCAGTTCCTCATCCTACGGAGAGAATAGTTGAATGAACATGGAGTAGACCAGGCAGTCCTCACCATCATCATTGCCACTGTCGCCATCACTGCCATCAACACCACCACCACTGTCACCTCATCACCATCATCACCATCACCGCCATTATCACTACCATCATCACCACCATCACTGTCACTATCATCACCATCACCACCACCATTATTGTCATCACCACCATCATCACCATCATCACTATCACCTCACCACAATCATCACCATCACCGCCATCGTCACCACTATCACCATCACCAACATCACCATAATCACCACCACTATCATCATCACTGCCATCATCACCACCATCTTTGCCATCACTGCCATCATCACCACCATCACCGCCATCATCACCACCATCATCACCACCATCACCGTCACCATCATCACCCTCACCACCACTGTTATTGTCATCACCACCATCATCACCATCATCACTATCACCTCACCACAATCATCACTATCACCGCCATCATCACCATATCACCATCACCAACATCACCATAATCACCACCATTATCATCATCACTGCCATCATCACCACCATCGTTGTCATCACTGCCATCATCACCACCATCACTGTCACCACCATCATCATCACCACACCATTATTATCACCACCATCGTCACCATCATCACTATCACCTCACCATAATCATCACCATCACCGCCATCATCACCACTATCACCATCACCAACATCACCATAATCACCACTATTATCATCAACATTGCCATCATCACCACCATCGTTGCCATCACTGCCATCATCACCACCATCATTGTCACCTCACCACCATCCTCGCCATCACCGCCATCACCACCACCATCACCATCACCACCATCACAGCCATCGTCACTACCAGTATCATCATCACCACCATCTTCATCACCATCATGATCACCATCATCACCATAATCACCACCATTATTGTCATCACCCCATCATCGCTGCCATCACCACCATCCTCGCCATCACTATCATCATGGCCACTGTCACCATCATCAGCATCATCACCATCATCATTGCCATCATCACCACTATCACTACCATCCCATCACCATCACCATCACCAGCATCACTATGGTCACCATCACTATCACAACAACCACCACCACCATCATCATCGTCATCATCATGGTATCACTGCTGCTGTTCTTGTTATCCCTTCAATTAACACTTGCTGAGGGAATGAGCAGATAGCCCATCAGTACCTCAGACCCAACATAAACTTTCCATTGAAAATACTGGTATTTGTGTCATGCTACATCTCATGGTACAGCCCTAGGGAAGCAGGGCACATGCTGTGGTGAAGCGTGGACACAGAGTACATTCAGGCACCTGCACTGCCCCAACCACTTGCCCTGTGTCAGTTTGGGGAGCCCCACAGTTCCCAGATAAAACCACTCCCTGATTCTCCACAGCACCTCAGGACTAGGCTCCATCCCTTGACTGGACCAAATAAGTTTGTCAAAGTAATAAATCAGAGTTCTATACAGCATCTGGGAGGCTGAAGCAGGAAGATCACGAGTCCAAGGCCAGCCTGGGCTGCACGGTGAGAACTTGTCTCAGTAACAACAAACCACAAGTGGCGCGGATGTCTTCGCTCTCTGATCTTTTCCTGGAAGCAGGCTCTGGAAGGAGGTTGTTGTTGTTGTTGTTGTTGGCTGCCGTCGAGTTGGTATTCGACCCTCATAGGGTTCTCAATGGCTGACTGCTTCGGGATTGCTTCGGGAGTGGGTTGCCAGGCCCTTCTCCCTTTTTTGCGGTGCTAGGAATTGAACTCGGGACCTCAGAGACTGCAGCGCGGCACTCTATCACTGAGCTAAATCCCAGCCCCTCTGGAAGGAGGGCAGCATTAATTTAGGTACAGTGGTGAGGAGCACAGTGAGTAAGTGGGAGAGGTCTGCAGGACAGTGATGGGCCTGCCCTCCCTGGGCCCAGAGGACCTCAGTGGCCTGTAGGGTCTGCTCAGAGCTTCCAAGATGCGCTTGAGAAGGGCAGACTTGGGGAACCCCACCACAGCACTTGTCCCCGCAGAAGGCTTCCACCAGCGGTCCTTGTCCAGCGGCCTCTCAGCCTTGTCCCTGACAATAGGTGGCCTGTCCTTGCCACTAAGATGGGGATCTGGACACAGGGTGATCTACACCCCAGTAAGCAGGTGAAGGTGCACACGGCTGCCCTTTCGGGGACCCCAGTGAGCAGGCCCCTGTCCTCTCTGGGTGTGTCCTGCTCATGGAGGAACATTGTAAGGACACCCACTAAAGGAATGGAGTCCCCAGGACCCCACCAAGACCTCCCACTCAAGGGCACTGAGAGCCACCTATGGATGACCAGATGGTAATGATAAATGGTTACTAACTCCTGGAGGGTGGAGGGGCTCTGGGGGGGACACAATTGCCCTATGTGTGGGCTGCAGATATGTCACGATCCACAGGCACGGGCCCCAGACAAGCCAGGGAGGGCCGGGAAACATGGCAGAGGGGAGGCCCGCAGTCCACTGCAGGCCAGGGCCAGCTCCGAGGCAGCTCTCACTCTGCAGGTGGTCTGAGCAGCTGCTCTGCTCTGGCGCCTGGCGAGGTGAAGGCTAACGAGCCTCCCTGAGCACCAGGTGTCCTGGGAAGACCCAGCCCCGGAAGGCACATTTGTCAGCAGAGCAGAACCGAGCAGCAGACCCTGGACAACCAGAGGAACAAGGCACTGAGCCTGCCACCCACAGCAAGAGAAGGGAGGAAAGCATGCGATCCAATGGCCTGGGCCCTGAACGGTGCAAACCAAGGGCTCACCAGCAGCAGGTAAGAAATGTTAAAAGTGCGGCCATCCCGGGATGCGGGGACAGAGCAATGGAGACGGAACTCATGGTGCAGAGAAATGACGCGACAGAAGGGAACAGTCCCATTGCCACTGCCCGGGCCTGCTTTACCAAAAGTGCACAAGGTATAAGATGAGGGCACAGAGCATCAGGGGCCAGCCAAGGGGATCTCCCTGCAGAGGCTCAGTGGCCCACCGGGTCCTTCTCCCAAAATATATTCCTATGTTGTTAGGTGCCGTCGAGTCTTGTCCAACTCATAGTGACCCTCATAGCGTCCGCAGCACCCGGAGCACAGCGTTGAGAACAGAAGGACTGCTTGGTGGGGCCAGACACATCAAGGACCTCAGCAATGTCGGAGCAAGAGCAGCGGCCAAGGCCCCGCAGACAGGGCAGCCCCTGACTGCTCAGAGGGACGAGGGTAGCAGGCGCAGGGCAGGCTTGGCTCTGCGGAGCAAGGCACCCGACCTGAGCAAAGCCTCCTCTCTGCGCCCCCAGAATGTGGAGGATATTCGGAGGTGGAGGAGGCTGGAGCTGGGTCTAGGGAAGACTGAAGTTCAGGCTGAGGAGCTGGCGTTTCATGAGGGCGTCTCTGAGGGTGGAAAGGGAGGAGTGTTGTGACCACGTAAATGCACCCACAGGCTCGTGCTGGTGGCTGTAAAAGGATTCCGGAGGAAACCTTTCGGAATCACAAGCCTTCACAGACCAGCCACTCTTTGCTCATACAATCTCATCTCTCTCCACACAGGACGGCCAGGCCATAGGCTGGATTTGGTCTGGGAGTTGTAGCTGAATTCTCCCTGGATAGATTTGCAAATCATTTACTAGATAATAAACGTAAAAGGATTGACATTTGTAAAAGTCCTGTTCTCTAAATAGAACAGTATTAAATGAGAAATCAACAATGGAACCAAATGTGGGAAATCCCCAAATAATTCCTAAATATACCATTACCAGGGGCTGGGATTTAGCTCAGTTGATAGAGCGCAGCTCTGCAGTCTCTGAGGTCCCGAGTTCGATTCCCAGCACCACAAAAATGGGAGAAGGACGTGGCAACCCACTCCCAAAGCAATCCCAAAACAGTCAACCATTGAAAACCCTATGAGGGTTGCTATGAGTCGGACACGACTCGATAGCATCTAACAACAACATATTATATCAGAAGAGAAACCACAAAAGAAATTTGGGAGCAACTTAGACTAAATGAAAATGAAAACAGCACATTGGAGTGTGTTGGTTGCCTCTCAAGTATTAGTGAGAGGGAGATTTTTTAAGATTTATAAAGTTTATAAGCATGTGTACTATTAAAATGCTTATGTAAGGAAAACCTTGAATAAAATATTCCACTTTAATAATATGAAAAAGAAGCCAATCAAGTTAAAAGAAGTATAAAGAAGAAAAAACTCAGATAAAAATAATCAGTAAAATAGAACACAAATAAGGATATAGAAAAATTAGCAAAGATAATAGTTAATTCTTTAAAAAGATGATAAAATAGATAAAATGGATTGTTGTTGTTGTCGTTAGGTGCCATCGAGTTGGTATCCGACTCATAGTGACCCCATGTACAACAGACGAAACATTATTGTCAGTGCTTCTCTGCTGTTCATTGGGTTTTCAATGGTGGATTGATTTTTGGGAGTGGGTTGCCGGGTCCTCCCAAAATATATTCCTATGTTGTTGGTAGGTGCCGTCAAGTCTTGTCCAACTCATAGTGACCCTCATAGGGTTTTCAATGGCTGATTGTTTCGGGATTACCTCAGGAGTGGGTTGCCACATCCTTCTCCCATTTTTGCGGTGCTGGGAATTGAATGCGGGACCTCAGAGACTGTAGAGCAGTGCTCTACCAACTGAGCTAAATCCCAGCCCTAAAATGGATTAGCCAAGATTTAAAAAGAGAAGACACAAAGATCAATTCTGCAATGAAAGAAGAGACAACATTGTGGGTCCTCCGAATAAGAAAACATAAACAGTTCGATACCAACAAAGTAAATAACTTAGATAAAATGCATAAATTTCTAGAAGGACACAATTGACTAAAATTTATGTAATAAAATTAGAATATATGAAAAGAACAATAATCAAGTAAATACATTCAATTAGTATGTTAAAATCTTTCTACAAAGAGAAAATGAGATTCAAATGGCTTCTCTGGGTAGTTTTATCAAACAATCAGTGAGGGGAAAAAATCAACCATACACGAACCTTTACAGAAAATAGAATTGATAATGTCTTACAGCTAATTTATGAGAGTAGTACACAAAAATTAAATAAAAACATTAAGAAGTAGAAAACTAAGGATCAAAATATCTCATAACACAGATGAAAAACCATTAACATAATTTTGGCAAACCAAATTCAAGACCATTCAAAATTATGCAGCATGACCAAATGGATTTTATCCCAGGAAGATAAAGTTGGCATAATACTTGCAACTCCAATGACTGTAATATATCATATTAACATAATAGAGGATTTTTACCCTATATTATCTTAATGGATGCTGAAAAAAATGGCCAAATCCAGCACAGATCCATAAAATCTCTCAAATAAAATGCATCTATGAAAACCTTGCTCACCCTGTGTCCACACCAAAAAGGAAAAAATAAATAAAAATTTATCGATTGCAAAGAAGGAAGTTAAACAATTTTTATTTGCAGATGAGATAATTTCATATATGGAAAAATCACAGGAAATCAAATCTAAAAATTACTAAGACCAGGGAGTAAGTTTACAACTCAATCTAGAAAAATATCAGTTGCGTTTCATACATTAACAAAGTATAGTCCAAAAATGATAATCAAAAAATTCACAATAGCATCAGAAAGAATCTACCTAAAGTGAATTTCAAAGAAGTGCCTACTTTGAAAACTACAAGGCACTTCTCAGAGAAATTTCAGAAGTCTAAATGAATGGCCAGGTATGCCATGTTTAGTAGATTAAAATACGTGATATTTTTAGGGGAGCAATTCTATTCAATCAGAATATAGTCATTAAAACACTATCAGATTCCCAGCAAGCAATTGTGCAAGAATTGAAAAGCTGATTCTAAAGTTAATATGGAAAACCAAAGGGCCTAGAATATCTTAAGTAATTTTTGGAAAGAATAGAGTCAGAGGTCTTGTGTTACTGGATTCTAAAACTTCCTATAACACTCAGTCATCAAGACAGGGAAGTATTGGGGTAAGGACAGGGCTGTCATCAACAGAATAGAATGAGAGTCTAGAAACAAACCCATGCCTCTTATTGCCCAGGGAATTTAATGAGAAGTCAGTGTAGTCCTGGGACAACTGCGGGTCCATGTGAAAAAAAAATGAACTTAGATCTTTACCTCATTCCACAAATGAAAATGAACTCAAAATGAATTTTATTCCCAAATATAAGAACTAAGACTATAAAATTTCTAGACTAAAACACAGACTATCTTGGATTATGCAAGGTTTTCTTAGACATGCCACCATTATCCACTAACACATAAAATGGACATCATCAAAATATTAAAAACTTTTCTGTTCTTCAAAAGATACTGAACCGTCCAACTTTAATAGTTCTGGAAATAAATATAATTATACCAATAATACCAAAGGATGGTAATAACATGGGTGGGCTAGAAAATTCAGGTAATAGTACTGACAATGTAAAAAGATAGTTCACTACAGGAAAAGTTTCGATCTTAAACATAGTTGGGATCTAAGAATATACAGAAAAATATTACCACAAAAGACATGCAAATGGAAGAGAGGTCATTGGTGAGGGGATGACGGGGGAGGGGAGAAAGTACACAAGAAGGTAAGGGGGAACTTATCTGTGCAATGTACAACAAAATGCATATATGGAAATGTCACAATGAAATGCATGTCAGAATGAAACACATTAAGTTGTTCATTAAAAATTTCCAATAAAAAAAAAGCAAATGCTGAATGGGCTATGGGAGGAGGGTAAGGGGGACGTTGATATGAGCAATGTACAACGAGGTGCATAGATGCAAATGTCATAATGAGACCCCTTAAGTTGTACATTAAAAATTACTAATAAAAAATGTTAAAAATAAAAAAGATATCTGTAAGAAATGAAGGGGCTGGGATTTAGCTCAGTTGGGAGAGCGCTGCGCTGCAGTCTCTGAGGTCCCGAGTTCAATTCCCAGCACCACAAAAATGGGAGAAGGACCTGGAAATCCACTTCCAAGGCAATCCCAAAACAATCAACCATTAAAAACTCTATGAGGGTCACTATGAGTCGGACACGACTCGACGGCACCTAACAACAACAACAACAATAAGAAATGAAAATATAAGCCATTGACAGGAAAAAAATATTTGCTGATCACGTATCTGATTAAGAACCTGTATCCATAATATATACTCCTACAACTCAATAATAGCATGAATATAAGCAACTTGATGAAAAACAGGTGAATTATTTGAATAGAAATCTCTCTGAAGATAAACATACGGTTAGTCAATGCACAAAAAGATGCTTAACATTTCCAGCCATCAGGGAAATCCAAATTCAAACTGTGAGACACCAGTTGGAATGACTATGGACAGAGGGTAGATCTAGGATGTGGGGCACTGCTGGATGTAGTAGAAAATGCTGCAGCTAACTTTAATAAATAGTCTGACAGTTTTTATAAAAGTTAAACACACGCTTTTCACCTGGCCCAAGAGTTGCACTCTGTGGCACTTCCCCAAGAGAAATAAAAATATGCTGAACAAAACCATGTGTGTGACTTTCACAATGTTATTCATAAGAGTCTAATATTGAGAACTCAGTTGTCCATCCGCTGGTAAAAAGCTAAGCAAATGGGCGTGTCTATGCAATGGAATACAACACTGCTACAGAAAAGGAGCAAGATACTAGTACAAGTCATAACACCAAGACTCCCAAAACCATTATTGGAAGTGAGAGAAGGCAGACTCAAAAGGCAGCAAACTTGTGTGATTCCTTCAGGCACATTGGAAAAGGCAATACTATAGAGACAAACATATGTCCGTGGTCAGCACAGGCCAAGTTTAGATAAGGGGCTGCCTGAGTCCAGGAGCTTGTGGGGAGCTTTTCGGGTGGTGGACTGTTGCACATTCTTTATGTTGCGGTGCTTGTGTGGCCATGCGTGTTTTTCCGAAACCCACAGACCTGTCCACCTGCCTCCTCATTCTGCCAGGTGAAGGCCTTGGGGCCACTTCCTTAAGACTGAGGTCACTGCTTGGCAGAGCCAGCTTTAGACAGGGCAGAGTCAAAGGCTCATTGGCTCTGGGCTCTGTCGACTGCGCTGGATCCCTGCCTCTGCCCACAGCTAGCATCTGCATGCCCTGAGTCTGCACAGCTCTTCCCTTTTCTCCACCCACAGAACCTGCACACCCTGCCTCCCAAGGTCCCCAGGCTTGCACACCGATGTGTCCAGGAGCTGCCCTCTGCTCTCATTGCCCCCGGGCTCTCCCTACTCATTGCCCAGGGCCGCCTTCACCAAGTGCCAAAACCAACGGCTTAAAGGACAGAAATGAATTCCCTCACAGCTCTGGAGGCCAGAACCCTCAAATCCAGGCTGAGATCCAGGTGTGGCAGAGTTGGCCCCTTCTACAGGTGTGAGGCAGGGTCTGTTCCAGGCCTCTGTCCAGGTTCCAGTAGGAGCTGGCCATCCTGGGTGACCCTTGGCTTTTAGACACGTCACCATGATCTCAGCCTCAGTCTTCACGCGTGGCCTTCTCTCTAGGTGCACGTCTGTCTCTGTGTCCCCAGTTCCCCTTTTCCCAAGGACCCTGGACCTACTGGAAGAGGGGCCACCTGGTCCCATTATAAACTCACCTAACTAATTGCATCTGCAGCGACCCAGTTTCCCAGCCAGGTCACATTCTGAGGAACCGGGGGCTGGGCCTTGAACATAGGAAGGGGGAGCACAGTTCAGAGTACGTTAAGGACCTGCCCCCAGAAAAGGATCTCCCCACTGTGAAAGAGAACATCCCAGACTGGGGATGGAGACAGAAAGGCACCTTTCCTAACTGTAGGCGCTCTGTTTACCTGGACACCTGCTAATCTCGCGGGACTGAAGCCACAGGAGCTGAGCTCCATGGGGAGAAAGCCGCAGGGAGGGCGCCCTGCACGAGGCCCAGCCCCGATCCTCACAGTCCTCTGCTCTCTCAGCAAACCTTGTTTGCGTCCATCTATTCACAAACCATGGCCGAGCAGACCCACCAGACGCCTGCCTCCAATTAGCGCCAACCCGAGGCCTCTACTGCGCCTGGCTGAGCTTCACAAAATGACCAGGCGCGGGCAAATCAGGCCCCTGCGGGTCTGGAGTGCAGTGGGCTGGGGCCCACAGGTCCTAGAAAGGCTGGATTGCTGGCACTCCCGTGGGACGGCCTCTGGGGCATCTACGCTCACCCCAGCCCCGGGAAGGCGGCTTCCTGGGTTTTAATTGAATGTTTTCAAGTTTCATACACGAGCCCAGAGGCAAAGTGCTCTCGGAGGGCATGGTTTAACAAATTGGACAAAAACTGAACTAAAGCAACTGAAAGCTTTTCTCATCCCTTCCTTCTGCTCATTATACTTTACGACAAGGCCAGGATAATGGCACGCTGGGCTGGAGAAAGCCTATCCACTCTCTGTAAAGCCACGGTGGCCCAGGGCCCGGGACCCCGATGCCTGGGCTGCTTCCCATCCAGAATCAGGACTCCAGGTTTTCCAGGACTCGACTAAAGCTGGTAGGCAAGGCTGGGACTCTGCTTTCTTAGAGTCCATGTGCTTCTATCACGGGCTCCCACTGACCACTGGAGTGTAATTCATGACAGACTGACTGGCGGATGAATGGATGGATGGGTGAGGGATGAGTGGATGGAAGGGTGGACAGATGGATGGAGGGGTAGATGAGTGTATGGGTGGATGGACACACAAATGGATGAGTGGATGGATGGGTGAGGGATGAGTGGATGGAAGGATGGACAGACGGCTGGATGGGTAGGTGAATGGATGGGTGGATGGGCACAGATGGATGAGTGGATGGAGGATGAGTGGATGGATGGACAACAGAACTGAGCAGAAGAAGACAGATCTGCAGTCCTGGGGCACCATGAGTATCAATGGCCAGGCTTTTGCTCTCCAGTGGACACAGTCACACATGCGCACACCCACACACTCAAACCACAGAAGATGTCACCACACATGCAAACCACACACACGCACCAGCCGCACACCACACCTGCAGGCAATGCCTACCGCATGCGTCCTACACACATTGCACAACACCACACACAGCCAACGGACTCCATGTACACCACACACACTGCACACACCAGAAACACGGCACACACCGCACACACCCCACACACCACACACACAAAACATGTACCACACACAACACACACAACATGTACACTGCACACATACCACACGCACCACACACCACACACACCGCACACACCACACATACCACAAACAGCA
>VMDO01000013.1:209969-232706 GCA_007922755.1 Pedetes capensis
ACCACACACACCACACACCCCCCACACACCACACACCCCACACACCCCGCACAGTACACACACACCACACAGCACACACAGCACACACACCCCACATACCACATACAACACACATATCACATATACCACACACAACATATACACCACACACATACCACACTCACCACACACCACGCACACCTGACAAATACCACACGCTCCACACAAACACCAAACACACATGCATACCAGAGACTCCCAACACATACTCCCCGCCACACACACATGCCCGCTGCTAAGGAGCCAGTGAGCATGCTGTCTGCACACAGCCCCGTCCGGGCCCACCTGGCGCCTCGCGCTGGGGTGATGAGGCGCGCCTGGCCTGACCGACCAGACTCAGGGCCTTGCCCTGCACCCCCACAGGGCTGCCTCTCTGTTAGGAATTGTGGGGTGACACTTGGACCAGCTCACTGCCTGCCCCCAGCTTGGAGAAGGCCCACCTTCCCGGAGGAGGGCAGAGGAAGGGGAAAGCTCTGGGCTCCCGGCATTGCTCCCCCAAGCCCAGCCGCACCTCCCGCAGTGCCCTGGTGGGGGCTCTGAACGCTCCCTGGCAGGACCTGGCTTGATTGCGTTTCCCTTCTTCACCTCTAATGAAACCCTGGCAGCAGAGGCACAAGCACCAGGTTCCATGGAGGACGCAGGGGGAGGCAGTTGGCAGGAATTTCCCGGATAGCGGTGCCGAGTCCAGGCGGTCACCCTTCGCAGACCCTCCCATGGGTGAGGATCACAGGGCGGCTCTGGAGCAAGTGCTCTGCCTTCTGCCAGTCTTCAAGCCTGGCCGGAGCCCTCAGCTGCGGTGGGGCACAGTTGGCCAGCATGGACTGGCGGCAGTTTCCAGAGCAATGACTGAGACAGGACTCCACAGCCATGGCCCTGTGGCGTCAGATCTCGGAAGCTAAGCAGGGTCGGGCCTGGTTAGTCCTTGGATGGGAGACAGCCTGGGAACACCAGGTGCTGTAGGCTTGGGAGAGGGACCTAGAAAACCACTCCCAAAAAGCAATCCGCCATTGAAAACCCTATGAACAGCAGATAAGCACTGACAATAGTGTTTCACCTGTTGTACATAGGGTCGCTATGAGTCGGATACCAACTTGATGGCATCTAACAACAACAACAAAATAACAAGCGTGAATGATATGCTGAGGTTCTTTCCCATGTAGGGCACTGTGCTTAGGGCCTGATTCTCCTCTGTCCCCACGGCAAGATGGCTCCTCTTCTCCCCGTTCTCTAAATGAACTAGTAAAGGCTCAGAGAAGGACTGGAGAGGCCTCAGCCTCCATCTCCAGTGCCCACTGCAGGATGCCCCTCAGTCAGGGCCACAGAAGTCTCCATGGCCACCTTGTAAAGAGATCCTCCCCTTGTTGGCAAGCCTGGCTGACCACAGTGTGCAGAGCCTCAGCAACACGGCGAGGGGTCCGCGTCTCCAGGAGCGGGACCTCGGGGGCTGTTCTCCCACAGGTTTTAGAGGAGCAATGCTTTCTGTGCCATTTGGTACCTCATGTGGGGCACTGGACTGACACTGGCCTCAGATCTTTTTTTGCTCCATGCTCCATAGCAGAGAAGACAGGCCATTCATTGGAGTGACAACTAGTGACAAAGAGCAGACCTGACCCAAGAGGCTGGAGGTGAGGATGCAGACAAAGCAAGGCCAGATGACCACACCAAGTCCCGGAAAGCCAGAAAGCCAGGCCCATGAGGCCATGGAGGAGGCTAATCGGAGGGGGACTCCATCATTGGAGGACACCTGGAGGCCGCCCAGCCTAACCACACCCACCCCGGCAGCCCGCCAGCCACGCACCCATGCATCTGTCCATCTGTCCACGCAGCCATCCACCCACCTCCCATCCATCCACACAGCCGCCCACCCAACCTGTACGCCTTCCCACCCTCCGCATGCTCAGGCAGAAGGATTTTTTGAGGCTTTCAGTGCATGCAACACAGTCAGAATCGCAATGACGAAAAGAAAAAAATCACTGCCCTGCATCAGGAAAGACAGACAGAGGTACAAACCAGGCACACGTCGGAGGTGAGGTGTCCAGGGCGGTGGAGAAATAGCTCAGTTGGTAGAGCGCTGCTCTGCAGTCTCTGAGGTCCCGGGTTCGATTCCCAGCACCGGAAAAATGGGACAAAGACGTGGCATCCACTCCCAAGGCAATCCCAAAACAGCCATTGAAAACCCTATGAGGGTCGCTATGAGTCGGACACGACTTGATGGCACCTAACAACAACAGTCAGGACCTAGAGACCGCGAGGGCCTCTCCCAGGGGAGCCGATGAGGGCCAGCGCTCTTGACCCGAAGGCCGTCCTCTGAACTGAAAGCTGCCCTGCCTCCCTTGCCCCCGTGGTGCAGATTCTCACCTCTCCTGGTGCCGAGTCTTCACAGTGCCCTCTCCAACTTGCAGGGGGCTCCAGGTCCCTGGCTCCTGGCAGCTGCAGCAGCTCCCAATGCGGACCCTCCCTGAGCAACGTCCAGGGCAACCAAGTGCAGGGAGCCAGAGCCGGGGGGTGGGGGGGGCTTGCCCGCTTCCCACAGCCGCGGGGAGCAAAACCGAATCCACAATGAGGCATGAGGTCATCTTGGATCCCCCCCAGGCCATTCACCAGGGAAGAGAAAGTTCTGGAACAGGCCGGTGCAATTCCACGGCTGCCGCTGGAGGTTGCTGTGGACCAGGCGTGGAGCCGGCTGGTGGCAGGGCCTCGCCCCGGGTGCCCGATTCCCAGGCTGGCCCGGACACTGCGCCCCTTCTCCTCAGGTCTCCGCTCCAGGGCTGGGCACCCAGGGATTACCCTGCTTGCAAAAGGGCCTCGCGGGTGTTGTGGGCTTGGCAAATACTGAAAGGAAAGGCTGGTTATTATTCCTGTCGGGTGTTGAGAAATCTCTATAAAGTTTTACAGCCACAGATGTAAAAGGGGATTTTATTGGCTTAGCATTCTTCCCCACTCTTCCCCACCCCCCAGAACCTCAGCTTCTGTCTCCTGCCTGCTCTGAGCAGTGTCCACAGGCAGCTGGTCTGTGCCCACCGAGATGGCCGTACCTGCAAGGACCATGGGGCTCCAGCGGCCTCTGGGTTTCCCCCAAACCCCTGCCCTTGTGCTGCCTTCCACTCCCATCGCCCCATGGTGGAGGACCCCAGCTCCACCTCTGCTCCCCGAGTTCATGAGAAGGCAGAGGTGGACCCAGCTCAGGGGCTCAGTCACCAAGGCGAGCACTGCAGACATTTTCTCTCTGGAAGGAAAGAAAAGGCGTCATGGGAGTCGTCATGTTGGGCATCATGGGAGGGTGGCCCAGGGCCCCCACCCACAGGAGCCCCTCTGGCCAGCGCTCTGCTGCACAGAGTGCACAGATTAGGAGGGGCTCGACACAGCGCCCCTGCAGGTGGAGAGCACCTGGGCTGGTAGGGATGGTGACACTTGGGTGGGGTGGGGCAGAGGAAAGGGCTTCCTGCAGAGGGGGCCTGGCTGGACCAGGGAGCAAGGAGCCCATGGCGGGTTCAGGCAGAGGTCAGGCGGGGCCCAGGTTTGCCAATGTGGAGGATGATGAGGTGATGTGGGGTCAGCACTGGGGTAGCAGAGATTTACAGGGAGTGCATACAGGCAGTGCTCTGGGAATTTTGGCAGCTAACTTTGGTTCTTGTATCTGGCATATAAATGAATTTATACCAACACAGAAGTTACTGTGCAGAGTATGCTGTTGTTAGGTGCGGCTGAGTCGGTATCTGAATCATAGCGACTCTGCGTACAACAGGGGAAACACTATTGTCAGTATTTCTCTGCTGTTCATAGGGTTTTTGATGGCGGGTTGATTTTTGGGAGTGGGTTGCCGGGTCCGTCTCCCAAGCCTACAGCACCTGGCATTCCCAGGTGATCTCCCATCCAAGGACTAACCAGGCCTGACCCTGCTTAGCTTCTGAGATCTGACGGGATCTGATGCAGGCATGCAGAGTATGTTGTTGTTGTTAGGTGCCGTTGAGTCGGTATCCGACTCATAGCAACCCTCATGGGGTTTTCAATGGCTGACTGTTTTGGGATTGCCTTGGGAGTGGATTGCCAGGTCCTTCTCCCAATGCAGAGTGTAGCTAAGGTTTGTTACAAGATAGTACGCCATTAAGGAATAATGACCGAGAACACGGAGGCACCTCTTTGGTCCTCTCTTTCTCTAGCGATCACATTCCCACCTCTCCCTTCTCTCAGGCCCGCCATCTCTTCCATCTAAGGAACTTGTCTCTCTAGAAGCTGCTTGCCTCTGTTCTCTCTGACTTTACCTTTCCCTGGGAAATAGAAAGGTCTTTATGCAGATTCACCCAGGGAGCCCAGTTTATTTCCAGTTCCTTTCCAGGTTTACCTGAGCTTTCCCAGGTGCCTCCCTTAGTGAGGACCACGGTTCTCTCATGGGTGCAGAACCCTGCCTAGAGAAGCCCCCATAGCTGCGCCGCCATCCTCTGGAGCCCCACGCACCCCTGATGCTGTTCCCAGCCGTCTGTCCTGTCCTGCTGTTGAGCCAGGGAGGCGGGAGGGTGGAAGCCTCATCCCACTCCCTGGTGACATTGCCCTTCTGTTACCTGTTCTGTAGGACGGTCCCACAACCCTCTCCTCCTGTCAGGAAGTGAGGTGCCGCTGGGCCGCAAGGGCCCCATTTGGTGCCTTTGAAAATACACTGCGACGTCTGGCTTCACCTCCAGCACAAAAAGAGCCCAGAGAGCTTAGAGGACGTCACTCACTGACGGGACCACTGGAAGTTCTCTCCATGATGTCTCAAAGCCGTACCACCTTCAACTCCCTGCTGAGGGGGCTTCCTACAGGACAGCTGTGCTCCCCCTGGCAGCCTCATGGGCAGCTGTACTTCCTCAATCTCCCTTTCTGTGCTTTCTTCTGCTTTCCTCTGATCTGCCCTCCTCTCTAGCTTGAAAAAAAAAAATATATATATATATATATATTTTTTTTTGCCCAGCCAATGTATATATATATATCCCAGTCTGGAGGAGCCATCCATATAACAGCTGTCAGTACGGTATACAGAAACTTGCATGAGCTACTCAACACTTTCCTATGAAATCATCTTTGTGCGGGATGCTATTTTCCAACAGTAGGCTAATAGGTGTATTCTGAGCACATTTGAAGTGGGCGCTGCTCAGCTGTGATCCTTGGCAGATTAAGTATATTGGGTGTATTTTCAACCTATAGTATTTTCAATATACCATGGATTTATGGGGCTGTAACTCCACCATAAATCAAGGAACATCGATATATAGTTCTGATGGTCACAGATCAAAACTGAGGCCCACTAAAAGAATTGAAATTCAACCATAATAAGTATAGAATACCTCTTCTGCCAACCAACAGGGCTCTGGGGTAATAGCAGAGATGACAACTGATAGAGCCGCCAGCTGTGGACTCTTTAAGGAGTTCTTTCTCATAGGTGGAATCTCAGAATTAGAAAGTGGGATGGCAGTGAGCAGAGGCTGGTGGGGTGAGGGGGAGGGATTGGTCAACCAGTACGAAATGAGTTAGAAAGGAGGACTGAGTTCTGGTCTATTGTGGCACAGCAGGGTGAAAGAAGTGAACAATCAGACATTGCCAATCTCAACACAGGGGACTTTCAATGCATTCAATCAAAAACAAGTGATAACCGTTTAAGGTGAAGGGCATGCTAATAACTGTGGGCTGGCCACTCCCCAATGTCCCATGAGTCAAAATGTCACATCATACCCCATTAGCTAGATTCTAGTATTACACATCAACCAGGAATTAATTAACTAAAAAAGAGGAAGAATTCTTGTTGTTGTTGTTGTTGTTAGGTGCTGTCGAGTTAGTATCCGACTCATAGCGACCCTCATAGGGTTTTCAATGGCTGACTGTTTTGGGATTGCCTTGGGAGTAGATTGCCAGGTCCTTCTCCCGTTTTTGCGGTGCTGGGAAATGAACTTGGGACCTCAGAGACTGCAGCGCAGCGCTCTACCAACTGAGCAAAATCCCGGCCCAAGAATTCTTAGGCGAGCCCAAAGACAACAAAGGAATAAATAAACAAATGGAAAGCGAAGCGCCTGCTAGGTGAGGAGACATAAACACAGGTCAGCTCCCATACAGACTGACACTAACACACACGGAAAGGCAGGGCACTTCAGCTCCCGTTAACAGATTCAGCTCCAGCTTTCAACAAAAATTTGCAAGGTGTGCCAAATGGCAAGAGGAAACAAGAGTCTGTAGTGTCCAAGCCAGCGCCAGACTCAGATGTGGGATAAGTGTTGGAATTATCAGACAAGGAATTTATGATAACTATTATTAATATGTTAAAGCCTCTAATGGAAAAAGTAGACAACATATAAGAACAGATTGGCAACTTCATCAGAGAACTGGGAACACTTAGAGGAATCAAAAGGAAACAAGATTAAAACCGAATTCACAGTAGTGCTTGGATGGGCATCTAGGTAGACTGCCCATGGCCAGGGAGAGAATACAGGAACACGAAGATGTGTGGTAGAAACTTCACAAGCTGAAACACTAGAGAAAAGGCACGCAGGCAGGGAGAGGAGGATCTGAGAACACAGATGCAATCACAAGAGGAGTCACCCCTGTGTCACTAGAATTCCAGAAAGATAAAAAGGAGAAAGGCTAGAGAATAAGAAATATCTGAAATAATTATGGCTGAGAATTTTCCAAAAGTAATGACAGACACCAAACCACAGATCCAGGCAATTCACGAACACCAAGCCGGATGATGACAAAACGGTACACGTAGGCATACCATGTTCAAACTGCAGACCAAAGACAAAGAGAGGATCTTGAAATGAAGTGACAGGGCAGGGCAAAAACAGCAAACAAAATGAAACCTTGTCCATAGAGGGACAAGCATACACACTGCATCCAACTCTCTTCAGAAGTAAATAAAGCAAGAAGAGGCCAGAATGCAATGTTCAAAGTGTGGAAAGCAAAAGTCAAGTCATATTTCTATACTTAGCTCAAATATCCTTCCAACGTGAAGGAGAAATCCTTTTTCACACAAACAAAAATAAGGGAATTTGTCAACACTAGAACTGTCCTTCAATAAGTGGTAAAGGACAATCTTCAGACAAAAGGAAAATTATATAGGTCCAAAATACAGTCTACATACGGAAGTAAAGAGAATCAGAGAAAGAAGAAATAAAGGTAAAACTGAGTCTTTTAGTTTGCTAATTCCTCATTTGTTTAATAGGTAACTGTCCAAAGTAAGAACAATAACAATGTATCATGTGAGCAGAGCACATGGATGGGTGAGTGACAGTGGTGTTGTAAGGAAGAGGTACGAGGAACGGGGAAGTCTCAGGTTTTTGTATTGTTTTGTTTTGTATTGTTTTGTCTTGTTGACTTGGAGGTTGAACCTAAGGCCTCACACATACTTTGCAAGGGCTCTACCACTGGGTTGCACCCCCAGCCCATTTTTAATTTTTTGATCTTGAGACAGGATCTTGCTAGGTTACACCAGTAGCCTAAACCTACCATCCTCCTTCCTCCATCTCCGGAGTCACTGGGATTAGAGTGCCACTCTGCCCAGTGGGAATTCTTAGTTATTAGGAATCTGCATGACCAGTGAAGCTATGCTAGTTCTTTGAAGGCAGACCTGGATTAGTTGTAACTGCATACTGGAAACTACTATTTTCAAAAGAAATGATAACTGATTTGCTAACAAAGGACATAAACCAGGATAATATAAAATTCTCAGTTAAAACCAAAGAAGGCAAAAAAAGAAGGGAAGATTAAAAGTAGAAGCAAAGGACAAGTGTAATGCTGAGAAATAGTCACAAATATGGAAGTGTAAATACAATTGTGTCAGTAATCACTTTAAATGTGAATAGGCCAAAGATACCAATTAAAAAGCACACACTTTCTGAGTGGATTGAATAAAACAAGACCCAACTGTATATTATCCACAACAGACCTATTATAAGTATAAAGACGTGAATAGACTAAAGGTAAAGAGATGAGAAAAGATATACCATGCTAATACCAAAAAGAAGGCTTGAGTAGCTATGGTAAATTCAGGCAAAAACAGATCTTAGAGTAGGAAGAGTTATCACAGATAAAGAGAGACACTGTATAATGATGAAAGGGCCAATTCTCCACAAATATATGAAACACCATAACATCTATTCCTAATGCCTACCATTAGAGTAGCAAAATGTGTGAAACAAAAACTGATAGACTACAAGGAGAAATGGACACATCTGCTATTAGAGTTGGAGGCTTCTACACCACCTCTGAGTAATTGACAGTTCCAGCAGGCAGAAAATCATAAGGACATAGCTGAGCCGAACAGCACTATCAATCAACTGGATCTAATTGACATTTATAGACTACCTCACCCAACAACGGCCAAATACACATTCTTCTCAAGCTCACATGGGACATTAACCAACACAGACATTCTGGGCCATAAAACCCACCTTAACAAATTTGAAACAATATAAATCATAGGAAGTATGCTCTCCAACCACAATGGAATTAAACTGGAATTCAATAATGGCAAGCTAGCTGGAAAATCCCAAAGTATTTGGAGATTAAACAACACACTGTTAAAATAACATGTGAGTCAAAAAATCTAAAGAGAAACTTTGAAACATTTTGAAGGAAGTGAAAATACAACTTTTCAAAATTTGTAGGTAGAAATGAAAGCAATGTTAAGAAGAAATTTATAGCCTTGAATGCATATATTAGAAAAGATAATCTAAAATTCATAAAGTTCCTCAGGAAACTCTAAAAGGAAGAACAAATTAAATTCAAAGCAAGCAGAAAAAAGACCAATAAAAATTAGAGCAGAAATCAATGGAGTTGAAAATTTAAAACAATCAATAGCTAAAATTTCATGAAACTAAAAGCTGGTTTTTTGAAAAGATAGGTAAAAGTGATGTATGATCTAAATCAACAAGTAAAGGCAGATAAGTAACTAATATCAGAAATTAGAAGGGACATTAACTCCTGATCCCGTGACATAAAACATAATAATGGAATATTATGAAAAACTCTATACCCACCACCAGTTATCAAATCTAGTTCTTTGCCACTCCTCCTTAACATAGTACTGGAAGGCCTGTCTAGTGCAATAAGGCAAGAAAAAATGAAAAGTGCATAGATTGTGAGGAAAAATATAGTCCTTGTTTACAGATGGCATGACCCACATAGACAATCCTAAATAGGAACACACACACACACACACACACACACACCCTTTGGAACTGTTGTTGTTGTTAGGTGCTGTCGACAATAAAGTAAGATAGCAAGTTAAAAGGTCAATGAACAAAAAATAAATTGCTTTCCTACATATGCTATACATGAACAACAAACAATAGGAATTTGAAATTAAATACATATTACTCATGCTGGCACCAAACATTTCCAAAATATTTAGGTATAAATTTAACAAAATTTATACATAATTTATGTGAGGAAAACAAAACTCCAATAAAAGAAATCATGAAGATCAAAATAAATTGGAAGATATTCCATGTTCATGGATAAGAGGACCCAATGGTGTTAAGGTGTAAATTGTTTTCAACTTGATATACATATTCAATGCAATTAACATTAAAATTCCAGCATATTATTTTGTGGATTTTTACAAATGGATTCTAAATTTTATGTGGGAAGTCACAGACTCAGAGTAGTCAATACAATAGTGAAAAAGGACAAAGTAAGAGGTCTGATACTACCTGACTTCAAAATGTACCATAAAGATGAAGCAATCAAGAAAGTTTAGTGTCAGAGAAAGATAAAAGGATCCATGAGATAGGAGAGGGAGCTCAGAAATAGACTCACACAAAAAGATTACTGGTTTTTGACAAAGGAACAAAGGCAAGTGAATGAAGAATGGTTTTATCAATAAATGATGTGGAGGCAATTGTACATCTATGTCCAAAAAGATAAATTAAGGCACAGAATTTATGTTACTCACAAAACTAACTCAAAATGGACCATGGATCTAAGTATTAAATGTAAAATGATGAAATTTCTCTAGTCTACATCTCCAAACTCTTTTAAAACCAAAAATATGATCCATGAAAGCAAAATTGCTAAATTGAATTTCATTTCAATGTAAAACTACTCGGAAAGACACTTAAAAATGAAAAGACAAACCACATCCTAGGAAACAATTGTTGCAAAACACATTTGATAATGGAAATGTATCTAAAATATATTAGGAAATCATTACACTTGCTTTCTCAAAATTGTTAAAATTCAGCAATAATAAAAGCCCATTAGAAATGGACAATATTTGAACACACATCCCATCCAAAGAAGATATATGGATGTCAAACATACAAAAAGATGCTCAATATCATGTAACATTAGGAAATTGGAAATGTAAACAATAATGTTATGCCATTATACACCTATTTTTAAATGGATAAACCAAAACACTGACAATAACAAATCTTGATCTGGATGTAGAATAAGAGGAATTCTCATTCATCCCTGGTGAGATGAAAAATAGTACAAGTCACTTAAGAAGAGAGTTTGCCAATTCCTTACAAAGTAACTGTTCTGGTTGGAATATAAGATTTCTCTTAATGCTTATGTTTGAATACGACCAGGTGATGGCACTGTTTTGGAAGGCTATGCAACCTTGGGAGGTGGGACCTCTCTGGCAGATGAAGGTCACAGGAGGTGGGCTATTGAAGGCAATACACAGCCTAGTTCTAGCCATGTTATCTCTGCTCCTGGTCCACCATGATGTGAGTGCCTCTCCTTCACCACATGCTCCTGCCTCCCCTTTGGCCATGCCCTCCTCACTAACATGGACTGAAATCCTCTGAACCAAGATCCAAATAAACCCTTCTTTCTTTAAGTTGTCCTGTCAGGTATGTTGGTTACAGCAATGCAAAAACTAACTAAAAGAGAAACTTCGTATGGGAATCGGGGCCATTACTGTCCTTAAATCTGACCATGCCGTTTTTAGGACATTGGAATTTGTTTGTGAGAGGATTTTAGAAGAGTTTGTAGATGTGGGCTAGAGAAGCTCTTAAATGCCGTAAGCAGAGATTAATGGTTCTGGTGTGAATTTGGAAGACCAGAATGCCAATATTCATGGAAAGAGTAAGGACAGGGCTCATGAGCATTCAGAAGTAAATAAGGACATTATTGAAAATTGGACTAGAGGCCACTCATATTACATTCGGGCAAAGTCTGCAGCTTATCCATGTCCCAAAAATTTCCTTGAGGCTAAATTAAAAAGTAATGGACTAATTAATTTGACCAAGGAAATTTCAAGGCAACACAGTACTGAGGTTATGGCCTGGTTACTACTGGAGGCTTTTAGCCAGATTTATGGTTTTAAAATAACAGTAAAGAGTAGAGCGGAAAAAATGTAAACACATAGAGTGTGGCCCCAAACGCTGCATGTTTAAAGTTATGGAAAAGGCAAGTTCAGGCCATGAGGCCATAACTGTTCAAAAAGATAAGCATCATTAAAGAGAAGCCAAGCACCTATCACACAATAGGAGGAACACCCTAGGGGCAAAGAAGGAGCTGGCCAGACCCTTCCCATTGAGAGATCCAGGGTGTGAAACCACAAACCCATTTGAAATGTTTTTATTTAATAAGACAGAGGCTTCAGGATGCCCTTCTGTCAAAGGGCCGCCTCAGGGTGTGTTCTTCTGGGTTCAGCACTACAGGCACACAGAGGCTGATACAACTATTGTCCAAAGAGGCTCAGCTATTGCTCAAGCTGTCAGCACACCATGGCATTGTCCACAATGCTAGTTTTGTAGCTCATGTAGAATGCAAGTTACAGTGGTCATCAAAGTTTGCACCAAGGTTCTAGAGAATAGCCTTCAGGGACAGGGTAAGATTCCCTACATCAAGCCCCAAAGGGAATGATATATCTTGAAGCTTTGATGGTGAAGCCTAAGCTGCAATGATCACCCCAGGATTCTAGAGGTGCCAGTAATGTAATATGTCTGATTAGGAAACCTGCCATCAACTAGTGGAGCCAGCCTAAAAGAGCTATGTGACCTGAAAATGGCAAGACCATAGGGGTGGAGCTGTCCAAGTCTTTTGGAGGCCAGATAATGCCACTTAATGTGCCAGATGCCAGACATGGAACTACAGGGTTTATTTGTCCTGCTGGGTATTGGTCTTGCTTTGGTCCAATATTTCCTTGCTGTCTTTCTGTTCCTCTCTTTTGGAATGGGAATATCTACTCTGTGCCATAGTAGGTTGGAAATATGTAGCTTGTTTTGTTTTGCAGGGACTCACACCTTAATTTGCCATGAGTCTCAGTAGAGACTTTGGGCTTGGACTTTTGAGCAATGTTCGGACTGTTAAGACTTTGGGGACTATTGAGTTTGAACTAAATGTGTTTTGCATTTTGAGATGGCTATGAATTCTGAGGGCTGGGGTTTAGCTCAGTGGGTACAGGGCTGTGCTGCAGTCTCTGAGGCCTCAAGTTCAATTCCCAGCACTGCAAAAATGGGCCTGGCAATCCACTCTCAAGGCAATCCCGAAACAGTCAGCCATTGAAAACCCTATGAGGGTCGCTACGAGTCGGATACCAACTCAACAGCACCTAACAACAACAACAATGAATTCTGAGGGCTGGGGTCAAGTGCTATGGTTTGAATATAAGATGTCCCCCAAGGTTCATGTTAAACTGCTAAGTGTACAGGTGGTGGCACTATTTTGGGAGGCTGTGGAACTTTGGGAGATGGGACCTAGCTGGCAGAACTAGGTCACTGGGGTGGGCTTTTGAAAGTGATACCCAAACTGGCTCCAGCCATTCCATCTCTCCTCCTGATCCACCACGATGTAAACAACTCTATCCCACTGCTCGCTCCTGCTGCCTTTGGCATGGCCTCCCTGCCAATATGGACTGAAATTCTCTGAACCAAATAAATCCTTCTTCCTATAATTATTCTGACTGGTATTTTAGTAACAGCAATGCAAAAGCTAATGGACACAGCAATTGTGCACTAACCATACTCTTGTCATATAATCATAATGGTGTCTTTAGAAACACAAAATTGTTACATGACTGTCTACAGCAGTTTTATTATTCATTGTTGGAAAAACTGGAAGCAACTGAAATACTCTTCATTAGACAAGTGGACAAACGGACTGTGCTACAGCCACACATGGGCATGTTACTCTGATTAAAAACAAATGTACTCTCAAGACATGAAAGATGTGGAGGAACTTCAAATGCATATTGCTAAGGGAAATCAGTCATTCTGTGTGGGCTACAAACTTGTGATTCAAACTCTATGACATTTTGAGAAAGGCAAAACGGTAGAGACAGTCAAATCTCATTGATTATAAGTTTGAGGCCTGAGGAAAATGAGGGAATCACAAGAAATTTTTAGTGTATTGAAACTATTCTGAATGATATGGTAATGATGGGAACACATCATTATGCATGTATTAAAACCCCAGGAACTTCATGACACAGAGTGAAGCTTAGTGTACGCTATGGACCATAGTTAATAAAAAGTACGGATATTGGTCTGCTAGCTGAACCATGTAGCACCACATTCAAGATGCTCATTGCAGAAGGAAGCATACAGGGAAGGGGGTGTGGGATCCTTGAGTACGACCTGCTTCATTTCTCTATAAATCTAATAAGTGACGTGTGTTCATTAAAAATAGATGCGAGTATATACTAAGAACCTGTGCCATGTTTACAAAGATGAAACCATTCAATAGACAGAGCCACATCCAACAAGCCAAGTCAGACAGAAGAGGCAGCAGTGTGAGTTGGCAATGGAGGGAGTGAGCAGAGGCTTAGCAGGAAGTCTGGGTGAGGGCACCCAGGACAAAGCTATCGCTCCATCAGAGGATGAGGCTGGTGAGCACGTCTGCGAGCTGCGGGGCTGCAGAAATGCAAACCTGTTATTACTCTTGGGGCCATCAGTTCTTGTGACATCCTGTTGACCCAGATTTCAATATTTACATTACTCAGCTGTGTCATTTTCGTGTCCTCCCTTCAGGAGCTCAGACCAGCAGGGAATCTGGATTTCATGCTAAGTGTGTGGAAAGCCACTGGATAATTATAATCGGGAAATTTAAAATATTATTCTTGCTGCTCTATATGGCCAAGGAATTGAAAGATAATAATGGAAGAAAGGGCTGGGATTTAGCTCAGTCGGTAGAGCACTGCGCTGCAGTCTCTGAGGTCCCGAGTTCAATTCCCAGCACCACAAAAATGGGAGAAGGACCTGACAATACACTCCCAAGGCAATCCCAAAACAGTCAGCCATTGAAAACCCTCTGAGGGTTGCTATGAGTTGGATACCTACTCGACGGCACCTAACCACAACAAGTGGTAGAAAATTTTGTTGTTGTTGTTGTTGTTGTTGTTATTGTTGCTGTTGTTGTTAGGTGCCACTGAGTCAGGTCCGACTCACAGCAACCCTATGTACAACCAAATAAAACCCTCCCCAACACTGTGCTATGCCCCGCACTATGTCAGTGCTTCTCTGTTATGCATGGAGTTTTTAATGGCTGATTGTTTTGGGAGTGGGCTGCCACATCCTTCTCCCATTTTTGTGGTGCTGAGGAATGAACTCAGGGCCTCAGAGAATACAGAGCAGCACTCTACCAACTGAGTTAAACCCCAGCCCTGAGAGAAATTGTTATTTTTTTCAAAGTCCCAAATCCATTGGGAAGGAAAGTGACAAGGACTTACTTGCCTAAGGTTCAGGCAGTAGAGATGAAGGAATGTAGAGAATTCAGATTTATTCTGGAGGAAAAGTCAATTTTCCTAATCAAAGCCCCTCATGAGCTTTCTGAGGGATCGAGATGTTAGTGATGATACTGAAATTTGGGGATTGAATAATTGGGATGTGGTGATGTTTATTAATATAAGGAAAAATAAATTTGGTCAACAAAAATCAAAGTTCTATTTTGTCTACATCAAGCTTCAAGTGTATATTTCCTATGCATGTAGATATTTACCTCAGCTCCTTGACACAGAGGCAGAAATTTTAGAGGCCCCAATTTTTAAATATCATTTAAAAGATAAAAAAGGGGGATAAGATGAGTAAAGGGAATAGAAGGTAATCCAGGGGAGTGTCATGACACAAAATCCAAGAAAGAGAAAGGCTGAGGAGGACAAAGGTGTCATCTGAAGCAAATATTGTCAAGGAATCGTGTGTGGGAACAGACAAATGCCTATGGGGTTGGACCATAATAAATCACTGGTCATTTTCACAAGAGCAACTTGGGTGAAGTGAGATAACTAGAGGAAGAAAGGTGTGAAGGACCTTGGAGTCCTTGATGGACTCCAAGATGGTGGAGTCCATGATGGAGACCTTGATGGAGGGTGACTGAAAGAGGGAAAGGAAACATCAACAGAGGGGTGGATAGAGAGTGGATGAATAGTGCAGAGATGGATGGATGAGCTGATAAATTTAATTGAATAATAAACTTGGATTGGAGGAAATGCATTGAAGGTGGTTCCTGAAAACTGAAAATGTATGATGTAGAAGAATTAAAGGAACGTGACATCATGAACCAGAAATCATTTCCTCACATGGAAATAAGGCACTGCTAGAGCCATAAATCTGTTGCGTGTGGGTTGAGGAAGACCCGATTCACAGGAAGGGATTTCAGGACAACTGATGCTTACCTCGTGCAGCACGATGTACAAGGTCACATGTTAGTAAGGGCTCTTTCTCTTTAAGCGACATAAATGCAACTCACACTTGTTTAAGAAAAGCATGGAATTTAGTGTTTCCAATAACAGGAGTCTCAGGATGGTATTGATCTTCTGGCCTCACTAGACCCAGGGGCACCGTGACACCCTCAGGAGCGCCTGCTCTGCCTTTCGCCGCACTGATTTCATTTACAGAACAAAATTTGAACAGGGATTTTCCCCCAAAGAGATGAAATTGGTTCTTAGTGGGGGAAAAAAAGAAACTCTTATATTATAATGGTTTCTGTTTCCCACAAGGAATTCAGTTTATAAACAAATATAGAATTACATATGTGATATGAAAATTTAATGGGGTGAGTGGGAGAGATTTGGGTAAAAAATATCTAAAGTCACTTCCTGGGGTCAATAATGAAAAAGGTTCAAACACACTGAGTTAGAGGCATTTAGGGACAAATTTCCTTACCCTTATCCTCTTCCTTATCCTTCTGGGATTCCAAGATCAGATGGAAGAGACCACCCTTTTGTTATGGTCCCAGCAGTGTTCCTGAGGCTGGCTTTCCTTGGCCAGCATTGGTCTGTGCCCATTACTATGTCTCTGAGGAGTCAAGTCTCCAGGCATATGACCACAGTGGGGCTCTGGGAAAGGTGTTGCTCTCCCCTGAGCAAGTGAAAAGGGTGGACGTCTAAAGGAAAACTAGTGGAGAGGGAAGGGGGAAATGTTTTGGAACCAGTAAAGACCAAGAGATATGTATGCCATGAGGAACACATGGTAACTAGGTAGGGTGGACTCCTATTGCCATGATTTGGAGTAAGTTGGAGTACCTCAAACTTTGGTCAGTGAAATGTGAGTAGAGTTGATATTTATCACTCCCAACGAAAGCCTAAGGACCAAAATGTCTATTTCTTGCAGCACTGGGGGTGGGAGGTGAATACACATGTGGGGGCTGATCCTCTGTGAACCTGAGTCCCTGAGGACCACAATGCACCATGCACTGAGTGAGAAGAAAACTTTGTTCAGACACTGGCATATGGGCATTTTTGTTACTGCAGCATAACCTGGCTTGTGCTGACAGATACACTTGACATCAAGTTTGAGGTAAGAGAGACAAGAAACTTTACTTTGTGGTGCATTATCTCATTCAATGAGTTGACAAATACAAGCACTACATTAAAAATGGAGATATAGCAGTTCCTTTGTTGTTGTTGTTAGGTGCCGTTGAGTCGGTATCCGACTCATAGCAACCCTCTATACAATAGGGGAGACACTATTGTCAGTGCTTCTCTGCTGTTCATAGGGTTTTCAATGGCAGGTTGATTTTTGGGAGGGGGTTGCCAGGTCCTTCTCACAAGCCTATAGCTTCTGGTGTTCCCAGGCGGTCTCCCATCCAGGTACTAACCAGGCCCGACCCTGCTTAGCTTCCGAGATCTGATGGGATCAGATGCCACAGGGCTACAGCTGCAGGCTAGCAGTTCCTTAGGATTGTCATAATTTCAGTGACTCAGTTTCCATTATCAGGTCACAAGCCATCATTCATGGCTGATTTTTTAAATGACCTCATAGAGTGTATTTTCCACCGTGTTGATCAGATGAGAACTGTATGTGATAAAAGGCACAACTTCACTCCTAGTGTGCATTCTGAGATGCCTCTGTGGGTCAGAATCTGAGGCAGTTATTCACACAGTCCATTCATAGGTATTTATTAAAACTTATCACGTGCCAGTCTACACCCATACCATTGTGGTGTCTGATCCCATCAGATCTCAGAAGCTAAGCAGATTTAGGCCTGGTTAGTCATTGAATGGGAGACCACTTAGAAACACAAGGTGCTGTAGGCTTAGGAGAAGGACCCAGCAACACACTCCCAAAAACCAATCAGCCATTGAAAACCCTAGGATTAGCAGAGAAGCACTGATAATAGTGTTTCACCTGTTGTACATAGGATTGCTATGAGTCAGGTACTGACTCGAGGGCACCTAACAACAATCATGTGCCAGATAATGAGCTAGACTCTAAGAACCAAATGTGAAAGAAAGAAGACTTATTGGGTAAGTGAAGAGCCGCATAAATCTGCTGACATGGCTTTTGGTATAAAATAACAGACTTGTCTTATATAATTTGCACAGTTTTGAGTTAAGAATGAACCAAAACACATAGACGAGGTGACTCCTAACAACTTAGAGCAGAGATTCTCAAAGAATTCACATTTCTACCTCCCACCAATACCTACACATCAGAATCTGGAAGCTGGGCCTGGAAATGAGTCTTGGAACAAGTATGCTAACAAGTTTGTGTTGTTGCTGTTGCTATTGTTTATTGTTTGTTCTTTTTTTCTTGGCTTGTTGAGATGGGGTTTCTCTATGAGTTGGCCTCAAACTCATGATCCTCCTGCCTCAGTTGAGGCTGACCTCAAACCCATGATCCTCCTGCCTCAGCCTCCAAGCACTGGGATCACACCATGCGCCACCACACCCGGCTTGCTGGTAGCTTCTGATACATTCCAAAGCATGGAATTCTCTGCTGTAAGTTGTGATCAGTCATTGGAACTTCAGCGAGCGTGGGAGCTAGACCCACAGTGAGCCACCTACAGTAATTGGTTCAGAGAAACGTGCTTCGCTCAGAAACCTCATGAATGCTCTCTTGAAAAATAACTAACTATTTTTCAAGGAAAACAATCCTTCAAACATCTTAACTTTACTCCAAAACTCCTAACATCTGTGCAGACACTTTGTGCACATTGTTCTGTGCCGGCTGCACTTTGATCCCAGGGGAGCCGCCTGGGCTGACTGGAGGGAAGGAAGCCTGTGTCAGGTGCTCAGTGTGTCTCTCACATAGACCCCGGGTCTGCACCACTCTGAGGAGAAACAGAGGAAAGGAAGGACAGGGATTTTGGTGAGAGTCCCCACGTGCATCCTGCATTGCTTTCCTTTTTTTTTTTTTCTTTTTTCTGTTAATCATTCAGTGGCCTTTTTATTTTAAATGTGTCGCTTGCTAATGACTTGCAATTATTTGGTATTTTCTTTAAGTTACTCTTACAAACATATTCTTTTCACTGGAACACTTAGTTCATTGACACCAAAGTGAAAATTAGTAATTCAGGTTTAAATTTGCCATTTGCTTTGTGCTTTTTCTCTGACTCACCTTTTCCCTGTTTCTTTCATCATTCCTTCCTTCTTTTAGATTGGTTGAATACGCTTTGTCAGTTACTCCTCTTCGATTAGTGATTACATTAGACGTGATCAAATTGCTAATCAATACTTTTATCCTCGTCATGGAAAATGCAACTTTGATTATAAATATGTATAATGTGTGAATGGGCTGGGATTTGGCTCAGTGGGTAGAGCGCTGCGCTGCAGTCTCTGAGGACCCGAGTTCAATTCCCAGCACCGCAAAAACGGGAGAAGGACCTGGCAATCCACTCCCAAGGCAATCCCGAAATAGTCAGCCATTGAAAACCCTGTGAGGGTCGCTATGAGTCGGATACCGACTCGACAGCACCTAACAACAACAACAACAATGTGTGCATACATATTAATGTAATTTGTTGTTGTTTCTTGTTCGGTACCATTGAGTCAGTGTCCAACTCATAGTGACCCATGTATAACAGGGGAAACACTATTGTCAGTGTTTCTCTGCTGTTCATAGGGTTTTCAATGGCTGATTGGTTTTTTCTGACGGGGGAGTGGGATACCAGGTCCATCTCCCAAGCCTACAGCACCTGGTGTTCCCAGGAGGTCTCCCATCCAAATACTAACCAGGCCTGACCCTGCTTAGCTTCCAAGATCTGATGGGATTGGATGCCACAGTGGTACAGCTGTAGGCATATGATATATACATAATATTACTGTTCATATAATTACATTAATGCCTATATTGCACCTAACAACAAATTATATGTATTATGTCTACATAATTTTATATACACATGTTTTCATAAAAATTTTTATATTCATTGGATATTGGCAAAATTTGTATTTACTCTGCATATATTTGTATATACATATATGTATGTAAATATTCAATGTATAAATTTGAATTTGTATGCTAATGCCCATGTAGTTCCATATTAGTTGCTCTACAATTTTTCCTCTACCTCTTCCTTTTGTTTCCATCATTTTCCTTCTCTTTAATGAACCTCTAAAATTGTATTTTAATGCAATCTATTAGTTGTGTACTCACTTGGCTTTTTGTTTGTGTTGAAATATATTTATTTTACCTTCAATTTTTAAAGGATTTCTCTGGGAGTAGAACCCTAATTTTCTGGTTATTTTTCTTACATACTTTGAAGATATCTCATTGTCTTTTGACTTCCATAGTTGATATTGAGAAGTCAACTGTCATTCTTTCTCTCTGTAGATTTTTAAATTTTTTTCCAGTACTGGGGGTGTTGAACCAAGGGACTTGTGCACATTTTAAAAGAGCTCAACCACTTAGCTGCATCCCCAGGCCCTTTTTTGTTGTTTATCTTGCAATAGAATCTCTCTAAGTTACTCAGGCTTCCTCTGGCCTGGAACTTGAGACCTTCTTGCCTCTGCCTCTGTAATTACAAGGATTATAAGCTTGCACCCCCAGGCCTACCTCCGTCTGCAGCTTTTGTTACATCATGTCTTATGGAATTTCAATATGATGTATTAAGGTGTAGGATTCTTTTCTGCTATGTTGGCATTTTCTGGGCTTCGTGGATCTATATTCATCAATTGTGAAGAAATTTTCAAGCAATCACTCTTCAAATACTGCTACTGCAGCATTCTATTTATTCTTCTGGGATTTCAAATAAAAGTATTTTTGGCTGTCCCACTATTTCCAATAGGTCTCTTGGCCCAACATCTATACTTTATATCATTTGTATCTCCTACTTTCTCTGGACAATTATTCTAATTGTCTTCTAGTTTATAATTTACCTCTTTAAGGTTGTACCTGCAGCTGTAGCCCTGTGGCATCCGATCCCATCAGATCTTGGAAGCTAAGCAGGGTCAGGCCTGGTTAGTACCTGGATGGGAGACCGCCTGGGAACACCAGAAGCTGTAGGCTTGGGAGAAGGACCTGGCAACCCCCTCCCAAAAATCAATCTGCCATTGAAAACCCTATGAACAGCAGAGAAGCACTGACAATAGTGTCTCCCCTGTTGTACAGAGGGTCGCTATGAGTCAGATACCGACTGGACGGCACCTAACAACAACAACAACTTTAATGTTGTATAATTTTTTACCAAACATACCAAATAAGTTCATTATTTATTATTACACTTCCAGTTTTGAGATTTCTGTTTGGATTTTATTTATTTATTTATTTATTTTTTTCCAAAATGTTTGTCACTTTTTATTATTTCCAGTTCACTGTAGAGATTTCAAGCTTGACTTTTCTATCTTTGCAACTGGGGCTTAGCTCAGTTGACAGAGTGCTTACTCTGTGTGCTCTGAGGCCCTGGGTTCAATTCCTTGCTGTTGTTAGGTGCCATTGAGTTGGGTCTGACTCATAACGACCCTATGTACAGCAGAATGAAATATTTCCTGACACTGTGCCATGGCTGGCCCTATTGTCAGTGCTTCTCTGCTACTCATAGGGTTTTCAATGGCAAATTGTTTCAGGAGTGGATTGACAGGTCCTTCTCCCTAGCCTACAGCACCTTCTATTCCCAGGTGGTCTCCCATTCAAGGACTAACAGGGCCGACCATTCTTAGCTTCTGAGATCAGGCAGGATTAGATGCTAGGGCAACATGGTTGCACTGGGAAAATGAGGGAAGGACCTGGCATCCCACTCTCAAAGCAATCTTGAAACAATCAGCCATTGAAAACTCTTTGAATAGCAGAGAAGCATGGACGTAGTACTAGATATGGCATAGTGTCAGGGAGTGTTTCATTCTATTGTACATTGGGCTGCTATGAGTCAGACCCGACTCAATAGTACCTAATGACAACAACAATAACATTTCTAATTTTGAACATAGAAAACATAGTTGTTGTAAGAGATAAGTATTTACAAATCCCAATATCTGGAGTTCCAGCAGGTCTACATCTATGCGTTATTTCTAGTCATTCACCAGTGTCCTCTTGTCTCTTCGTATCCCTTGTCATCTTTGATTTTGTGCTGGAAATTGTTCTTGAAAACTTGCTACGGATGTCACTTGACACTGAAGGCAATGGCATCTACTGCAACGGTGGTTCTTGTTTGCTTCTCTCTGGAACCAAGGGACACGATTGACCCAGGACTCTCTTAATCCAATTCAATTTTCAAGATTACTGGTCTGCCAGTATAACCAGGAATTAAGCTGCTGCTTCTGGTATGACATTTATATTTCTGATTCTCATTCATCTCTAGTCTGTGGCCCTTTGGGTTCCTTAATCCAAAGCATGCAATGTTTATCAGGGTCCCTCAAATTTCCTTCTGGTCTCTTTTTTTTGTAGTGGGAAGGGTTTTAATTTATAGTGCAATAATTAAGTAAGTTAACATCTTAGTTACAAAAAGGAATAGAAAAGACAAAATACATTATGGGTTTATCAATTGGCTTTCCTTCTCCTTAGGTGCTGTCGAGTTGATGTCCAACTCATAGTAACCCTAACCCTAACCCTAACCCTAAAAGTGACCACATTTGTTGACAAGGGCTATAAAGAGGCTATTAGGGTGACCCTAATTTAGCTCAGTTGGTAGAGTGCTGCTCTGCAGTCTCTGAGGTCCCGAGTTCGATTCCCAAAAAAATGGGAAAAGGACCTGGCAACCCACTCCCAAGGCAATCCTCAAACAATCTGCCATTGAAAACCCTAAGAGGGTCTCTATGAGTCAGACACGATTTGACAGCACCTAACAACAACAACAACAACAACAACAATTCAATCCGACCCGTGTCTTTGTAAGAATAGGAGATGCAGATCCATAAAGAGACCCTAGGGGTGGGTGGGCACAGTGGGGGGACCACGCAAAGAGGGAACAGGAGAGTGGCCATCAGCAAGTCAAGGAGAGAGGGCGCAGGGGAAGCTAACCCTACCAGCACCGCTCAGATTCCAGACTCCAAATAAGTGAGAAAATATATGGCTGATGGTTAAGCCACCACTCCATTTGTTGTTGTTGTTGTTAGGTGCCGTT
>VMDO01000013.1:232806-371444 GCA_007922755.1 Pedetes capensis
CCGAAATATGTAAGACGCAGTTTGGCCATTTTTGCTTCCAAGGAGCACTCTGGTTGTACCTCTTCTAGGACAGATCTGTTGGTTCTTTTGGCAGTCCATGGTATATTCAATAGACTTCTCCAGCACCACAATTCAAAAGCATCAATTCTTTTTCTGTCTCTCTTGTTCAATGTCCAGCTTTCACAACCATATGATGCCAGTGAAAATACCATGGCATGGCCACTCCATAGTATATTGTTATAGTAGCCACAGCTGACTATATACCATAGACTGGAGAAACACAGAGATCACCTAGCAAGACAATCTTAAACCAAACTTAAAAAGAAACAAGCAACAACAACAGCAACAAAATACTTGCACAAAACCAAGGACAAAAAGGTAATCTTGAAAGCAACTGGAAGGAACAGGTCAAGAATTATAAAACAGTCTGGTCATAAACCATCTAGACAAGAAAAGGTGGAATGAAAACTTTAAAGTGGTGAAAGAAAACTGAATAAATAAAAAATTGTATACCCAACAAGTTTAGCCCTCAAAAATAAATGAAAAATTGTCAAACAAAAACTGGGAATTCACTGCCAGCAGACTTGTTTTGCAAGAAAAGTTAACAGAAGTCTTTCATGGGGGAGGAAAATGATAGGTCAGATACTTGGATCTACATAAAGAAAAGAAAACCATCAGGAGTAAATGAAGGCTAAATAGTCGTTTTAAAATTCTTCCTTGATCCAAAAGATACCAGTTTTCTTAAAATGATATAGTGAGTTTATATGAGATGATCATAGCATATGGGTAAGTTGTCATAAATGATAGTAGGAAGAAATATACAATATAACCACACTATACGTGAAGAAGCCTGAAGCCATAGCCCTGTGGCATCCGATCCCGTCAGATCTTGGAAGCTAAGCAGGGTCAGGCTTGGTTAGTACCTGGATGGGAGACCGCCTGGGAACACCAGAAGCTGTAGGCTTGGGAGAAGGACCTGGCAACCCCCTCCCAAAAATCAATCTGCCATTGAAAACCCTATGCACAGCAGAGAAGCACTGATAATAGTGTTTCCCCTGTTGTACAGAGGGTTGCTATGAGTCGGATACAGACTCGACAGCACCTAACAACAACAACAACAACAATACGTGAAGCTGTATAGTGTTATATGAAATGGATTTCAAATACTTAGCCACATATATTGAAAACTCTAGGACAACCACTTTAAAGAGTGAAATTGAGCTGGGAGCGGTGGTGGACACCTGTAATCCCAGCGGCTTGGGAGGTGGAGGCAGGAGGATCACAAGTTCGAGACTAGAAGCAGTCTGTGTAACTTAGTGAGACCCTGTCTCAAAAAGTAAAAATAATGGGCTGGGGGTGCAGCTCAGTGGTCCAGCACTTGCAGAGCATGTAAGCACGAGGCCCTGGGTTTGACCCCCAGTACCACAAAAAAAGAAAAAGAAAAAGAAAGAAAGAAAGAAAGAAAGAAAGAAAGAAAGAAAGAAAGAGAGAAAGAGAAAAAGAAAGAAAGAAAGAGAGAGAGAGAGAGAGAGAGAGAGAGAGAGAGAAAAGAAGGAAAGAAGGAAGGAAGGAAAAAGAAAGGAAAGAAACAAGATCCAAATATGTGTTATTTATAAGAAATCATTTTATTTTCTTTTGTAGTGCTGGGGTTGAACCCAGGGCCGCATGTATGCTAGATGAGTTACATCCCCAGCCCAGGAGGTCCCTTAATATAAAGACTCCATGGATTGGAAGTGAAACAAGGGAGACACACCAAACAGTAGTGATCAAAAGAAGCTGATCTAACTGAGCTCATTCCAGATAGAATAGAATTCAAAACAAAGAAAGTTACCAAGGAGAAAGAGAGGTTTTACATAATGATAAGAGTCAACTTTCCACATACACATAAACACGAGTATGTCCATAGTGAGTGACTAGTGAGCTTGATGGGGCTGAGGGAAGAATAGTGAAATCCACTAGGCCTGGCAGGGCCTTCTCTGCTCTTCTCCATTCACTGGACAGACGAGGGCTGTCCGTGAAGACAGGGGGATCCGGCAGCCCCATCCATCAGCCCAATTCCACCGCCACTGACGGGAGCTCTCACACAATGACAGAGAGCAGAAGACACGTTCTTCTCAAGTTCAAACGGGACGTTCAACAAAGCTAGTCCACGCCTTGGGCTATACACGCACCCTCACACATTTAAAAATGGAAACCAGACCATGGTCTCAGACCCCATAAAATCGAACTAGAAATAAGTAGCCTAAAAATAGCTTGGGAAATGGACCCAGCAACTCACTCCCAAAAATCAAGCCACCAGTGAAAACCCTATGAAGGGCAGAGAAGCACTGACAATGGTGTTTCACCTGTTGTACGTGGGGTCGCTATGAGTCGGATACCGACTTGATGGCACCTAACAACAACAACAACAACAAAATAGCTAGAAAATCCCAAATAGTTTGCAGATTAAACAACACACTTCTAAATAGCATACAAATCAAAGGAAAAGGTTCAAGAGGAATTAACTGAACCAAATGAAATGGAAATGAAATAATCAAAGGAGCATTCTGTAAAAACCTGAGCGGCACTGTTCAAACTGCCGAGGTCATCAAAAACAAGGAAATGTGGAAAACTGGCCCAGCTAAGAGGAGCTGAAGGGGTCTTGTGAGATCCTAGAACAGAAAAAGACACTGGGGAACAATTAAGAAAATCTGGAAAGACATGGACTTTGGATAACACTGTATCTATATTGATTTACTAATTAGAATGAAAGTACCACATTCGTGTAAGATATTAATAACAGAGAAGTGGAATACATAAGAACTCTCGTGCTTTTGCCATTTTTCTATAAACCTAAAACCATTTTTTCAAGTTAGTTTAATGAAAATATAACACCACATTTTGTGAGATGCAGTGAAAGCCACGTTTAGGGGGAAATTTATAGCACTGGATGCATAATTAGAATAGATGTCAATCACCCATTCTTCAACTTTAGGAAATGAAAGAAAGAAAAGGATTTGGAGCCGAATGCAAACAGAAAATAAATAAATTATAAAGACCACAGCAAGCCATGCACAGTGGCCACACCTGTAATCCCAGCGGTTTGGGAGGTGGAGGCAGGAGGATCACAAGTTCGAGACAAGAGGCAGTCTGTGTAATTTAGTGAGACCCTGTCTCAAAAAGTAAAAAAAACATGGGCTGGAGGTGCAGCTCAGTGGTCCAGCACTTGCAGAGCATACAAGTGCGAGGCCCTGGGTTCAACCTCCAGTACTGCCAAAAAAAAAAAAAAAAAAAAGCAGAAATCAATGAATTTAAACACTGAAAAGCAATAGAGAACATCAATGAAACCAAAAATCAGTTCTTAAGAAAAGATGGATAAAATGGAAAACCTCTAGCTAGTCTGGGCAAGAAAATAAGAGTGAAAACACAAATCACTAATATGAAATGAAAGGCTAGGGGCCTGGACAGGATCATGTGGGCAACAAACGGGCAGTAAAAGAACCCAGTGAACACCGAACTCTGTGCCCACAGATGAGGTAACTTCAATGAAATGAGCCAACCCCTAAAAGGACACAAACTACCAAAACTTGAAAGAGAAGTAGACAACTGAAATGGCTTGATGTGGAATTGTTGTTGTTGTTAGGTGCCGTCGAGTCGGTATCCGACTCATAGCGACCCTCATAGGGTTTTCAATGGCTGACTGTTTCGGGATTGCCTCAGAAGTGGATTGGCAGGTCCTTCTCCCATTTTTGCGGTGCTAGGAATTGAACTCAGGACCTCAGAGACTACAGTGCAGCGCTCTACCAACTGAGCTAAATCCCAGCCCCTTATGTGGAATAGAGAAATTAAATCAACGATCACCAACCTTCCCTCACACATCATGCCAGGCCCTGCTAACCCACATGTGAGCTCCTTCAAACTGTTAAGAAGGGAAATCAATTCTTCATGTTCCTGCCAGAAATCAGCAGCAGCCAGAACACTTGCTAACTCATGCTATGAGGTTGGCATGACCCTAATACCACCGTAGGGAAGGAAACTAAACCCAGTGTTTCACACCTGCACAGACACTAATGCCTTCAGCAAAATATTCCCAATCTGAATCCAACACTGTACAAAAGAATTACACACCAGGCCAAGCAGTGCCTGCTTGAGGTACAAGTTACATTCTTTATTTCTTTGATTTTGGGGCCTCCTAATAAACTGTGGGGGCTGGGATTTAACTCAGTTGGTAGAACGCTACTCTGCAGTCTCTGAGGTCCCGAGTTCGATTCCCCACACCGCAAAAATGGGAGAAGGACCTGGCAACCCACTCCCGAGGCAATCTCAAAAACAATCTGCCATTGAAAACACTGTGAGGGTCGCTATGAGTTGGACACAACTCGACGGCACCTAACAACAACAACAACAAATAAACTGTGGTTCTTACTGCAGACAAGCTGTTGTTTTCAGGGGCAGTGTTGGACCAGATTATCATGCTTCGCCCACAATCACCAAAAGTGGAGAGCTTGGTCCTATCTTCACTCAACCCTGAATCCCCAGCAGGTGGCAAAGTGCTTGATGCTGAAAAGGTACTCATTAAATATTTGTTGTTGTTGTTAGGTGCCGTCGAGTTGGTATCCGACTCACAGCGACCCTCATAGGGTTTTCAATGGCTGACTATTTCGGGATTGCCTTGGAGTGGATTGCCAGGCCCTTCTCCCATTTTTGCGGTGCTGGGAATTGAACTCGGGACCTCAGAGACTGCAGTGCAGTGCTCTACCAACTGAGCTAAATCCCAGCCCCCATTAAATATTTGGTAAATCATTAATTAAGCGAATATGTAATGGCATAATGTCTTTAATTTTTCTGAGGGGCGATCATAGTAGGTGTTTTCTGCTTCAGTCTCTGAATTGCTGAAATGAGAGAACATTCTGTTCCCTCTGCTCCCATCCAGCAGTTGCTAAGCCGTAGGTTTTATCCTGAGCCGAGGTGGTGGCCACAGAGCTGTCTTTCGGAGAGCCTGGCTGAGAAGGCTTGAATCTCCCTGCACAGCGGCACACGCTTGAATCCGGTGGAGCCATTGGAGTTGATGGTGTCCAGATTAAGGGGATCTGAGCGCCATGGAGGGAAGATAAGGACATGAAGTCACCCTGAGTTCTAATAATTGCCTAAGGGACGTGCGGAAGGGCGTTGCAGAGGAAACTGCCCTTGTCAAGGCCCTGAGACCGGACAGAGCGATGGCTCAGAAGCAAAAGGCAGGTAGAGTGGGGGAGAGAAAGACGGCTTCCTGGCCGGTGAAAAGCAGCAGGTAGGGAGAGGTCATGAGGCCACCGAAGGCGTAGAGGCCACGTCAGCAAGCATGGGCTTCCATCCAAGACCACGGGAAGCCACTGGAGGAAGTGGGGAGGGGCAAAGCCCCGTTAGGATTTTATCTACAGAGTGCCAGAGAGAACTGACGGCGGGCTTGCTGGGGGTGGGTGGCTTTTAGATGTGTGGGGAGCTGATGACAGCTGTGGCTAAGTGATATTGAGCAGGCAGAGAGGGGGACCTGGCGGTGAAAACGCTGAGGTTTATGGAGTTGTTGTTGTTGTTAGGTGCCGTCGAGTCGTGCCCAACTCATAGCAACCCTTACAAGGTTTTCGATGGCTGATGGTTTCGGGATCGCCTTGGGTGTGGGTTGCCACGTCCTTCTCCCAATTTTGCAGTGCTGGGAATCGAACTCAGGACCTCAGAGACTGCAGAACAGTACTCTACCAACTGAGCTAAATCCTAGCCCCTGAGGTTTATGGAGGGAGGACTGAAATTCAGGAAACATTAGATGAGGTTGGGGGGGGGGACACTGATGGGGACATGGCATCCACCAGACAAGGTCAGAAATTGTGAGGGCCACGCACGGCTGCACCCAGTGCTGAGGAGCCGCCTGCCCTTTCCCGGGGTGGAGCTATAGCCACTAGCCCCTCTACCATGTGGCCAGCCCAGACCTGGCAGGTCATTAGATCAGGGGATCAGGGTGGAGGTGGGGTAGACGCCAGGCGGACAGAGCCTGAGCTATGGACGAGGACCCGAGGGAAGAGCCGGGGACCTGCCCTGGAAAACGGAGATGCGTTTGGAGGGAGCAAGGTGGGCCCTGGAGCCGTGTCAGGGTCCCCCTGGCTCGTGCCAGCCAGTGTGGCGGTGACGTCACCTGGAGGGGCCGGCTGTGCCGAGGGCAAAGCCAGCACCCATGGGTGGGAGTGGCAGGACACGTTTTCCTGAAGTCACAGCTAGACCGAGGTCACACCTAGGCATGTCTAGCAGGAGCTGAGGGCGCCCCTCCCACTGTGTTCCTGGGTGGTCCATCTCCAAGGGCCGCCAGCAGCCGCCGTGGCCCTGCTGTGTGCTGTCTGCAGTATCTGGTCAACCTGGAGTCATACCTGGCACCGCTGCCATCCCCACAGGACCTGGAGGCAGGGGATCAAGCCCAGGAGACGCCACCAACAACCAGCTCCCACTTGCCAGCCTGCGTGTGGAGTGGCTGGCAGGCAGCAAACGGTCGCCTCGCTGTGGGCTCGAGAGGGTGCCACACGTCCCTCAGGAGCAGCCACGTGAGTGGCCTGGGAAGAAACTCCGCCTGGCCCTGGGACAGCAGCCTGTCCTGCGCTTGCTGCGGTGGCCTCGCCTGGAGACCTGTCAGGTGCTGACTGAAGCTTCTGGGACCCCGGCTGGTACCTCTCTTCCTTCCTCAGGGTCCCCTCCTCCAGAAAGTCCCAGACCTCACAGGGTGCACACAGGGGCCCCCTGGGACTGCAGGGCTTGGGCTGGGACCCTCTGAGCCCTGGAGATGTGTGGCTAAGGTCACTCCTTCACCTACCTTGGCAGAAAAATGGCCCAGAGCGCTTACTCAGGTGCCCAGGTAGATGGAATCCTGCCCCACCAGCTCCTTCCTTCCTCCTTGCGAGAGCCCTGGTGGCGCTCCTCCTCTTCAGATAAACCCACCCCAACTCACTCCAGCCCCGCTCCCTGAGGGCTGACTGCAGGAGACGGTGCTCGGAGGACTCAACTGGCTCCTCCAACACCTTCCAGAACAAACGTTCCTCCCGCCTGGGTCTGCAGAGCAGCTGCCATGGCGGGGACAGCCCGGCACTCTCCCTCCCGCTGTCTGGGTCTCTGCACTTTTTGCTTAAGCCTGACAAGATTGCCTTCCCCAGACAGCATTCTAAGCACCGCTCTCTGGGATTATTAGGCTCTGCCAGGTGTCAAGCAGGCAATTGCCTTCTCAAGGCTGCCCAAGGTCTAGCTCTCCCTTCTCATCTTCCCTGGTCTTCCTGGATTGGCTGATGGGAGCCTGACAGAGACAGTCACCCCCAGTGTCCTTGGGGCACCTGTTCTAGGACCCCCAAGGACAACAAAATCTTCTTCTGCTCAAGTCCCTTCTCCAACATGGTAAGTATTTGCATAGAACCTCCCCGCATCCTTCCTTACAGTTTAACTGTCCCTAGATTACTCATGGCCTGCAGCCATAGCCCTGTGGCATCTGATCCCATCAGATCCCCAAAGCTAAGCAGGATCAGGCCTGGTTAGAACTTGGATGGGAGACCACCTGGGAACACCAGGTGCTGTAGGCTTGGGAGACGGACCCAGCAATCCACTCATCTACCCCGAAAAAACAACCTGCCATTGAAAACTGTATGAACAGGCTGGGCGCAGTGGCGCACGCCTGTAATCCCAGCGGCTTGGGAGGAGGAGGCAGGAGGATCTCAAGCTCGAGACCAGAGGCAGTCTGCATAACTTAGGGAGACCCTGTCTCAAAAAGTAAAACAATGGGCTGGGGGGCGCAGCTTAGTGGTCCAGCACTTGCAGAGCATGCAAGCGTGAGGCCCTGGGTTCAACCCCCAGTACCAAAAAAAAAAAAAAAAAAAAAAAGAAAGAAAAGAAAAGAAAAGAAAGTGTATGAACAGCAGAGAAGCACTAACAATAGAGTTCCCCTGTTGGACATAGGGTCTCTATGAGTCAGATACTGATTTGATGGCACCTAATAACAGCAGAGTACTACTCATGAGACCCACTCCGATGTAAATGCTACATAGATGCTCGTTACACTATAATATTCGGGAGATAATGACAAGGAAATGTCTGCACTTTTAGTACAAATGCAACTTTTTCCAATGTTTTTGGATGCAGAAGCCCAAAAGATAAAAGGCCGACTGTCTGCAGGGCCATCAGAAGGTCCGAGGCCGGAGGCAGCGCCCCATGAGCGGTTGAAGCGTGTTGGCGCCCTGGACACGTGGGCGGTAGGGCAAGGGTCTTCACTGCCTGGCGCTTTAGCTGCCATTTCTGACCAGTCACTAGACACGTGTACCTGTGCCTGCCTCTGTGTCAGGCCCAGAGAAAGACACCCTGAGACCCTCTCTGGAGATGGAAGTCAGACACCCCTCAGGCGGAACACAGGCGGGGAGCCACCTCCCGCCGCTAGTCAAGCATTTTGCCCGACCTTCTGCCCAAGGCCTTAGGGCTGGTGAATGTGGGGAGCACCAAGCTGACCCCCTCCCCTGAGATCTGCTTTCCTGCCTCTGCAGGCATTGGAGGGCAGCAGGGGCAGACATGGCCCTCGCGCCCAGCCCTCGGGGCAGCCCCACAGTGGCTCCTCAGAGCAAGAGGTCCTCTCTGCTCACCAAGGCCACACACAGCCTTCAGGACTCCGGCAGTGCCAGGAGGGGCCAAAAGACCCTGGAGTGCTGCCCCCACAGCCATGAGCCTCACTCTGGCCACCTCTCCACCACCAGGGCAGGCTTCTCTGCGGGCCCAGCCCCAGGTCCAGCTCAGCGAGGAAAGTCAGTGCACAGGAAGGAGTGTCACTGAAAGGGGTGATGGCGGAAAGTAGAACATTACCTGGAAAATGGGCAATGTGCACAGTGTGCTGCCATCTGGGGACATAGAGCCAACACACAAGGCCGTGGGAACCGTCCGGAGCACACCTGGGTGGAGGAGAGGCCAGTGCCCTCTCGGCCCTGGGCAGGCCGAGAGACAAGGAAGACAGGGCAGAAGTCCCCATTCTGCCTTTGTTTCTGGGTTCACAAACAAGGGTGTGAAGCGAGTGTAAGCGTTCTGCACGGACCTTGCGCCCCGCAGGCAAGGCCTGGGCCACGTTTCTCCACCTGCCTTCCCTGCTTCTCAAACAGGCCCTGGCTGAATGTGGCGAACTTTGTTGGAGAGCGGGCTCTGTGCCCAGGTACGAGTCCCACCTGCCCCTTGGAGGGCCGTCCAGTGTCCATCTGCAGTGGGTTCAGCGTTCCCTGCAGTGAGAGGCACAGAGCGCCGGATGCTCTGGAGCTGCCAGGACTCCTGCGTGCTCTGGCTGGGACCCTGCGGGCCCTCGGGCCTTGCTCCTTCCCACCCTACCTCTGCCCCAGCCCAGGGCGAGAGCCTTTTCTGGGCCCTTTCATATAGGCATTTTACAATGAAGACATCAGCAGGAGGAACCAAGCAAGGAAGTCTGATTTCTGCTTTGTAAGAACCCGAGGGCCCCCTCACCTCTGCCCTAGCCTCACCCTTCTCCTCCTGTCCACTCTTGTTCCCCCGCCCACGCTGGAGGATGTGCTGGGCCAGGTCCAAAGGCTCCCTCCACCCTCCACCCCTCCCCTAGTCATCGGCAACACCAAGATGGTCCCATTGGCATCTTCTGGCCTGACACACAGAAGGCACCCTACCTGTGACCCTCAGGGGACAGTCCAAGGAGATGCAGGGGTTCCCTGGGTCGGCCAGCAACCTGAGTCTCCACAGCTCACTGTCCTCTGAGCCTTGCATACTCCCAGCATGCTGTGCTTCGGGCTGCACAGGGAGGGTCAGGAGCGACTTCAAATGCTCCCATCTAGCCTAGCACCCTGCAGATAGCCAGAAGCACAGAGGGAGGGATTCGAGGCCAACTCTATGTGGGGCGCGCGCCTCCCAGCCCAGCCTGGATACTCGGTTGGGCAGCACCGCTGCGCACACAGATACTAAACACAATTCACTCAGGACACTCGAGTGAGGGATACAGACTCCTGCAGCCCTCGGGATGCCGGTGGAGATGGGAGAAAGGAAAAGCCTCAGGCGCTTTTGCCTTCCAGGGACAAACAGCCGTGTTGGTGGTCTTGGTGGTCACGAGGAGACAGCTGTTTATTCATCGGTGATCAGACAGAGAGCGGGTTCTTTCCTTGTTGATGGTCATGGTGGGAGAGTGTTCTTTCCTCACCGAAGGTCCGGGCAAGAGAGCAGGGAGAGCTGTTTCCTTATTGGTGGTCTGGGCGAGAATTGGGTCTCTCCTTGTTGGTGGTTGAAGATCTGGGCCCAAAGAGTCAAGCTGTTTCCTTGCTTTAAGCACTTTAAGCAACTCCAAAACAAGCCTGGAGCCTGGGTTACTCCACAGGGTTGGTCCTGAGCTGCCACTGAGGTTGGTGACAGGGGACAGGGGTCAGCACACCACACGAAGAGAGACTGAGGAGACACACAGAGGGGGGAGGCAGGGTCTCAACAGCAAACAGCCAATGCGATCCAGAGGCCGACGTGGATGTCCCCGTGAGGAACTGGGAATCTCTTCTCTTTCTTTTCTGTTTTCAGTACATGGGGATGGAGCCCAGGGCGTCACACACTCTTTGGCAAGTGCTCTACCACCGAGCTGGATGCCCAGCCCATTTTTCACTTTGTATTTTGAGATGGGCTCTCTCTGAGTTGTGCAGGCTGCCTCTGCTCTTAAATTTGCAATCCTCCTGCCTCTGCTTCCCAAGTTGCTTGGATTACAAGCTTTCTGGCTTAGAAACCCATTTTGTGGGGCCCCAGGAGCCCCAACTCCAGGGGAGAGAGCTGCTTAGTGTGGAAGTATGTGTCCTCGGGGACAGCAAGTGCCTCTAGGGTCTGGGAGCTGGGGAAGCTGGACAGTGGGGGAGGGAGGACACATCACAGAGAAGGGTCGCCCACCGCCCCGGCCGGGGACTGTGGGCCACTTGCAGGCAGTGCAGCTGCTGCCTCCTCAGGCCCCAGCTCGTCCAGCCTCCAGCAGCACCTGAGGTCCCTGTGTGCTCAGCCTCCAGGAGTCACGGAGAGTCACTGGCTCAGACTCTGCCGAGGGAAAGGACGCAGCGCCCTAGCACTCCAAGCGGGTGAGCTGGGGCCACAGCAGGCATGCTTGAGGGCAGGGCCTGAGGTGGGGGGGAGGGGGGCCGGAGACGAGGCTTTGGAATCACTCACAACCCAGAGGTCCCTGGAACACAGGGGACCGCGGGCCATGGGCAGATGGCCAGGTCACAGGTCATGGCCAGGGATCTGGCGGAGGGGCCTGGGGTGGCAGCCAGGCAGGAGGGTGTGGGGCTGGTCCTCCAAATTCCCCATCCCCTCAAACACCATCGCTTTGACAGATGAAGGGGCTGGAATCCAGGTGACAGATGTCCAGCGAGGAGGTCCCCTGGCTCAGCCTCGCTGTCCTGCTAGAAATCTGCCAATGGGGCACGTCTCCTCCACAATAGCCCCCAGGGGCCACCACAGGGGCAGGAGTGGCCAGCATAGGTGGCTTCTTCTAGGACCTCAGAGCTAGTGCTGGGCTTCTGACCCCGATCTTGTCATCTCGTGTGCTTTTTTCCCAGCAGCCCTGACAGGGGGGTCTCTTGTCTCCATTTTAGAAGTGGGGAAACTGAGCCTCAGTGGCACAGATGGGCCCTGAGTCCCTCCTTGGGTATGGTCGTCTCTGCCAGCTTGGCTCAGGACAGAAGAAGGCCCAGTGTGGGGGACCAGAGGGGCTGTGGAGGGGACCTGCCCCACCCCCCACCCCCACCCCGCCTCCTGTCTCCACCTGTTGGCAGGACCATCCTCAGAAGGTTCCCCATCTGTAAGGTGAGGAAAGCATCTAGGGGACCTCAGGGGAAGCCACTCGGTCCTCCCAGTGGCTCAGCAATTGCACACTCCCCTTGCTCCTTCCCGGACCCCCATTCTGCCACCCACCCTTTGTTCTTCCTCCCCATACAGGCTCCAGCTTTGATTTCTCCAAACAGCCGAGGCCCAGCAATGCAGACTTAGAGCAAAGGAGCACAGGCCAATGGAGGCAGACCACCCAGTATGTCAGATTCCAGAGCTCAGTGACCTGCCTAGGGCCGGCTATGTCCCAGATCTCTATTTCCCCCTCGTATGGGACGTGACCTAGAGAGGAGGGGAAGGGAGAGAGGGAGGAGAAGCAGGGAGAGAGGAGTGGATGGTGAAGGCCAGAGGGAAGGACTCTCTGCCGGGCCACATTCCCACAGGGCTGCCCCCACTCCCTTCCAGGGCCTGGCATCAGCCCCTGCCATGCACAGGTGGTGTAGTGTCCACCACAGCCCAGGTCGGCCACTCTGAGGGCATTACCCCTCCTACAGTGCCTCTCACCTTGTGAGGTCTCAGGACAGAAGAAAAAGACCCCTTCGTGGGGCCCCAGGAGCCCCAACTCCAGGGGAGAGAGCCTGAGGCAGAGCGGGGGAAGACGAGGCTTTGGAATCATTCACAACCCAGAGGTCCCTGGAACACAAGGGACCACAGGCCATGGGCAGACGGCCAGGTCACGGGTCATGGCAAAGGATCTGGCAGAGGGGCCTGGGGTGGCAGCCAGGCAGGAGGGAGTGGGGTGGTCCTTCAAATTCCCTGTCCCCACAAGCACCAGCGCCTTAACAGACAAAGGGGCTGGAGTCTGCAGCCTCGAAGTGGCATTGGCTGCAGCCAATGGCGCTGAGCCTCCCTGAGGAAGGCTGGAGAAGCCATGAGTGCCTCCTTGGCTCAGGACCCAGGCTAAAGCCACTGTAGCCTGAGCTGAGGGCTGATGACAGGGAAGGATGGGCAGCAGCCGTGTGGCGAGCCCCAGCTGGGCAGCGTTAGGGACCCCACAGCCCGCCAGCCTCCTCCCTCCTGGGCACCTGTGGGGTCACCCTTATCAGGGGTCCAGCTGAGGCCCACAGCCCCTCTGTCCCTCGAGGGGATCAGGCACGGAGGGCAGTGTGAAGGGTGCAGCCATCACGGCGACCCCGAGGCCCAGGAGGGCACAGGGAGACCACGGACATCCGCCGAAGGAATGAGCATCACCGGATTAAAACCTGACAGTGGAGTTGGAAATGATGTTTCCCCGAGAACGGATTCTAAAATAAACACTCGGGAGCCAGCACACATTTCCCGTGCCCTGCTTCTCGGCACAGCCCGCGGTTCACTTACGATCCCGTTGGTTATAAATTGCAGCTGCATTTCTCATATCAAAATGCACAGCTAGTGATATTTAACGCTAAAGAAATACATCCTCCGGCAATGAATACAGTCAGAAATTACTCACCGAATTTACCCGAGGCGGGATCTATGCCGTGCAGATGTACTGCGCGAACTCGGAAATGTGGGACAATGGCCAGCGTGTATTAGCATTTTATCTCCTCGTGGAACGGTTCGACCTTGCTTCAGCAGTTTTATTGGGAGCAAGATCTCGGGAAGCTACCATTTCCCCCTCTTCAAAGGCAGCCCGAGCTGCTCGGAGTAGTAAACACGATGGAAGGTGTCGGTTTCTGATGCTCTCTTTAACCTAGGAAAGGAAGACAAGGGGGGGAAGAAAGCACCCCCACTAAAAACAACCACCTACGGAAGACATGGCAACTCAGGTCATTTAACTATGCTGCCGCTCATAAAAGGGAAATGAAAGCAATTTAACAGAGGGGACGCCGTTTCCGGCCAGGGCGCAGGGCTCAGGGGCATTGCATATTGGAGAGGGGAATTGGGGGGCCGTACCTGGCAGGCGTCACCAAATTAAACCCATTCATTCTGGTCAGGATCACGCGCTAAGTGCCAAGGATGCCCCGGCCTTGGGGGTTGGAGAGCTGTCAGAGGTGCGGAAGGGACCCAGCCTGCCAGCCTTAAGGTGCAGCTGTCCAGGGGTGGCGGCGACCACGAGTGGACAGCCAGTAGGTGCGAGAGACACCAGGATGGAGGAGGCGTGTGAGGTGCCTCGCAGGCTGGGGACACCTCTCGCCCGTCACTGAGGTCCAAAGGTCCAGGGGCCTCTGGCTGGGGCTGCCATTTGCAGGTGCTAGCTAGCCGTGGAGAGGGAGGGGACCACTCAGGCCAAAATGACATCTCAGTGCTGAGGACAAGAAGCACTTGACTACAGCCATCTGTCACCATGTCCAATGCCCCCCACCCTCAACAACCTCTCTGTGGGCACTGGCCGCATGGTGGGCAGGCTGGAGACACTGCAACCGGAGGCTTCCTCCCCACGGTTCATAAGGACAAAGAGAAAACAGCCTTCCTTGAGTCGAGCTCCTGTTTGTGCAGATACAACACATGTTCATTAAGCAGAACTAAAGCCATGCCAACACACTGGGATCCTACCTACCTACCAACGCCTGAGATCCTGCCGCCCAGGAGCAACGTTACTGCGTGAGGAACCCCAGCTCTCTCTTGATAAGTAGGTAGGAGTGGAGACAGAGAGGGAAGAAGATGGGGAGACAGAGGATAAGCGCAAGAAATAATTATATTAAAGGAGATAGTGCCACACGTGATGTTTGTGACTAAAGTTCTAATTTAATTTTACTCCCATTAAACAAAAGGCCCCCAAAGTAAACAAGTGACATGAAATTAGAGGACCTGCTAGGCTTTACATGTTTCTTGACCACCAGCAATACCTTTCTAAAAGTTCCCTCTCCACCTAAGGAAAATCACTGTATTAAAACCTTCGGTTGCCAGGAGCGGTGGTGCACACCTGTAATCCCAGCAACTTGGGAGGCAGAGGCAGGAGGATCTCAAGTTTGAGACCAGAGGCAGTCTGCGTAATTTAGTGAGACGCTTCCTCAAAAAGTAAAAAATGGGCTGGGGGTGCAGCTCCGTGGTGCAGCACTTGCAGAGCATGCAAGCGCAAGGCCCTGGGTTCAACGCCCAGTACTGCCAAAAAATAGAAAATAGAAAAAAAAAAACCCTTCGGTTGACATTAGGATCTTTTCCTTGACATATTTCTGTCTGCGTTGCATCTGATGAGGTGCCACGGTGGAAGAGCAGGAAGCTCATGTTCTTGCTGCCACACTTCGCCCACTCAGTTCTCCAGACTCTCCCAGTTAGTCACGTGGACCTTACCAGAGGGGACAAGTTCTGAGAAGCGTGGCATTGGTTGGTTTTGTCCTCCTGCGAACATCACCAGCTGTGCTTACGCAACCTGGATGGCACAGCCTCCCACGCACTCAAGCTGCATGGCAGGCATGTGGCACAGCCCACGGTTCCCAGGCCCTCATGGAGCAGAGCACCAGAGTACATCAAGCACTAGAGAGAAGGATGCAATCAGGGACATGGTGAACGTGAGCTGCATGAGGCCACTGCCACTGGGACACAGTGAGCTGTGCCCAAGCAGAGCATTTTCATAAGTAGGAGGCGTCTCTCACCAAGAGAACGCACAGAGGCACAAGAAGGAAATGTAAGCCAGTAACGTGGTCACCTAGTATCTTCACCACATGTGTCATACTGTCCCTCGCTCCCTGGCTGTCCTTTCGCATGATGGTAGTGGAGTCAGTTTGTTGTTCTCACCAGCATCACCACACATGCGTGATTCAAGGCATGATGGCCACAGATGAGTAGGCGATGGGAACTTGTCAGCCTACAGAGCCGCCATTGCACATGATGCACCCCTGACTGAAACTTCACAGCACAGCACCGGACTGTACGTTATCTTTGTTCTTGCATTGCCAAGGTTAAGAAAGGTACAGCTTATTCTGAGTGATTGTTCCCACAGTATTCTTAACAATGTCCTAATTTTCATAGGGTGGATTTGCACCACCTGTCCTTAGAACCCTCTGTTCACCCCCAGCCATTTATTCACTGTGATTAACTCACGAGGTGTTTTGTTGTGCTTCATTTTTGTGAGGAGCTCAAGGGGTTATTTCCTATGTTTCCAGGAGCTGGAGAAGGCCTGTTGGTCGTGTGCACCAAAAGGTAGTTTAGCTGGGTATAAAATCTCTGGCCAGCACAATCTTTCTCCCAAAATTCAAGTCACATTTTTCCTACATCTTAACACTAAAGCTTGCATTACTGTCTTCATTTTACCCTGTTAGTCTTCCCAGATGACCTGTTCATGTCATTTTTCAAGATATGTGTCTCGTTCATGGTGTCTGTCTCATTCTTGTTGGGAAGCGTGTGATCCCCACCCCCCACAGGGTACTGTGTTTCTATCCTGGGGAATGTTGCTGTCTTTTGGGGTGGCCACTCCCCTTCCCAGCCCACTCAGTCACCTACCCCCAAAGACATCTCCTTTTTTTCCAGATTCTCCCCACTGCACCATTACCACCTTAGGAAGAAAATATCAAAATGTAAGGAGCCAACAGGCCTGTCCTATCCCCAGAGATGCCACTATCTCCCATAACACCCTCCCACACTGTTAGAACTAGGACCCTGAAGCCCTTTTCTGCAAAAGGCAGCAGCTTCTGCTGGGTGTGCACCCTGTCTTCCCTCAGCCCCAAGAGCCTGCCTCCCTCATCTGGACTCCAGTCCTTCCATTTCCTGTCCCCAAGCATCACTGGGACCTGCCCTTCTCAACACCTCCAGAAACAGGTTCCGACAGGCACATCCGGTCCCTTCCCAGCTTCCTCAGCACCTGAGGGAGAAAGTCCTGGGGTCACCACACCCTGCCCTGCCTCCTGCCACTCTGTTCATTCCACTCCTGGCCACAGGAGGCCCACGAGAGCCCATGCCCAGGTGCGGTCACCCATGGGACGGTTGACCCTCCAGAAAGGAGAGGCAGAGGCTGACTTCCTAGTGCCCATGACCAGGAGGAGGGTAGGAAGCAGAATGGAGCTGGGAAAGCCTCCAGCTGCAATGCAGGTCAGTCCAGCAGAGCCCCCCAGAGTGAAGACCACCTCCGGAGAGCCAGCACCAGCAGAGAGTGGGAGAGGCCAGGCTCTGTCCCCATCCTGTCAGGTCCTGGCTCCACCTGGCTGATTGGAGCTTTGCACACAGGCTGAGGTGGACCCTGAGGCTGCTGCACTGGGCTGGAAGACCCCAAGACCCACCTCTCCATGGAGGATCTCAAGTTCGAGACCAGAGGCAGTCTCCGTAATTTAGTGAGACACTGCCTCAAAAAGTAAAAAATGGACTGGGGGGTACAGCTCCATGGTACAGCACTTGAGAAGCATGCAAGCGCGAGGCCCTGGGCAGTCCGTGTTGTGTCCCCACCCACCTGTGGATGCTGCTGCCCGGGGTCTTCTCTGCTGGCCTCCAGCACCGGATCCTCAGGCCCCAGGCTGAAATTGCCCCTGGAGGGCATCAGCTCACTCAAAAGAGATCCTTTAGGTCCCGGGGCCTTCGAGAAGATGAGTGCAGACTGGTGGATGTCCAATGCCTGGCCTCATCGAGCCTCGAAGCCTGGCAGCTGAGGTCAGCATGGCCGCAGAATGCTGCCTAGATGGACTCGTGACCCCACTCTCTCCCACCTTCACCAGCCACTGCGCTAACTGGGGGATCTGGAAGCAATGGAGCTTGCCGCCCTGCATGAAGTGTTTATCCATCCCACTGTGCAGAGCCTCAGCTTCCCCGGCTGGTGCCAGGGGCCTCCGTGGGCCGCCCAGCATTTATCTCACTTGCTGTGGCCCGCAGCCCTATCCACCTGCATGCCTACCCTGTACCCCTCCTGCTCCGCGTGTCATCCTGGCGCCCTCTCTCCTGAGCCTTGCTAAAAGCAATGACCCCTTCCCACAGGCCATCAGGTGCTGCTCACCAGGGCCAGCCTACCTCCCAGCAAGGCAGAGGTTTGTCTCAGATAAGAAGGTGTAATAAACTGATTTCCTTATCATCCCCCAGGGAGGTAATAAATTCTGCAGAGGAAGCAAAGGCTTTGAAATTGGAGGGAGGGGCAGAGAAGAATCGCTCAGAGGCCCAGCCTCTCCAGGGGTCCAGGGGCTCCTGGGTCAGCAGGGACACCCCATTTGCACCATGCTGAGGATGACGTGGGCTGTCCTTGGGCTGTGCCCTCCCCACCCCAACCCCAGCACTCTCCCCCCAAGGCACAGAGGTATCTGGTGCACTGGCTCAGCTCAGGTACCCAGGGGTGGCCTGGGGTCCACCTCTCACATTGGGCTCATGAAAGCTTCTGCCAATCTTTTCCCTCCTCCTCAGGTCCCGCTTGCTCCTGGCCTCCCCTGGTGGCTCTAAAGAAGCCGCAGGGGGATTTGCTGGACAGTCTGGTTCAAAGGAGGGAAGCATCTCCCTGGGGCCTGGGGAGGTGAGGAGCCCAGAGCAGCCGTGCTCTGCTGGAGCCCACATTCAGCTCCCAGCTGACCGTCCCCTCCCAGGCTTCCGCAGGTACCAGCTGGGGCAGGGTCTGCCGGGCCTGCTGCCCTGGAGGATGGTGAAGGAGCATCCAGCTCTGCCAGCAGGACCGGGGATGGGAGCTCTGGCTGCCCCCCTGCCTGGGCAGAAGCAGAGAGTCCAGGGTCATGGGAGGAAGGGCCTGGGCACGCAGGTGCTGCCCCGTGACATTGCTGAGCCTGTGTCCAGTGGGTGACCCAGCACCCTTCAGAACACTGTGCTGCCCCAGCAAGGCCTCACGGACCCCAACCTCCATCCAGAAAAGAGAATTAAATCTACAAATAAATGTGTGCGGACAGCTGGGCACAGCTTTGTCCCCTTTGCTCCCAACCTCTGCCTAGGCCCAGAAGGCTGCAAACAGTTGGTGTGGGAGCCATGTGTGCGGGCCGCGTGTGCCTGAGTGTGCACTTGTGCGTGCAGAGGCGGCGCAATGGAGAAGGACATAGACATCAATGACCTCCTGTTCTGGCCACATCCTCCGCTGCCTCCTCTCCTTCCACGTGCCCACTTCTGGTGGAGGACCCCTGCCCCTCACGCTCCAGCTGGGAACCCACTACCCACTCTTGCCTCCAATCCAGCCCCTAAGAGCTGTCCTCAGTGACCTCTGCCACAACCCCGAGTCCCGCCTGTGTGCTGAAGGGAAGGGCGCCTCAGAAACAGCCCCAGAAGAGCAGCGGTCAAGTCGTGCCTCTGTCGCTTCCGATCTGGGAAACCCCAAGCTGGCGGCCCCCTTGGGCTCAGGATCCAGGCCCTACCGTGGGAAATTAATCCTCAGGCTTCCCAGCTTTGGGAGCAGCCATGTCCAGGCCTCTGGGTGCTCGCCCAGGACTCTGTGTGGGCCTCATCCCTCGGCAGCCCCCAAGCTCCTGACGGAGGCCCACACACAGCGGCCATGGCTGTGCTTTAATGAGACTGTCAGACGAGTATGAAGCGGCCATTTGTAAGCTCGGTGTGAACAGGAGCCCTGCAAGGTCTCCGATTTGTCAGTGGCTTATGAATAGCAGGATCTGCTGCAGAGTGAGGATCAGGAACTCTATGACAGGTGGCCAGAATATGGGCACAGACCTGGTGGAATGCATGAGCCAGGAAGGCCACGAATGTTCCCCTCTGCAGACAGAACGAGGAAACAGGCTCCTGCAGCAGCTGGGGGGCAGCTCCAGGCAGGAAGAGGTCCCCTCCAGCACAACCCAGGTGGAGGCTGCCCTGTGTGGCTGGAGAGAGGGAGGGAGGCCAGCCTCCCAGGCAGAACCTCTCACGCTAGTGCAGGACCTTGGGGCATCCCAGGCCTGTGGCCTGGGATGGAGGAGGTTGGAGATCAAGAGGCAGCTGGAAAGCCTGGCGCAGTGGCGCATGCCTGTCATCCCAGTGGCTCGGGTGGCGGAGGCGGGAGGATCGCAAGTTGGAGACCAGAGGCAGTCTGCGTAACTTAGCAAGACCTTGTCTCAAAAAGTAAAAAACGGGCTGGGGGTGCAGCTCAGTGGTCCAGCACTTGCAGAGCACGCAGGCGCCAGGCCTAGGGTTCTACCCCAGGTACTGCAGAAGATGAAAGAAAGAAAGAAAGAAAGAAAGAAAGAAAGAAAGAAAGAAAGAAAGAAAGAAAGAAAGAGAGGAGAGAGAGAGAGAGAGAGAGAGAGAGAGAGAAAGAAAGAGGCAGCTTGATTCCCAGGAGTGGCCTGGGTGTCCTTGCTCTGTGGCCCTGCAGCCATTCCCTGCCAGAGGACGGGCCATGGGCCACATGCTGCCTAGTAATGGCCCATAAACCAGCCCGAAGCTAATGATAAAATCTGGAAGAAGCCCACTTTCCTGGTGCCCGGCCACGTGGATGCAACGGATGACGGCAGATGGAAGAAGGAGGTGTTTGCGGATTCCAAGCGCCATCTGGTCACGATCGATGGCCCATCTGATGGCAGGTTATTATTGTTTTACCAGCGTCATTAAAGAGGTGTTATTTATCTCCATGCGCCATTTCTGGGTTTGACACAGGACCTTCAGAAGCTCTAATCTCTTATCTCCAATGACCTATAACTCACGAGCATCCTCCGGCACCCCGAGGTGTGCCAGGGTCTCCACAGCCCACATCGTTCTCCCATCCGCTGGCTGTGTCATTAGCCTACCTTCCTCTGCCGGGCTCCGCAGCCTTGAGTTAGGCGTCCAAAGTGATCGCTCACCGCTAGTTCTCGTTTGTCAGGTTTAACTCCGAGAACTTCCAAAACACGCCAGTTTTCACGCTACACTTAACAGCGTTTTTGCCAAATTAATCCCTGTCTTTTTATTTTAAGTTTTATTGGGTGGGAAAGGACAAGTTTCATGTAGTTTACAGATATCTGCCTCTTTGGCTAAGACCACGGTCCAGACCAATGGGCTCAACTCTGTTCTGGCTTTGACCAACAATTTTCATGGCAGGCGCTTCCTGAGAAAGGAAAGGCACATGTCAAAAGGGGGAGAAGGTACAGTCCCAACCATCTGTTTAAAAAGGCGTAAACATTGGGCTCCTGTGAGCAATAAAAAAGAATGTGTTATTTTTAAGAAAACTATTTAAGTTTTAAAAAATACATTTTTCTTAATTGCAGATGAAAACATAATTTTAGACAGTGGTAATTGTGCACATGAAATATCTCTCTTGGTTGCATAATTTCAGTAATAGATGTGGTGTTTAGATGTGTCGCCGGATGGTTTTCTATAACGCATTAGGAGTTCCAGTCTGGGCGGTATACGTGACCTAAATGGCATGGAAGGCTCCGAACAGAAGCCAGCTTGGCTGAATGAAGTAGCCCAGGAACCTCGGCTAAGCTCAGGGCCTGGGTGTCATGGGCTGTGTTTTGTTGCTGTTGTTGTTTTAATTGTGGTAAAATATCCATCACATAAAATTTGCCATTTTAACCATTAAGCGCCTGCAGGGGTAGCCCTGTGGCATCAGATCCCGTCAGATCTCAGAAGCTAAGCTGGGTCAGGCCTGGTTAGTACCTGGATGGGAGACCACCTGGGAACACCAGAAGCTGTAGGCTTGGGAGAAGGACCTGGCAACCCCCTCCCAAAAATCAATCTGTCATTGAAAACCCTATGCACAGCAGAGAAGCACTGACAATGGTGCTTCCCCTGTTGTACAGAGGGTCGCTATGAGTCGGATACAGACTCGACGGCACCTAACAACAACAACAACATAACAACCATTAAGCACATTCACATTGGTAGGCACCCATCACCACCCACCCCAGAACCCTTTTCATCTCACAAAGCTAAAACTCTGCCCCATGGAACAATAAGTCTCTGGGCCTCTCCCTTGGCCCTCCGCGCTCTTCACTTTCTCTGTGGTTAGTCTGGGGACTCCTTATAAATGGAATCACAAAGTATTGATCATTTCATGACTGACTATTTCATTGAATCCCCCACGTGTCTATCAGCTTCTTGTGCTGTGGAGACTTGCGTGTTGCTGTGATGCTGAAGGCTACCCCACCAGTATTTCACATACCAGCAGGGCCACCCATGGTGGACAGATTTCAGGTGAGCTTCCAGACTAAGATAAGACTAGAGAGAAGGACCCCACAGCCCACTCCTGAAACAATTATCCATTGAAAACCCTATGAATAGCAGAGAGGTACTGTCAGGCTGGAAAATGAGCCCCCCAGGCTGGAAGGCATTCAAGAAATGACTGGGGAAGAGTTGCCTTCTCAAAGTAGAGTTGACCTTAATGACAGGAATAGAGTAAAGCCCCGGGACCTCTTTTTATGATACATCATGACTCGAAATGAGAAGCATAGTGGCTACAATAATGGGCTCAAACATAAAAAGGTAGCATAGATGGCGCAGTGTTGGGTAGTGTTTCATTCTGTTGTACACAGGGTCACTATGAGTCAAACCTGACTCCACAGCACCTAATAATAACAATAAATGTGGCACATATACACAGTTGAGGGGCTAGGGTTTAGCTCAGTTAATAGAGTGCTGCTCTGTGTGCTCAGAGGTCCTGGGTCTGATCCTCAAGCACAGAAAAAATGGAAGAAGGACCTGGCAGCCCCCTCCTGAAACAATAAGCCATTGAAAACTCTATGAGTAGCAGAAAAGTACTGTCAAATATAGTGCTAGAAAATGAGCTTATCAGGCTGAATAACATTCAAGAGATGACTGGGGAAGAGTTGTTTCCTTAAAGTAGAGTTGACCTTAATGACAGGAATGGAGTAAAGCCCTTAGGACCTCCATTTGCTGATGTGGCATGACCCAAAATGAGAAGAAATATAGTGGTTGCAACATTGGGCTCAGACATAAAAAGATCATGTGCATGGCACAGTGTTGGGTGGTGTTTCATTCTGTTGTACATAAAGTGTCACTATGAGTCTGACTCACCTACACGCAGCATTTCATTGAGCATACTGTCACCAGGGTCCATTCATGTTGTAGCACATATCAGGCTTTCCTTCCTTTTCAAGGTTAAGTAATATTCCATCAGATAGATGCAACATTGTGTGTGTCCACTCATCTGGCGGGCACTGGTTTTGCTTCTGCATCGCCCACAGTGACTAACATGGGTGTGAGCCTGGGCGCACCAGCATCTGTTTGAACCCCTGCTTTAACATTTGTACACCCAGAAGCAGAACTGCCGGATCCCATGGTGATTCGGTGATTCCTTTCTGAGGAGCCACCACACTGCTGTCCACACCGCAGTGCCCTTTTGCCTCTCAGAGCAGTGCACAAGCTCTGACTTCTCCAGGGTGGGGACTTTGTTTTGTTTTTTCTTTTTAAGGTACTGGGGGCTGAACCCAGCCCCTCACGCATGTTTTGCAAGCATTCTACCTCTGAGCTGCACCTCCAGCCCTTATTTTATTTTTCACTTTGAGACAGGGTCTCACTAAGTTACACAGGCTGCCTCTGGCCTCGAACTTGTGATCCTCCTGCCTCCACCTCCCGAGTTGCTGGGATGACAGGCGTGAGCCATGGCACCCAGCCAGGGTGTGTTATCTTATGACTGAGTAAATCAAAGCCCAGTAGCAAAGCAACATCCTGTATAGACCCCGCCTCAAGATAGGGCAGTGCCAAGGATGATCTGCAAAGCCACTCGGGGCACCAAGCAGCAGTATGGGTGCCCAGCCTCCAAGCCCTCAGGGGACTGCAGGCTGAGGAAATAGCCCTGGATGTCAGCTTGAGCCCTGGGCTCCCCAAACCAATGCCCTGGGACCATGCTCTGAGCCCCAATTCTGCAAAAGAGGAAGCCCCACCCACCCCGCTCACTCACTAGTCCCGGGGGTCTGCTCCCAGCCTCGCTCCCCACGGAGTGCCTTGTCCTTCGTAACTCCAACCTTGGGTCCCCTCTGTCTGGGTCCGCTTCCTGCCCCAGCCTGGCAGCCCCACCCCATTCCCTGAGCATAGGGACGCTGGTATACAGGTGCCCACCGGTCCCCTCAGCTCAGCCAGGCAGAGTGGACACAGCAAGCGCACACCCTGCCGGCCGCCTGGCCGTCCTCGCCTGGCCACTCGGAGCTGCTGGCGTGAGGCTTGGTGCGGGAAGCGTGTGGTGGGTCTCCAAATGGCCCGCTGACTCCGAGCAGGCACGGTGCCTGCCCGGTGGGTTGTAGTTGGTTTTCCTTCCCGGTAGCTCTATCCGCGGTGCCACAGCCTGTGGCATCTGGTATTCGGAGGGTTGTAGATCGTGGACTAATTGGCAGGAGCAGACGGGGCTGATAAAACAGGGCCTCTGGCAGCAAGCGTCCCACCTCCCCGTCAGCACCACCTCCTGCCCTTTGCCAAGCCCACGGAGGCTGCTTTTCCGGCAGATTCCATATTGTCTGTGCTCTGGGCCCACATGGCCAAACAGACAGCTTCCCTTGGCACGTTCTGGAGCAAGCGGGCATGCGCCTCTTGGAAGGGGAAGTGGAGCCGGTGTCCTGGGCAGCAGGGGAGGGCCAGGCAGGCCCACGCGTCTGGTCCACTGAGGCAGCAGGGGGCCAGCGCGTGGCCAGTCAGCGTCACCTGGGAGGACGGAGGAGCCTGGATCCAGCACTAATCAGAGGGAGCAGATGGACAAGATGGGTGTCCGCCACCAGTCACTTAGGTAGGAAGGGGGTGACATGTGCCCCGCCTGGCCACGGTGGCTGGCAGCAGGGAGGGAAGCCGGGTCTCAGGCTATGACCGCAACACTGAGGGGGTGCCCGGCACCTGGACTGCAGGCCCTCTGGGTGGCCTTGGACAGTGAGGTGACTCACTGTCCCCAGCTCCTAGGTGAACTGAGGAGACCAGGGTCTGGGAAGGAGCCGGCCACACAGGGCAGAGAAAGAAGAGCCACAGGCAGCTGCATGGTCAGGCCTGCCACGCGGAGGGGCACAAAGCAGAGCCGTGGCTGTGGCACAGCAGCTCCCTGGGCGGGGAGGTATACAAAATGCACAGAGAGTGCGTGGACGGCCAACGGAGAGGGCGGCACAGTTGGGCCAGGGCCACAGCTCTGTCAGGTCAGCTGGGACTTCACCCCTGGGGTAAGACAGCAGGCTGGACAGACAGAGAGTGCAGGGCTGTGGCCCCCTGGGTTGCGAGTGCTGGGGAGAGGGGCAGGCGGACTAGCAGCCACCCAGCCTTGGGGCGGCGGGGTGAGGCAGCCTGGGCAGAGACACCTACGCACGCTGCACCCCGACCAGCCTTTCTCCGCTAATAAAGACCCCGGCCCCCACCCTGAGTGAGCCCTTGACCTGGTGCTGTTTTCATTTCTTCCCCCACCAGGCGAGGACGCTTTCCATTGAGGGCGTCCCGAGGCTTAGCGAGATCCTGGGAGGTGCGGGGGAATCGGCCAGAGGCCCTCTCGGAATGTCAGACAATATTGTTTTTGAATCGGCTTCAAGACTCCGCTTGAAGAGGCAGGATTAGGAAATTGATTTTCCTCTCCCTGTGGTCCACATCTCTCCCCTGCCTCCACCTTGCCGTGCGCTGCCGATGGCTCACGGGGCTCCCCGCCCTCAGGACCAGAGGCTCTGTCTGGACCCAGCACGGAGGAACTTGGAGATCAAGGGGGTTAGTGACAGTGAAGGGAGGGCGCCAATGGGAGGGAATCTTGGGGCCTCTGAACCCTACTCCCCGCTTCCACCCTGTGACCTCATCGCCCCTGAGGCTGGGCTGGCTCTGCCTGGGTCTCTTGCAGCTCTTCTGACATCAAAGAAAGTCCTCAGCCCTGAGGGGAAGTGAGGGTCACCGGAGCCACCCCTGTCCAGACAGGGAACCCCCTACCCACAGAGCTCCCTGCCTGAGCTGGCCCAGGGCCAAGGGCTCAGGACCTCTCTGGTCCTTCCCTGCTGTGGAGCCGCTGATTTGCACACGGCCCTATGCTCCTCTGCGTTCATGAGATGCAGCCGCATTCCTGTGACGCGAGGGCAGCCCAAGACCTCGGACGCTCTCTGCTTGCTTTCCCTTTACTCCGCCATTTGTTGATCTCAAGCTCAGCCGCCTGAGCCCGCTGGCCTTTCCTGCCAGGATCTGGTGTGGGGGTCACTTCTATCTTCTTTGAAGGTGTTATTAAAATACAGAGCCCAAAAAGCCACGCATGGTGGCGCACACCTACAATCTCAGTGACTCGGGAGGCAGAGGCAGGAGGATCGCAAGTTCGAGACCAGAGGCAGTCTGTGTAACTTAGTGAGACCCTGTCCCAAAAAGCAAAGAAATGGGCTGGGGGTGCAGCTCAGTGGTCCAGCACTTGCAAAGCATGCAAGCACAAGGCCCTGGGATCAACCCCCAGGACAGCAAATAAAAAGAAAAAAAAAAAAATACAGAGCCTATGAATTGACTATCTTAATCTCCAAAGGGCGCAGCTCAATGGCCTGAAGGACATCATGCTGTGGTGTGAATGTCACCACCCACCTTTTCGTCTTCCCAAGTGAAACTCTGTCCCCGAGAAACCCTAACCCCTGCCCCCAGTCCTCCCACTCTACCTTCTGTGTGTGTGGCTGTGACCCTGTGGTGGCCTCCGGCAGTGCTTATTTCGCTCGAGTGGTGTCCCCAGGATTCACCCACTTTGTGGCAGGTGGCAGAAGCTCCTTCCTTTTCCAGGCTGAGTCGTGCTCCACTGAGGGGAGGCCCCACGTCTGGGCTGTCCTCTTAGCCGTGGATGGATGGACATCCGAGCTGCTTCCACCCTTTGGCTCTCGGGTGTAATGCGCATGCAGACTTCAGGACCCCGCCTCCAGTCCTTTCAGCCATAGGCCTGTAAGTGGGACTGCAGGTCACCTGGCTCCGTCTTTCAGCCCTCAGGGAAGTCCTGTCTGGCCCCAGGTTAGTGTGGACCCCTCCCCTGGCCCCGCCCTCTGCTGTCCCTCCCTCTGCCGGGCTGCACAAGAGCCCTGCCCCCATTATGAGCCCAGGAACCTGCACCTGACTGGTGCGGAGAAAGTCTGATGCCCCAAGTCCACGTGACCTCCCCACCCTCCCTGCCAGAGACCTCCTCTACTCTGCTTATTGTTGTTGTTGTTAGGTGCCGACAAGTTGTGTCCAACTCATAGGGACCCTCATAGGGTTTTCAATGGCTGACTATTTTGGGATTGCCTTGGGAGTGGGTTGCCATGTCCTTCTGTTTTTGTGGTGCTGGGAATCGAACTCGGGACCTCAGACACTGCAGAGTGGTGCTCTACCAACTGAACTAAATCCCAGCCCCTCTACCCTGCTTAGGCCCTGGAAAAGCTTCCCTTGGAGCCATGCCCAGCCCTCCTGCTTGGCCAGGAACTGGCCCCAGGTCTCCCTGGCAGTCAAGACCCCCAGAACCTTCAGTTCTCGGCAGGTGGGTCTCACCTTAAGGCCGAGGCATGTGGACCAGAGGCCACGTGTCCCCCAGACCAGCATCCAGGCTCCGAGTCAGAAGGACTCAGTTCAAACCTCACCCCGCACACATAGCTACCCAGCCCAGTTCGGCTCAGTACAGGACCTGGGAATGTCTGGGGGGCCGGTGCATCCTACCGCCTGACCCCCCTGCAGTCGTGGTCAGCCAGCCGTCTTGCCTGCAGCAGGACAGAGGAGGTCAGGACCTGAAGGCAGCCACATGGAAGGAGCCCGGCGCCTCCCTGGAATGCGACCCGCCCCTGCCCATCAAGAGCGACAAGAGCCACATCCCACGTGAAGGCCCGGCAGAGAGGAGCAGCAACCTGCAGGCCCTGCAGGTGCCTGGGGAGCCGGGCCCCGCTCCGCCCTCCATCCACACGCAGGCGCCATGAATCTGCAGAAAGCTCTGTGTGTGGAACAGGTCCTGGACCTGAGACAGGGCGGAAGGAGCTCTGCCAGGCCCAACCCTAAACCCTGCCCAGCCCCCAACCCCAAACCCTGCCCAGGCCCTGGCATGGGAAGCCAGGCACCCCAGCGGGAAGAAAGCCAGAGAGGTAGCCACGGCTTTCAGCCACGCTTATCCTCCCTCTGTGTACTGGACACCAGAGGCCCCAGGGCAGGCTGACACTGTGACACCCAAGCCCAGTGCACCGAGGGACGAGGTCAGTCCCCGTGCGTTTCTGCCGTGCCTGTGCCGGCTGGAAAGGAGCACAGGGGTGCCCTCCCCTCCAGCTCCGTGGCACTGGGCATGGAGCAGCCCATCCAGGCCCAGGGAGTCAGGGTGGGCAAGACTGATGCCGTCACCTCTAGAGCTCTGCCTTCTGCCTGACCACTTGGCCGTGCCCGTCTCACACCCACCAAGAGCGGAGGGCAAGGCCTGGGCCGGCCCGTGGCCCCTCCCCCACGAGAACCCCTGTGGTCAGGGGTGCAGAGTTCCAGCTGCAGATGACTAACAAGCTCTGCAGATGGACGAGCGGGAGGGAGCACTGCAGTGTGGACGCAGATGGGGCCCCTCACCTGGACGCTCATGGTCAAGACGGACAAATGGAGGTTTTCTGTGCTTTACCACAGTAACAACGCTTTTTAGATGCTCCCTCTTGACGTCCTGGCAGCCCAATCCCCAGAGCAACTCTCAGCCTTGAGACTCCATTCCAGCCATGAGAAATTCCCTTCCCAGGCCCACCTTATCTGGGAACCCCTCACCTGCTCTGATGTCCTCTCATCTAGTCTTCCCCGAGGCCCAGGCCACCCATGACCCCCCCGCAGGCTGAGGGGCCAGGACAGGTCAACTCAGAGCTGGGTCCGTGTGGGTGTGTCTAATCCCTGGGGGACATAGCGGAGGAGACAGCACAGAGCCCCTGGGTCCTTCTGCCACCCCCTAGACATGGCATCCCTGGGCCCCAAACCCAGACCACAGGCAGGTACAGGAGGATCCTCCTGAGATCGGTCGGTATCGGGCCAGGGTGTGAGGCAGGCAGGGGTCAGGGGACCCCAGAGAACAGGGCAGATCCCCACCCGAGAACGCAGAGTCCTGCGCAGGCTTTTACAGCTTCCAGGAGTCCGGAGCAGGAGAGAGGATGGGCGAATGTGCTCCCACCCTGCACGCGAAGCAGACCAGTCTGGGGCCTCTACTCTCCCCCACCCACAGGTTAGCCTGCAGGTGATTTCATGCCCACGCACTCCACGTTGCGCAGACACTATTCCTCACCGTGGCCTCTCGCCCCTGGGCCACCTCGGGCCACCCGAGGAAGAACTGAGCCGGCAAGTCCTGGAAAGAGTCTGCACCAGCGATTTGTTCTTTTTGCGGACCTCACACGCGCTATCCATAAATACAGAAAGCGGTTTTCATGAATTCTTTATGCTATTTACTTAGAGCCTGTGTTTATTAAACTGGTTGCCTTCCAAAAACTCCTTGTAGATTTCTCTCTCAAAAAAGTAAATTTTATTTCTCCAACCCACCATGAATTAAAAATGGGTCTTGCAGGCACTCAGCAGATTTCACCCCATCCCTTAGACTTATGTAAGGAGTAGAAATAGACAATATTCATCCGCAGATCAAACACACACACAATTGTTGCAGTGATAGGAGCTGAGCACAGCCCTAGCTGAGCCTTCTCAAATGTTCTTTTTTCTGTCTTTACAAAAGTGATCAACACCGTTTGGGACTGTGGAGTTAAGAAGGCCTAGAAGGAATGCCTTCTGCAGGAAATAGCGTTCAGCTGCTCCTGGTCACACAGGCTGGGATTTAGCTCAGTTGGTAGAGCGCTGCGCTGCAGTCTATGAGGTCCCGAATTCAATTCCCAGCACTGCAAAAATGGGAACGGGATGTAGCAATCCACTCCCAAGGCAATCCTGAAACAGTCAGCCATTGAAAACCCTATGAGGGTCGCTATGACTCAGATAGCGACTCAAGGGCACCTAACAACAACAACAACTCCTGGTCACACCAGTTCAGCGGATTGTGGAATAAAATACCCATTTTTCTGATTCCCACAGGGACTGTGCCTTGCCAGGACCTGGAGGTGCAAGGCAGCGGAGCCAGCTCAGATCTGGCTTCCAGACTTCAGGTCTCTGCACTGGCATCCCAGGGCCTGGCTGCAAAGCAGGAAGCTCACACCCCAGAGCAGGGGACAGTGAACAATCAGTCCAGGTGACTTCCAGGGACCAAGTGCCCAGGCCTGGGTTCCTGTGCTCATGAGCGATGTACCCAGAAGATGGAGAAGAATAGCTTCTTACTGCATTTCTGTTCTGCAAAACTTTGTTTCTCTATCTTTATTCTGAGCTTCCAGGAAGCTTACTTCTAAGGCGACCTTATAACCAGGGTCAACTATATCATTCTCCAGGCATGTGAAAAAATGCAAATATGGTGCCCTTTGTTCAAAAAGCAGGGAAAAAGTACTACCAACCGGAAAGCATAAAGTTCTTTCCTTTGAAAGTAGTCTGTTACTTGTAAAATGTAACAGAGGGAATAATGAGGTAGGAGTTAACAATAAAAAGGTCCAAATTGCAAGATCCTGTTTTGGGATATCATTTAGCTCCCTATAAGGTAAGAAATCTGGACTGCCAAAAGAACCAACAGATCTGTCCCCGAAGAGGTACAACCAGAGTGCTCCTTGGAAGCAAAAATGGCCAAACTGCGTCTTACATATTTCAGACATGTAGTCAGGAGAGAACAATCCCTGGAGAAGGACATCATGTTTGGAAGAGTGGCAGGTCAACGGAAAAGAGGAAAACCCTCCACCAGATGGATTAACACAGTGTCTTCAACAATGGGCTTAAACATAAATAAGATGGTTTGCTGGCACAGAATCGGCAAGTGTTTCGATCTGCTGTACATAGGGTCGCTATGAGTCGGACTCGACTCGACGGCACCTAACAACAACAACAACAATAAGGTAAGAAATCATGATACCTTGTTAATATAATGCCTGGGTTAATTTCAACATTTTCCTGGCTGCATATTTATTTAGTAGGTCATTCAAATCTATACTTTTGACTTCATTTTTCATCAGTATAATTGAAAGCGCGCTGCACAAACGCAAATTTTTCAATCAACATTTTGCAAATCTCCGCTGATGGCGGCCGTTCCAACAGGTCCTCTCTGGAATGTTTATAGGCTATGGCAATGGTTCCGAAATTCCAATTTCAGGACATCTGCCGGTGATCCTCATGGAATAATTTTTCTAAAAAGATTTAACTCTTCAGAAAAATCCGTCTCGTGCAATTCAGAAATTAATTTCAAATGTAAATTTATACCAGGGCAGTACAGGATTCCTTTGACATCCCCTGAAGCTTGGGGAGTGAGACAAGAAATCAAAAGTGGCTTCATGATTGGTGTACGATTCAAACACCTGTTTCCGCATTCCAACGCGATTATCTTCAGCTATGAGGAAAAATTTAATTTTGAAATAAAATTGTCATTCTCTTAATTATTGAATCATCTGAAGCTTTCTAGGAGAATAGCTTTTTTTCCCATCAAATGGGATGATTTTAATTTCTATTCCTAAGCCTTCACATATTTGCAGTATTATTGAAGCTTTTAAAACTAGAGACTCTACGCTCTGTGGAATCCACGTAGATCTCTGATATAATTATTGCAATGCATATGTGTCTGCTGCAACTTTGTAATAATTGACTGGCAAAGTTGACTGCTGAGTGTTGGGGATTCTTTACAATGCACCCCATAACTAGGGTCCCTCATACTAGCATGAGGGACTGACCTTTGGGTGACCCCAGGGCCACATCCCACTCACTCACTCCTACCCCTCCAATCAAGTGAGTAAAGATGGCCCCTGACCAGCCTGACCAGCCTCAACCACCTCAATTTTGATTGGCTACCCCTAGCATCTCAGTTAAATAACTGTCCCTACCTGGCAGGTATGACAGTTCACCTGCTGTACCTGTCAGAAATGTGCCCTGATTGGCTAACTTCAGGACACACCCCCTCCAGGACCCTATATAAGCAGGGCTCCTTGACCCCCTTCACCCCACCACTGTTCTCCGTCCCTCAACTGCTGCCTGGTCCCCATCACCCTGATCCAGCACTTCCCAATCCAGCAGAAGATCTCCAAGCAAGCCTACGCATCAAGACCAGGGGCCCCGAAGCGCCGAAGGCTAAAAGCAAGCCATGAAGAGCCTCCCAATCCTCCCATCCTTGGGAAGGAGGGAGGCAGAGAAGGCGAGCTGCAAGAGTCAAGACCACCGGACCTCCAGCCCAGTGGAACATCAACTGCTTGTAGCTGTGCCTTAAGGTTGAGCTGTTCCACCAATGAGCCTGCAGCATTCTATGCTGTAGGCTTAGAGTTAGCACTTGAGCACTTGACAGGGGCTGCTTGCTGGTTGCACCCCACTTGGGGAGTAACCCAATAAACTTTCCCTCTCCTGTTTCCAGCAGGTCTCCTGAGGTCCTTCTTTGGTGCCTCTGGTCACTACACCAACCCGGTCCAGTGGGTCCCTGATACCCACTTGGTGTCAGGGCAAGGGTCTGACCTCTGCCGGGCCTGAGCTGAACCCCGACAGCTGAGCACCATAATTCCCATCCTATTGCTTCAGCAGAAGCCCTGGGACTATGTAGATAGGCTCTGGGACAAGCAGGAAAGTGGACTCTTTTGGGGGGATTTGGCACTGCCCCACACACGTGGACCCCCTCTTCTCTCCTGGGGCTGCGGCTCTTGCCATCACTGCTTCCCTCGCCAGTCTCTACAGCAGCCAACCTTGCCCTAGCCCCGTACCCTCCCTACAGCTCCCCAGGTTTCCCTGAGCTTGTGCACCCTCAGCACACAGCCCTTCCGCCCAAGCCTCCACATGTGCACGCTGGGACCCCGCACCTCCCCTGCCCAGGCCTGCTCCATGCTCACCTGGACATCACTTTAAAAATCCAAGCTCAAAGGTAAAATTCCTCAGCACCTTTTCTTTGCCGGGCTGGGGGCTGGGAACACCACAGGTCATCTTAGTGTAGTCGGTGATTCAAACAGCTGATGTCTTGCTGTATGTCTGGGCACGCGCATGCCTGATCTTTAATTGGATCGGAATGTCTGATAGTAGATTGGCTAGGAGAATCTCAAGTTGTAGTTCATCCTTAGTTTACACTGGGTATTTGGTAGTGGTAGAATTGTAATAATTACCCATGATATGTCTAATTATGCTTTATGATTTTAATGCCAATCTGGAAAATTGCCTGTAGGCCGCTATTGTGCTAAATATTGCACAAATTTGAGTGTGGGAAAAGCAGGGAGCCATCACAGGAGCAAGGTCCTACGGTCCATGTCCCTTACAGCACATGGTCCAGCAGATGCCACCAGGGAGGATGTGGGGCACGGCGCGGCATCTAATCCCACTGGGAGCTCGGAGGGGGACTTTGCAAGGTCCTGAACTGCAGGATAAACAATTGCCATTTTCCATCTCCCCGCCACACAAAACAGACAGGCGCCCTCTGAGGGGATCACCGAAGAACCAATCACTATCTTATTCCAAGTGACGTGAAAAATGATCGCTTTCTCTCCCTTGCAAAGTCAGGAGTTTTTTCTAAAATAGTTAAGCCTCATTCCACGAGTAAATCCCACTATTAGCTTACAATGCATCTGTGTTCATATTATTACGCCCCTGCAGAATGCTCAGAAATAATAATGGACAAGGTCATTGTGACTGACATGCAGGAAATAAAATTAAATTTTAAGCATCACATTCTAGGAAGTAAATGGATATGCACAGATGACAATCCTTGCTTCCGTTGCTTACAGAGTATTTGGCCTTGAACAAGAGACCTCACTCTCTTAGGTCAAAATTTTCTCACCTAGGAAAGAGCTGCCTCCCAAGGGTACCTGGAGCAAGGATTGCACGCAGCCATGTTCTAGACCTGGCCATGATTGCACTCACCTGTTGCTGAGCCTCTCAGGTGTCAGACAGTGGGGAGATTTTTATGTAGACTTTGCAAACAGGCTGTAGGGTGGGCACAGGAGATCACTGACACTTGAGTTAAGTAAATCTCCCCAAATCAGGTGGCAGCTTTGGCACCCATCTCAGCCCACTCTGCCTGGCTCCGCAGTCTGAGCTGCACCCCGCCACGTTGCATTTTAATGCAGGGAGCAAGATGGCTACTGTGAAATGGGCCTGCCCCAGGCCAGAGCGCCCTGTCTGTCTGCCAGGACAGAGATGATAAAATACTGTACGCTGGGCTTTGTCATCTCACTGTTCTGCAGACCCAAAGTCCAAGATCAAGGGGTGGCACCCCTGGTTTCTCCCCAGGCTTCTCTCTGTGGCTTGTAGATGCTGCCTCCTCCCAAGTCTTCCTGTGGCCTTCTGTGGGGTACACATGTGCTCAGTGATTCTGCCTCTTCTTATAAGGACCCAGGTCATACTGTAGGGCTCCACCCTTACTGCCTCACTTTCACTTAACCTCACTCCTTTAAAGATTTATCTGCAAATGTAGCTACATTCTGAGGTATCATGTTGGGATTTCTACGTGTGAATGCTGTGGGGACACAACTCAGCCCTTAACTGCCCAATCTACAGTGGCTTGAAAAATGGCCCCCCAAAAGACATGTGCACAGAGTAATCTCCGCAAACTGTGTATGCGATCTTGTTTGGGAAAAGTCTTTGAAGCTGCAATTAGGTTAATAACACCAACATGAGGTCATCCCGGACTATCCAGGTGGTCCCTAGACCCAATGGCACGTGTCTCGATGGGACACACAGAACAGAGGAGAGAAATAGAAGAGGAGAAGACACATGGAAGAGGCCACTCAAAGACAGGCAGAGATCCCAGTGATGGTCCACAAGCCAAGGACACCTGGAGCCGCCTAGAGCTGGGAGAGGCAGGAAGGACCTCTGCCCGGAGCTGCAGCCCAGAGGGTGCACAGCCCTGCTGACTCCTTGGTTGAAGGCTCCTGGCCTCCACAATGGGGAGCAAATCTGTCTGCCGTTTGAACCCCCTAGTTTATGGCCCTTTATTGTGGGCATCATAGGACCCAGAAGCCTCCTTTGACAGAAGGGGGTCTACGTGCGTTTTTAAAATTCTGCCGTGGCAGAGCGCCCTCCTTTGATGGAAGGCATGTGCCTGGTGGCCCTGGGTTCTCTTGAGTGCGGACTTGTCTTTAAGCAGCCCCAGCCCCGGCCTTCGCTTGCCGCAGCATCCCAGACAGGCTCTCAAAAGGCAGCCTGGACAGCCCCGTCTACTTCCCATGAAGGCACTGGGTCCCCCGCCTTCCTCTGGGGACATTGCATCTTTGCTCCCTGCTGGAGCTCATCTTGTGTCTTCCTAGACAGGAAGCAGTTTGCTATTGTGCACTTTTGCAGAACCCTTTTGCCATCCCCCTGTGGGGTGACCAAGGTGTGGTTTAATGGGATGGAGTGACATTGTTGGAAAGGGATTGGGCTAGGCATCATCACCGCATGGAACACTGATTTCTCCTTGGACAGAAGTCCAAGTGGGTGGAGCCTGTAAGTGTCAGTCAGAAACGAGGGGCAAGTCCCCAGGGAAATTGCCTCCAGCTCAGTGAGGCCAAAGGCACTTAGCTTGCAGGGCTTGAGGATGGGGCCACCTATGGTGCCGACAGCATTTGTGCATCTGAATTTCTGCAAACCAACCAGGAGCCCTTTGGAAATACTGCAGAAACATCTCTATTTTAGGAACCGGTACCATGAATCCTTTTGCAAAACTGAGCATGGACTCTCCAATTCCACTGCTTACCAAGCCACATCTTCATATTTACTTCTGATCTGCATAGAGAAGTCTTTGTGTGTGTGTGTGTGTGTGTGGTGCTGGCGGTTGAACCCGGGGCCTCGAGCTTGCATGCTCTGCAAGTGCTGGACCACTGAGCTGCACCCCCAGCCCATCTTTTTACTTTTTGAGACAGGGTCTTGCTAAGTTATGCAGACTGCCTCTGGTCTCAAACTTGCAATCCTCCTGCCTCCACCTCCCAAGCCGCTGGGATTACAGGTGTGCGCCACCGCGCCCAGCTTGCTTGGAGAAGTCTTAACGGTGAGCAAGTGTGCAGGTAGGGCAGGGGCCCCTGGAGGCAGAGTCAGGCATTCTCTTTCTCCCATCACCCCCAATCAGAGAGGGCTCCCTGTTTTTCCCAGGCTCACCCCAGGCAAGGTGGAGCATCTCCTGGGGTCAGAGCCTAGCCTCCGTGACAGCCAGTCACCCCAACAGCGGCATGGTGTCTCTGTGCCCACCCTCCGCTTCCCTCCTCATTCCCAGGAGATTTTTACTCGGGAAGGGCTTCCCCCCATCAGCTCCTGTCCCCATCCAGCAACTTCAGGCCCCACACTCGGCTAACCCAGCCCCTGGCTGCTCAGCCTGCCCTCGGGTCACCAGTTGTACCCTCGATCCACAGAGCCAGCTCTGCTTCCAGTGCCTCATGCCCCAGCCCTTCTCGCACCTGCCTCACCAAAGCACATGTGGGCAAAGTGCCACCCAGTCTTGCCGCTCTCCCGCAAGTCTCTCCCCACCTTTCTCCTTCCCTGACTTAGAAGCCATGCAAGTTCCTTGGGGCTTTGGAATCAAGTCACGGAGATGCAGGGACCTGGATGGCTGACCCCTCCCTCCCTCCCCTTCCAACCAGCACATCTGTCCAAAGCCAGGCTCCCAGGACGGCTGCCCCCGCACATTCCAGCCACGATCCAAACTCAGTGTTCCGGCAGGACATACATACCCTTCTGGAACATTCTTTCATCAATCCTCCCCTTCTCAGATATTGGCGTATCACATTTGTAAAAAAGCCTTCTATACATGCATGTGTCCACACACAAATGTGTGAACGAAGGCCCACGTTCATGCATAGACGTTATGACCATTCACACACACTCAGTCACACGCATGCGTGCACTGACACGTGGGCCTTCCACTGGCCTCCCACGTCCTTCCTTTGGGGCACTACTACGAGTTACAGTGAGTCAATGCCTTCTGGGACTACCTAGCTTCTTACCAGGCTCAGTTGGTAGAGTGCCGCTCTGCAGTCTATGAGGTCCCGAGTTTAATTCCCAGCACTGCAAAAATGGGAGAAGGACGTGGCAACCCACTCCCAAGGCAGTCCCGAAACAATCTGCCATTAAAAACCCTATGAGGGTCACTATGAGTCGGACTCGACTCGACGGCACCTAACAACAACAACAAGCGTCTTACCATGAAATGGCAGACTCCATGGGCAAAACATCTTGTGCCCTGCTCCTGGCTCCCAAGGCTACTGAGCTCCACGTGTCCTGGGAGTCCACAGGGGCTCCCCTGCGACAGCACCGATATAGGAGCTCATGTTGCAGCCCCAGGCCAGGCCTCCTAGGCAGTCGCCCCAGCGGACACCTGACCGCATCTGCCTGGAAGGCCCCGGGGAGACCTGCTCGGCCCGGCCCTGCTGGAACCCCGGGTAACACACAGCACGAGAGAGGAGAAGTGATTGGCGGTCTCAGCTAGGGAGATCTGAGTGGGCTGCTGCCCAGCCTTTGGTCCCTGGGAGAGAAAGGCTGTGGTTTCTCCTTCCAGGTCCCCGCCCCAGGCAGAAGGAGCAAGTGGAGCCTGGCAGGAAGCACACAGAGAGGCAGCAGGCACCACGGTGGCACCTGCAGGCATCCAGGTCCTCTTAGACTCCTGGGACCATCAGTCGGCCTTCCAGCCACCAAGGAATCCCTACGACCATTGTCACACATGTCCCCCAACACTGACCTCGGTTTGATATGCCCAGGGGTCCCTGCAAGATGGTGTGCATTTTGCCCCCAGAATGACTCAGAAGGGTGTCCAACTTGTTGTTGTTACGTGCCGTCAAGTCATGTCCGACTCATAGCGATCCTCATAAGGTTTTCAATGGCTCACTGTTTTGGCATTGCCTTGTTGCCACGTCCTTCTCTCATTTTTCCGGTGCTGGGAATCGAACTCGGGACCTCAGAGACTACAGAGCGGCGCTCTAGCAACTGAGCTAAATCCCAGCCCGGGCGTCCAACTAGATGGATGCAAAGGCTGCCCAATGCAGAGAACGCACCGTGGTCTGATCCCCATCCGTGGTGGGCAGCTGGTGAGACGGCCCGGAGCAGTGCAGCTTCCTGCCTGTCTGCCTTCCTGCAATCACCTCCCTGGAGAGCAAGCTGGACCGAGCAACTTGCTTCCAACCACTAGATGATGGCAAGGGCGCAAAGCCGTCACATCTGACACTGGGTTCTGAAGAGACTACGTCCTCCTCCTTGGAGCCCGTGAGGTTCTCTAGCTTGCCTGCTCTGTTGCTGTGATCCAAGCCACCCTTGGAGAAGCCCACATGATGAGGCACTGAGGGAGATGTTGGCAAACATCCTGTGAGGAGCTGACATTGGTGCCCAATAGCCAAGAGGAGCTGAACCCTGTATCAACTGCCTGAGTGAGCGGTGAGCAGGCCATTTCCCCATCAAACCTTTAGGTGAGACCAGGTTAGCTCAATTGGTAGAATACTCTGCGTGCTGAGGCCCTGGGTTCGATCCCCAGCACCTCAAAAATGGGAGAAGGACCTGGCAGCCCACTTAGGAAACAATCAGCCATTGAGAACTCTAGGAATCACAGAGAAGCACTGACATAGTGCCAGGCACGGCACAGTATTGGGGAGTGTTTCATTTTGTTGTACACAGGGTCACTGTAAGTCAGACCTGACTCTATGGCACCTAACCACAACATAACAACAGAAGCACAGCAGTAATTTCCCAAGGGACACTGAGGCAGAGGTTCCCACCCAGTCACACTTGGTTGTGATGCTCAGGAGCGGTGAGGTCCTGACACCCATGTAAGCTTTGAGGCCAAGTGACCAGGTGAAAGACCTGCATGTGGAGTTGAGGTCACAGCTGTGCTGCAGAGTAGCCTAAGCTGTGCCCTGCCGTTGCCCAGTGCCGCCCTGCCGTGATTCTGTGGTGAGACTAAAAACAAAGTGCAGATGTTTCAGTAGTAAAATGTGAAGCAGAGACTCGCAGGGGCACTCCATGGCAAGATGCCAGGAGCGTGGCGAGGCACTGGCTGGAATGACCCCACAGTCACAAGCATGCGGGAGGCAAATTATGTCCTAAAGAGTAAACCTGCTTCCGAGTAAAAGCCCACCGACGTTAGTGCCCAAAGGGCTCCGAGTCCCTTTGCCCACGTTAATAAGCATCAGAGGATCTTGATCTCCGGGGTTTTTCTGACTGATCCTCCACCAGGTTGCTCTTGACGCCGGGGTGGACCCAGGGCTCTGTGTGCCACCAGCTTGCCCCTGGGGCTGCGCCTCACTCAGAAGTGTTATCAGTTCCAGGAAGTGTCTGAAGACTCCAAGTGTCCATGGACAGCACTACTGTAAACCCCACCTGGCTCAGAAGACACCACACCTCCGTCCCTGGTGTAAGTGTCCCGGGGAAAATGGTCTTCCAGAACCCAGCGCTCGGTGTTGGCAGCGCCTCCCCGGATGTGGTGGGTTTGAGAGGAGAGCGGAAGGCGAAAGCGTCTTGGCTTTGACTGTCCACCCTTCCGACCTGAGGTCACAGGCTGGACGGCAGGGGCTGCGCTGGGTGCCGGCTCTGGGACGGGTCTCTTACCAACTGCAGGACGTGCGCCCGCCCCCTGGTCCTCTCCGTGTGAGTGGGGCTGGGATGGTCCCTGCACTACACAGCCACACAGCCTCTCCCCCTGCCAGCCGCTCTCTGCCCTGCAGTGCCCCTGGCTGGTCCCGGCCCTTTGTTACTGTGAGGGAATTTTCTTAGTCACCTGCCTGGCAGCGGGAGCCTCTCCCCACCTCTGGATTGAGCCAGTGGAGGCCACAACAGGGCTTGTGCTCAGTCTGGAGAAATCCCAAGTCCAGGAGGGGGCCCCTGCGTGTGCAAGGATGCCGGAGCCAGAGCGCACACACCCGGCAGCCCGCACCAGCCACACGCCTGGGCCCTGGCAGCATTCTGTGCCTACACTAGACCCAGTTGCCTTGGCCTTAAGGGGAGCACGTGTTGCCGACCCACCTCCCTGTGCCAAGCAGCGCTCAGGAGCTTTTTCCACTGTGGCATCTTTGTCCCGTCTGCCCATCAAGGCCCCGGAAGCCCCAGCATCTGGCTTAGTTAGGCCCACTTCTGATGTCACATGTACCTGAGCAGTGGCCAGGGCTTGCGTGGCCTCTCCCAGCCTCAGATCTCCCTGCCAGACCTCTATCTCCCTTTCTGTGGAGACGCAGCCACGTGTGCATAGGTGGAGCAGCCTCTACTACAGCCAGCCCACAGGATGAAGGACTTGCGAGGCCTCCCAAGTGCCCGGGTCCAGCCCGGCCAGGTCAGAAACCACGAGTCCACCCGGTGCCGTCCTCACAAAGCAGGGCCTAGGCGGCCGCTGCGGGAGCCTTGGCTCATTCTCTGCGGTCCTCCCAACGGAGCACAGGGCCAGCTGCAGCCAGGGGTGGCCAGGAGGGGCCAAGGGCAGCTCCCTCAGCTGGCAGGTGCCCGGGAGGATGGCAGGGGCCGGCGTTGAAGCAGATTGGAGGGCAGAGGGGCGGGGACAGTTCAGGTGTTCGATGGTGTGACACAGAGCTGGGCGAAGGGGAAGGGGGCCGGGGGACCCCCCGTGCTCCGCCTTGGGCAGGCAGGGGCCATGGCGCTCGGCCGTGGGCAGCCAAGGGAGCAGCCGATCGGGGAAGATCATGAGCTCTGCTGTAGTGTTGCAGCCGGGGCTGGTGGACATCGGTGGACACACACCTGGCATCTGCTGAGCTGAGCTGTGGCCCCTCTGCAGCGCCCTGTGGCCTGTCCTGTCCCCTGGAGTCCTGAGGTGGCAGTGCTCCCCAGACGTCCTTGCCCTGCACCTCAGAGCCCAGGCAGCTGTCCAGTCTCACCCCCCCCCTCCACATCCAGCTCCAAGCAGCAGGGACAGAGGAGGCGCTGAGGGCTTGGGGTTAGTGAGCCAATGCCAGAAACCCGAGGCAGAGGAAGGCAGGAAAAAGACAGGCTCACCACGGGGCAGGCCTGGGCTCCCCAGGAAGCAGCCAGGTACCCCATCCAGCTGAGCCTCCCCATCTCCTTGCACAAAAGTCCTTAAGGGAAGAGAGGGGACAGCGCCTTGGGTGCCTCCTGCCTGGCACTGTGGCTCTGGGTCAGGATTCAGTGTGGCTGCTCCCCATCCTCTGCTGCCACTCCACACTCCTGGGAGCCACTACAGAGCCACTCTAGTGGCTGGGTGGTACCCTCTGGCTCAGTGTCTATCCAAATTTCTGTTAGCTTCTGTTGTGGCTACATTGTGGTTAGGTGCCATCGAGTCGGGTCTGACTCACAGTGGCCCTGTGTACAACAGAATGAAAGGTTCTCCAACACTGTGCCATGCCTGGCACTATGTCAGTTCTTCTGCCCCACATCCCATAGCGGGGCCTCGCCCCTGAGGCAAGAGCTATTCATTGCATCCAAACATCTGGGAGGCTTGGACCTGGCCTTCCAGGGAGGCGGGTGTGATGGGGTGTCGTCCTAGAAGAGGCAAAGATGGCCAGAGGTTTCGGGAGGTGAAGGCACCGGGCCAGCACCCTCAGCCCTCAGGGAAGATGCTGGGGGCTGCTCTCGGCCTCCATCACCCTCTGCCTGAGTTGCGCTACAAGCCCAGCACAGTGCCATCTGTGCACAGTGCCAACGGAGGGACCATGCATGTGGCCCAAGGACAGGCCCCATGCAGCTGAGACCATGCGCCAGCACAAAGAAGAGGGCCCTGGGTTCTCCGCCCTGCTACAGCCCAGCTCCTGACACCGGCTCCCTGGCAGGGCCCAAGTCCCAGCAGCACCCACCCCCACCCCCAGGGCACAGACATTCGGCTCATCCAAGGCAGACACTGGGGCATCACGTGGTCTCTCACTCGGACACTGATGCGGCCTCCGCGCGGTGGCAGGGCCCAGAGGCAGAACCACAGGCCAGCCACGTGCCCGTGGGAGCGGGCGAGGCCGCTGCTGGGGACACCTGACTGTGGTGGGGCTGGAGCTTGGCCGGGGGGAGGCAGACCCTGGACCTCCCGGGTGTCCTGGCCAGCTCAGGCTGCTTCACAAGTCCCACAGGCCAGCTGGCTGAACGTTTATCTCTTCACTGTCCTGGAGGCTGTAGTTAAGGAGGGGGAGTGGTGGGCTGGTCTCTCCGTGGCCACTGGCTTGACTGTAGGTGTTAACTGCGCTGGGTCATCTGGGGCTGCACCTCTGTGTGCCTGTGTCCTCATCTGCCCTGCTAAGAGCACAGTCCTCCCAGTCACCCTGTTGTTGTTGTTGTTAGGTGCCGTCGAGTCAGTATCCGACTCATAGCGACCCTCATAGGGTTTTCAATGGATGACTGTTCCGGGATTGCCTTGGGAGTGGGTTGCCACGTCCTTCTCCCATTTTTGTGGTACTGGGAATCAAACTCGGGACCTTAGAGACTGCAGAGCAGCACTCTATCAACTGAGCTGAATCCCCACTCCCTAGTCACCCTAGTGACCTCATTTTAGCTTAATTGCCTCCTAAACGACCCTGTCTCCAAACACAGCCACATCCTGAAGCCCAGGGGCTCACAGGTGAGGCCCTCACAAAGGACGGGTCCCCCCGGGGAAGCAGGCATGAGAAAGAAGCAATGTCAGGCCGAGGTGGGGTGCTGGCCTCACTAGGGCTGAGCACTGCAGGTGAGAGTCTGCGGGCCCCCACAGGGGTACCCCCACATATCAATACCCCCAAGGCTGATCTGGGGGCTCCCCTCTAACCTTCCCCAGGAGCACCCATAACAATGCAAACTTTCACTCTCCGAGCCCATGACTTTCCTGCAAGCGGATCTCTTTGCATAACTAAAATGATTATTGTACCCTCGCAGCTGGTTCCGTCACTTTCCTGGCCCTGGCCCCGGATGCTGGTATGAAGTCTTATTTTTGGTTTTGATTTGTGGTCTCTTTGTAGTTTGAGGTGCTAGGGGGAGTAGGGTGAGGGGCTCTTGATTAGGGGAAGGTTGGGGGAAATCCATTCTTCCCCTGGATCAGGGTCCCGGGGACCCAGCTGAGGGGCAGAGTGGCCCATGGCAGGGCCCCAGGGCTGCAGGTCTCAGCCTCTGCGCGGCACCAGGCCCGCACCTGTCAGGGCTGGCGGAGGATCTGGGCACACAGAACACGGTCTCCAGAAATTCTCTCTCTGTCTCGCTTCTCCTCAGCCCCCTCTCACTTTCTCACTTCAGGTGAGTTTGCGGGGTTTGGAAGAAACTCGGATCCTGAGTTTTGAGAGACTGGCGTTGGATTAGATCCTGTTCTAGACGTCTGCCCACACCAGAGTTCTAGGCATTCACAGTCCTGGCGGACACGGCGCCCTCTTGTCCTCAGCCAGCCTGGCTACGTCTCTTCCCGACGACAGTGACTGTGTGTGCTTTGCGACTTCTACATGTCACAGAACGTGTCACCAGGAATTTCCTGGCCTCTGCTTTGTTACCGCGTGGCAGACGTAGCCAGGGATTCTGGATCCATCTCAGCCCAGGTCTCAGAACCCACGTCAGGCACCGAATTCCTCAGTGTTCCCTTCTCCCTCAATGTTCTCCCGAATGGAGACAGGACGTGCAGTGGACAGTCTCACAGAGACGCATCAGCCAGCGCTCGGGCTCAGGTCAGACTGGCCAGCTGGACACAGCCCCTGGGAACGCCATTCCCTCATGTACAGAAGCAAAAATTAAAGTAACTTATCTCTCAATTGCTGTGACACTGAACACAGAAGGCCAAAGGGACTCTATAGGACAGACAGACTCTATGCCGACACCATTAAGTGCTCCCCCACTCACCCTGCTCGCGTCTGTGCCCTCACAGGAATGAAGTCCATTCCTCCCTTCCCCTAGGACTCAGTGGGCCCTGTCCTTCCTTGACTAACAGAACGGGACAGAAGGATGACCCTAAGGCTTCTGAACAGAGGTCTTAGGAGTGTTGCCTAAGTGATGAGAGCCCTGGAGCACTCACTCTGGGGAGGGCCAACATGTGCAAGAAGCCACTTAGGCCCAAACCACCATGATGTGAGGAAGCTCAAGCTAGCCAGGCAAAGAGGGATGACAGTGCCAAAGAATGGTAGGTGTTGGACCTGGAAATGAAGAGTTTGTCTTTACAGAGGACGTCCATCCAGCCCCGGCTGTCACAGATGAACCCCACAGCCCAGCCTGTCCTTAGTTCCTGGCCCACAAAATCATGAACCAAAGAACATTGTAATATTAGCCACTAAGTTTGATAGTTACGGGCTGGGATTTAGCTCAGTTGGTAGAGCGCTGCTCTGCAGTCTCTGAGGTCCCGAGTTTGATTCCCAGCATCGTGGAAATGGGAGAAGGACGTGGCAATCCACTCCCAAGGCAATCCCGAAACAGCCACTGAAAACCCTATGAGGGTCACTATGAGTCGGACTCAACCCAACGCCACCTAACAACAACAACAACAAGTTTGATAGTTAGGCCACTTAGTAGTGATAGATAGTTTTCTTATTAGCGAGGGATCAATCAAGGAAGCCAAGCATCTGAGTGTGATAAAATAATGGATGTATTACAAGATCAAGCCTGGCAGAGTTGTGGAGGCTGGTGAGGTCCACACAGCTGTGACCAGTGTGGTACGTGGAGGCTAAGGTCTCTTTGCATCAGCCTGGATGGCAGATGGAGGAAGCACAGGAAGAGAAATGGATGGAGCAGGAGCAAGCCGGAGCCTGGGGACAAAGTGGGGTCCTGGCATCTCTCACCACCTCCAATCACAAGCAGTCACCACCTGCAGATGCTGACGGGGTCACGATGGGTACTGAGAGTCTCTGTTCCAATCCCTCCTGCTGAAACTGGTGCCCTAGGACCCGGCACTGCAGAAGGGCCTGAGCCAAACCTCACTGACCTCCACAGTGACATTTTGGGTCTCCTGGAATCAGTGTCAGTTCAAAGCCAGTGTCCAGCAGCCCCAAAAAGATCTGAGAATTTCCTTTTCCCCTTTGCAAGCTCAGTTGGTAGAGCGCTGTTCTGCAGTTTCTGAGGTCCCGAGTTTGATTCCCAGCACTGCAAACATGGGAGAAGGATGTGGCAATCCACTCCTGAGGTAAATCCCAAAACAGTCAGCCAGTGAAAACCCTATGAGGGTCGCTACGAGTTGGATATGACTCGATGGCACCTAACAACAGCAACAACGATGCCATAGTGCTGTGTGCACAGTGGCCCACGACTCATAGGAACATGAGACCCTGAAAGAGTGGCGGAGGGGCAGCAGCCAGCAAGCAAGCGGGGTCAGCGTCCACCTGCAAGCCACAGCCACATCCCCCTGCAGGCCTGCCTGCCAGGTTCAGCCACTCAGATTCCTACAGAGGACTCTGTGGCCCACATGGAGCCAGAGCCACACGGAAAGCCCACAAGGCAAGACTGCGGCAGGCTGCAGCCCTGCCCCACATCCAGGGCCACTGCTCCCACCTCCACATGGGATTAGATATCTCCAGACAGACACTCACAGAGACTCACGGACGCCCAGCCGTGCGCAAGCGCACGTGCACACATACACGCACACACTGACGCGCGCGCACACACGCAGACACACAGAGCTCAGTGGCTGCTTTGGCTCCTGCCTCCTCTCTCCACACTACACTTGCCAGAAGGACCTCTGACCTCCTTCCTGTGGCACCACCTCAGGACCAGCCCTCCCCCTCCCCACCCCATCTGGGCCCAACCCCCTACCACTGACCCCATTGGCTGACCGGCTTGCGAGGTGGCAGTGCCCCCAGATGCCAGGCAGTGTTGCCAGAGCTCTGTTCGCTGAGCATTCTGCTTTCCCACGAAAGAGGCAGAGCAGGCACAACTGCGCCTCACTGAGTTCTGGATATCAAGATGATAAAATGGAGCCGTCTGCAGCCCCAAGAAGGCAGAGAGCAAAGGACGCTACCTGCAGACCCCATGAGGACCCGGCTTCATGCCTCACAGGTCAGCCTGGAGAAATCACAAGGGAAGCCTGGAGGGGGCAGCTGTGTGAGGGGGCCCACTGGGTGCTGGTGTCCAACCCTCAGCCTGGATGGGAGGGAGGCAGGGGAGGCCCGGTGCCTCCACACTGGAGTTCCACGGTTCACAACCTCTGTCCTGCAGGGCCTCAACCAGCCTAGCCCAGCAAAGCCCTGCTCTGCACCCAGGCAGCCCCTGGGCATTGCCGTGGGGTTTTGCCCACCGAGGGCCCTGCCATGGCTCTCTGCATTTGAGCTCTGTCTCTCCAGACCCACCTCACCTCCAGCAGTGCCAGTCCAGGAAATAGAAACTCCCTCCTCCGCCCCAGGGCCAGTGTCTTCCTTGTACCACCCGGGCATGGATGGCCGGGGCTCTGCAGAGAGGGCAGAGCAGGCACGTCGCTCCTTTACCTGCAGACGTCCTCGGAGCCCTCATGTGGCGGCCCCCAAAAGGACTCTGATGCCTCCCTGTGCCAGAAGCACCCCTTCACCACAACATGGCTATGGGAGCCCGTGTACCCCAGGGCAGGGTCTAGCCTCAGCACTTCAGACAGCTAGACCTTCCTCCCAACCTGGGGGCAGACTGCTGCGGGCATCCAAAGACGGGGTTAGGAGGGTGGTGCTGAAGGGGTGGCCCCGGAGCTGCACATCAGGAAGGCTCATCTCACTGGCCTCTGCTCCCTCCATGGCCTTGTGGCAACTCCATGTGATGGAGGCAGTTACTGTGGGTATGCGTGTGCGTGGACAGGTGCACGTGTGTGCACAGGTGCCTTGCGTGCACATGTGGGCCCGTGTGCACGCACCTGGATGTGTGAGGTATGTGTGCACGTGTGTGGGGGTGGGTGCACATGGGGGGAGAGAGGAAGAGATGGAGAGACAGGAAGATAGAGGAAGAGGCAGAGGGAGAGACTGGCAGCAGCAGGAGATGGGGGTGGTGGGGGGAGAGGAGGAGACGCTTTGTCCCCCCGCCCCCGGGAGTGCTTGTCTATTACTCTGTGATGCAAACTCCATGGCTAGAGCAATACCCGCTGCCCTACCCAGAGGAGGATGGGGGAGGACCTGGAGCACGCAGGAGCAGCTCAGGCTGGTCTTTGCCTAGCCCTCCCTGGTTGAGGGGTGGACCCCGAGAAGCCCCTGGGGAAGGTGGTGACAAACCACCAAAGGCCCCTCCCAGAAGGCAGGAAGGAAGCAGCTTCGTGCACAGCCCGCCGAGCCCAGAAGTCTCCGCAGAGAGCCCTGTGGTCTGCAGCCAGGAGGACAGGAGAGGCGGCAGTGGCCCCAGGAGGCTGAGCCTGTCCACAGCAGAGTTTGAGGCTCTTTCTCCCCCCTTCCACTTCGCCAAAGGAAGGTAATGGCACACGTGCCACTGCCACTCCCTGGCCCAGCCCGAACTGGGGACTCTCCCAGTCACTCTGGGAGTGCACAGCCCATCCATAGGCACAGGCGCCTCCCAGAGTGAACCTGGAGCTGCCGGTGACTGCCCATGTGGGGAACGGGCAAGGGGCTGTAGGGGACCAGAAGGGTGAGGACGAGGCAGGTGGTGAATCAGAAGCCACCTTGGCAGCCCAGGACGTTGGCTCTGGCTGATGACCCAGCACGGGGTGAACTGAAACCCTCTGCTGATGCCTAAGATGCCCAGACTCAAGCCTCTGAGGTCTAGCCTTCGCCCCTTCCTCACCGATGCCCTCAGAGGCCACTCCTCACCTTCTCTTTCCAGACACCTGTTGGTCTGTGTGGCTTCCTCTGCTGGCCTCCTTCCCCGGGGCCTGGGCTATAGAACACTCGCTCTCTCCTGCCTCCCCCACCCGCAGCACTCCTGGAGGGGCTGTGCGCTCCCTCGATGCTCTTTTTCCCCAAGAACAGGTTCTGGCAGAAAGAAGTTCACATGGGAAGCTGGGAGGCTTTGGAGGCAGCAGGCAGACACGGTCGCTCAACCGGCGGGAGTTGCAGGGGGGGAAGCAGTGCGCTGCCCATGTAACGACAAGGCGTCACAACCAGGAGGTGCTTCTGGGATTGCCGCACACGGCCCTGCTCAGACGTACAAAACGGTTCCTGGCAGAGGCACAGGCCAGCTGCCCTGCACGCTGACCAGATTGAAGGCTGATGATCCGGACTGCGAAAAGAGCCCAGAATGTGCCGGAGCCCCTATTCCCAGCAGAAACCTTGGGCCAGAGATAGAGGGAGACCAGAGCAGGATCCAGCCGGGGGTGCCTGGTTCACAGCCATGACCCTGAGACCCCTGTCCTCCTCCGCATCTGTCTGGAACGTGCAGATGCAGACACTGCCTGCCGCCTGGCACCCTGTTGGCCTCATCGTGATCATGCCCCCCATGTTGCCATCCCAGCTTCCCCTCCCCCTGTGGTGGTTCCACTGGATGACCCATCTCCCCCCAGCCCAAGAGCCCCCTGCGCTTGCCAAGTTGAGAGCCACTGGTCAGCACTTTGGACAGCTCCCGGGTGCCAGATAGGGTGCTCACCACTCTGCAAGTGTGGATGTGAGGGGAGCCTGGGGTCCCGATTGCACTCCTCGGGGGTCATCTTGACTGCCCACCACAAGGCAGAGCACCTAATGGAGGGGACCATGCCTGGGTCAGTGCCCTGCCCTCTACACATGCCTAGATCCTGCCCTGGGGCTCCTGCAGGCTCTCTGACAGTAGTGAGACAGTGAACAGGAGCGCAAACCCTCCGATGGACATCCAGACTCCCTCTCGGAAAGGACAGCTGCCAGCTTCCCGCAGGGCTGCCCACACCCAGGTGCCTTCAGCTGCCCTTTGGGTTTGACCCAGGCATCATTGGGCTGGTGCCCCGGCTCACCCTTTCCTCCACTCGGCCTGGTTCCTTTCCCTCCCTTCTACCCACATGGCACCCAAGGCCATGCATCCCTGCCCCTCGCCGAGTCCACGGAGCGCAGGCTGCAGTGACGAATGAATGAGTGGGTGAATGGAGGGTGGGGTGGTGCTGGCATGGCAGGGACCATCACATTTTAAAATGAGAGAAGAAGAGAATAAGGGCAGGGAGCCACCTCAGGGTTGAAGGAAATCATTAGAAGCTGTCCTGCTTGCGAGATGATGGCGTGGGACACAGGGAACAATTAACCAGGATATGTTAGATGTTGTTGTTAGGTGCTGTTGAGTTGGTATCCAACTCATAGCGACCCTCATAGGGTTTTCAATGGCTGACTGCTTCGGGATTGCCTTGGGAGTGGGTTACCAAGTCCTGCTCCCATTTTTGTGGTGCTGGGAATCGAACTCCGGACCTCAGAGACTGCAGCTCCAGTGCTCTACCAACTGAGCTAAATCCCAGGCCTAGCCAGGATATAGGTTGCTAGAAAGTGGGTGCTGGGTGAGGGGGCCCCCAGCAATGGAGGTCACTGGGGACCTCTGCAGAGGCAGTAGAGCTGGGTCTTCCCAGCCTGCTTTGCAGGGGTATGGCTAGACTTACCAAGAAGTTGAGCTAGATTGGGTTTTCTTCCCCCACCCAGCTCCTGAGAGTTGCCTCCATAAAGCTGAGGTAAGAATAGGTGTTTTTCTCCCCCAAAATAGGTCTTTTCTCCTTCAGAGCCATTTTTACCTTAACCATCGGGGCTGACAATAAGCTGATGTGTTCGTGTACGCTCCGAAGTCACAGGCATTTCTCCCCAGTGACAGCCACCTCCCATAGGAGCATGGTCTCTCCCGGGAAGTTTGCTCAGTGCTGAGCACTGCTGGTCCCCCGCCTACCTTGCTTCCCTTTCCTGTAACTGAATGCACAGTTCATTAAGATCTTTGGTAGTGGCGGAAATGTTACAGGGGAAGAGAAAGCCGTTGACAATTTTATTTTTAAAAGTAACTAAGAATAGGGTGAATCTTGTAAAAATAGCAAGGCTGCCAACAGGATTGTGTTCAAGGCCAAGTTCTCTTCCAGAAATCAGAGTATGGCATCCAAAAAAGGATGGGGAGCAGGGCTTAGCCTCAAGTTCTCCTGCATAGTCAGGGAGGTCTCGGGACAAGAATGAGACACGTCCCCTGGGGCCCCGCGTGGGCCACCTCTGACCTCAGTGTTCACAGAGGGTCTAGGCTGCTCCTGGTCCCAACCCGTTCAAGACTGGGCCCTCACCCTATGGACACATGGAGCACAAAGATGCAACCCCCATGCCTTTGGGTGAGACCCACATATCACCTGAAGAAATCCAGGCCCTTTCCCCTGGGGCCATCTGTCCTGTGGTCAGACGGCTTGTTGTGTTGTTGTTAGGTGCTGTGGAGTCGGGTATCCGACTCATAGTGACCCTCATAGGGTTTTCAATGGCTGACTGGGGATTGCCTTGGGAGTGGATTGCCAGGCCCTTCTCCCATTTTGGGGGTTCTGGGAATTGAACTCGGGACCTCAGAGACTGCAGCACAGCGCTCTACCCAACTGAGCTAAATCCCAGCCCATCAGATGGCTTAGCAGATGCCTAAGCGGGGTAGGAAAGGAGCAGGTGCCTTCACAAAGCCCCCATTTTTAATTTGAAGAACTCAGGAGTTTCCATGGGAGAGGAGAGGACTTGGGAAGGTTCTTTTCTTCCAGCTCCTTACAGAAAGAATGGAAGCTATAGGGTCAAAAGTCTTCACCCAAGGGGACCCGAATCAAGAGAGAATGTCAGAGAGGAGACGCTGCAGAACCAGAAGCGATGGCATGTGGGCTGGAGAGGCCACTGAATGTCACATGGAACCAGGGATCCTAAGGGCCCTTCCAGCTCAGAACGTGTAGGTTCCCCGGTGTCTCGGGCAGCCCTCGTCCCACGGCTCCCGACTCTTCACCCTCCCGAGGCAGGCAGGGGTCTGTGGGTGGAGACTGAAGGGTGGGTGAGCTCCCTGCTGGCTGGGGAGGCTCCACAGAGGAGGGGACACTCCTGTCACATGGTGGCTCCATGTCCTGCCAGGGACCGGGCAGCAGGGAGAGAGTCAAAGACATTCTGGATGAGCCGCACATCCTTGGAGGGTGGGAAGGCTGGGGCCAGGGTGAGTCCTGGCTGCTGGGGAGGGCCAGGGTGGGACAGCAGGAAAAGACGCCCAATGCTCACGTCCTAGAATCTCACACAGCTTGTTTCCACAGAGCCGTGGCAGCTGACCGCCATGAAGGCTGCCCAAGAGGAGGGGAGGTGGAGAGGTGGCCCCGCCACTCTGCGCCAGCCTCTCCTGGACCCCAAACTAGAGTCTGTGGCTTCTGGGAGCTCGCTCCCCCTGGGGGGGCCTCTGGGTGAAAAGACTGTGAGCAAGCACCCTCGGGGCATTCATCCTTGAGCATCTGCTGAGCACCTACTGTCTACCGGGGTTCTGAGGTTCAGAAATAAACCTGGAGGAGGAGGAGGAAGAGGCTCATGATCAGCCAGAGCAGAGCCTTGTTCTCTGGGCTGTGACCTGAGTTGGTCTCACGTTCCAGGAGCTTGTGGCAGGGGATGGGGAGATGCCAGCTGGGGAGGCCCCGGACAGGAGGGACACCATTGTTTGTCATGAGAATCCAGAGGGAAGAACGGCTGGCCCCAGGCCCCCAGCTGGCACCTGAGACCCTGAGGGTCCTCGCTGGTGGACAGCGACAAGAAACAGAGTGTGACTTGCTGCAGAGGCAGCCCATACCACACACACCCCATGCCCCCTGCCGCCAGGAGCTCCAGGCGCAGCGTCCAGACATGTCTACGCGGGCGGAGGGGTTGATGGCTCAGCGGGGAGTCTTCAGGGCTGTGCTTCTGATCAGGAAGAGAAGAAACCACGACGTTAATTGAGTCAAATTCCAGGAGGCACCAGTTGGCTTCCACGTCTCCTCCCCCGTCCTTCCTAGGCTGGGCTCGGACGCGCCCTCTGCCAACCCCTCACGCCCCAGGCCCTTCTGCAGGGTGGCCTGAGCGCTCCCATCTGTGGGCACAGGGACTCTGCCCACCGTGCACCATGAGAGACCCCCTTTCCCCCGACCCCTGGGCCACTTCCAAGCCCGCCAGGCGGACCCCAGCAGCCAGCACTGTGCCTGTGCACTGAGCCACTTCTTGTGCAGGCAGAAGCACCAAGAGCCCGCCCTGCAGCAGAGCTGGGCAGAGTGAGGGTGGCAGTGGTGGCTGCTGGTCCTGACCTTGCTGGGGAGTCTTGGGGCTGACATGCTCTGCCTTCCAGGGTGCCCCAGCGCCAGTGGGTGGCCTGGGTGGCTGTGGTGGCTTCCAAAAAAGGATGGGGAGCAAGGCTTAACCTCAAATTCTCCTGCATAGTCAAGGAGGTCTCAGGACAAGAATGAGACACATCCCATGGCCTGCTGTCTCCTCCCGGCCCTCCTTCCCCTACTCGCCCTGCCCTGTGCACCCCTGACTCTGTGCCCTCTACTCGCCGGCTCAGGGTCCAGCGTCCTTTCCAGTGTGTGGCTGTCTTTGTCTCTGTGCGCAGGTGTGCAGCGGCAAAGGCTATGCTCTTCCGGACCCGCAGCAGGGCCTCATCTCCCCACTGAGAGGTGAGGCCTCTGACAGAATCCGCATCGAGCTCTGTGGTGACCTTGGGCCAGACTCTTAACTCCAGAGGACCAAATCCTTCATCTTTAAGATGGGAACAGCTCCACCAAGACACACCAGGGGCCCATCAGGATTCAGGGACATGTCTGTAAGCTCGTCAGCCATGCCATTGTCACAATAAATGACCACAGCCTCTCTCCCTCCCACGCCAGCCTGCTGCTGCTCCAAGGAGGGCCGGGATCCGGTAAGCGGTTCCACAGCCTTCCAGGAAAGCAGCTTTCTCCCGCCCTAAAGCTGGCTACTTACCTGCTATTTGTTTTGTTGTTGTTGTTGTTGTGTTTTTTGTTTGTTTGTTTGTTTGGGGGTTTTTTGGTTGGTTGGTTGGTTGGTTTTTTGTTTTTTTTGTTTTTGTTTTTGTTTTTGCAGTACTGGGGGTTGAACCCAGGGCCTTGCGCTTGCATATTCTGCAAGTGCTGGACCACTGAGCTGCACTCCCAGCCCATTCTTTTTTACTTTTTGCTTTTTGAGACAGGTTCTCACTAAGTTACTCAGACTGCCTTGTCTCGAACTTGCCATCCTCCTGCCTCTGCCTCCCAAGTTGCCAGGATTAAAGGCATATGCTACCAGGCCTGGCTTTGCCTGCTATTAATAATGTATGTGAACATTGTTGAGGCACCACTGTGTACAACTTTGCTTCTGACACTGACCAAACAGTGACTCATTCAGCTACGAAGTGGCCTGGCTTACAGGTGAAGAGGCGGAGAGTGGTGTGGACGCTCCTCCCAGAGTTAAGCGGTGCCTCTTCTGGTCCACACCCCCCAGAGATGACCTCCACTCCCTGGGATACCCACTGCAGCCCACTCACAGGGAGTCAAGACAGTGAAGTGCCCTGGTGTCCACCAACGGCTCAGTGGGGGAGGGAATGTCGTGGGTACACCACGATTCAGCTCTTAAAGGGAACAAGAGACCACCATTTGTGACAAAGGGCATCAAGCTGGAGGGGACTCTGTTAAGTGAAATAAGCCAGATCTCTCTTTATGTGGACTCTGAAAAAATTCCAAATATATAAAAATATATGTGGAACCAATACGTAGAACAGTGTGTAGAGGGCAGGGAGGGGTGGGAAAATGTAGGTCAAAGTTACACGGTCGCACTGACGGAGGATGGGTAAGTCTGGAGATGTAATAGAGAGCACAAGGGCTATAGGCAATAATATCATGTTATATGCTGAGATTTTCTAAGAGAGAGCGTCTTAGATGTTCTTACCCGCCCACACAGGGGAGCGGGACCTGGCAGCCCACTCCCAAAGCGATCAGCCATTGGAAACCCTATGAGTGGCAGAGAAGCACTGACACAGTGCTGGGCACGGCAGCGGCAGGGAGTGGTGTTTCGGTCTGTTGTACACAGGTTCGCTATGAGCTGCACCCAGCTCGATGGCACCTAACAACAACAACAACCCCCCCACACACAAAGGCAACTGTGCGAGGTGAAGGATATGCCAGTAGGCTTACCTGTTGGAACCGTGTACACAAGTGCACCGTAACACCCTGCTGTTCATCTTCAGTTCACACAACACACACTGAAAAGCTCAGCCAGGCGCAGTGGTGGACACCTGTCACTCCACTGACTCCAGAGGCAGGGGCAGGAGGATCACAAGTCCAAGGCCAGAGGCAGCCTGTATAACATAGTGAGATCTTGTCTAAAAAAAAGTACAAAGCAGGCTGGGGTGCAGCCCAGTGGGAGAGCGTTTGCAAAGTATTGGGAGGCCCTGAGTTCAACCATCAAATCACAAAGGAAAAAAAACCTGAACCATTGGAGGCACCGAGAGGCTTCACCACCTGCCTGTGGTCACACAGCTAAATGTCAAGGCCAGGATTTAAGCTCAGACGCTTTGCCTGTGTGGTCCCCATTAGACTCCCTGCTATGCATCCTCGTTGTTGTTGTTAGGTGCCGTCGAGTCGGTATCCAACTCATAGCGACCCTCATAGGGTTTTCAATGGCTGACTGTTTCGGGATTGCCTTGGGAGTGGATTGCCACATCCTTCTCCCATTTTTTCGGTGCTGGGAATTGAACTCGGGACCACAGAGACTGCAGAGCTGCGCTCTACCAACTGAGCTAAATCCCAGCTGTCCATCCTCAGGGCTCATTTAATAAATGCTCGAGGTACCATTGCCACCGGGGAACAACTTGATCTCAAGCTGCATTGATTCCTCTGTTTCCTGAGACTCTGCACAGGCTATGCTCGGGCCGTCTGGAGTTGCGATGTGCTAATGTTGAGACTGTATTAAACTCAGCCCTACTTGCCAAAAATAACCCTATGTCCATATGGCCTCTCACTCCAGCGCAGTACCATCAAGAACAGCAGGGTGCTGAGGCGTGAGCCTGCAGAGGCAGCGGGCGAGGACCTCCGGGTCTGGGGTCCTCGAGGGGTGAGTGACTTGGACACCCTGTATGTCATAGTCAGGGCTGTGTTGAGGTTTAGGGAAACAGTCCTGACTTCCGGTATTGAGGAGCGGCTCACGCACAGGTCACCATGGAGAAGAGGGACCCAGAGAAGACAGAAAGGGGACGAGAAAACTATAGTCTTTAATGTCGTTAAGCAAAATGAAAAGTGGCAGGTGAGAAAACTTGCAAACGGAGTCCCTCACTCTATTCCATCCACTGCCCGCACTGGGCAGAATGGTTGCATCGGGAGTGATAGTCAGACCCCCACGATGTCAGGGTCCAGGAAGAAGACAGGACCAAGGGCAGAAGGGCCTGACTCTGCCTCACAAGCCCCAGCCCCACCCCCAGGCCATAGTCACCTGGCCAGTCTGGGGTCCTGGCAGCTGGCCTTCCACTCTACTGAGGAGGAAATGCCACCGGGGTTGGACCATGCCCCGGGCCATGTCACTGCCCCTGCCAAGATGGAATCCCGCTGTGCCTGGCTCTCAGCCAGGGTCTCTCCTACCCTGGGCCACCCTCACGGTGAGCCCAGCAGGGCTGAAGACAGAGGTGACAGCACCCAAGCTGCCGCGAGTCTCACTTCCCAGAGCGCCACCTCTTCAATGCGGGGCAGGTGTGTCTGGCTGGATGCTGGGTGCCTTTGAAGGGTGAAGCCCTGGGTGTCATGTCCGGATGGGGGCAGCAGGCTCGTGTTCCATTCCAAGGTGACGCCTGTCCATGGCCCTGGAGTGAGGAGGACAGCAAGTGACAGACCCGCACTCCAGGCTCCCAGCCGGTTATGAAAAGTAAATGTCATGTGCTGGAGGCGGGGGGTGGGGGGGGAACAGGTGCAGCCAAGAAAGGGGGCCACAGAGGCCAGCCCTGGGAAGTTTGCAGAGGGAGGAAGGCCCCCAATTAGAGGACAGTCACAGGGACCTTGGACCTCACCCTCCCCCCAGGCATAGCACAACAGGATTGCTGAGCTCTTCCAGATTTGCTGCCAACAGGGTCCCCAGTCCTTCCTCACAGAGGAGCGAGGCCTCTGGCCAGCTGAATAACAGCGCAAGAAGGAGGATTTCTGTGAACGTGAATTGGTGCCCACATGCTGGGGGCTCTCTCACCCCACTTCTACCATGGTCTGCAGGCAGGGGAAGTCTCAGGCCGCTCAGGGTGGGAAATGGACGGTAAAAATCATGGGTGCCATTTGGAGAGAAGACAGAAAGGACGGAGGCTGGAAGCGGTCAGTCAGTAATCTCTTCCACACCCAACGACAGGTCATAAATCCAGGAAACTTCAGAAGCACAAGTAAAGCTGTCCTTTTGAGAACACGCTGTTAAATACATCTCGTTTCTCAGAGTTTTAGGTTCACAGAAAAGCTGAGCAGAGAACACAGAGTTCCCACATAGCCTCCCACGCGTGCCGTGTCCTGGTTACCAATGTCTCGCATTGGTGAGGTGCATCTGTCACAGTCGATAGGCCAATGGCGATGCCATGCTATTCAGATCTATGTTTATCTCAGCTCTTCCTTGGGTGGTGCATTCCATGGGTTTCACCAAATGCAGGACATGTGTCCACCGTTACAGTGCCACGTAGGGTGGCTTCATGGCCCTTGAGTCCTTCCTTCCCTTCCTCCTGCCAAAGCCCTGGCAACCGCTGATCTTTCCATGGTCCCATCGTTTTGCTTTCCCCCGAACGTCACAGAGCAGGAATCATAGTCTGTCCCCTGTTCGGATGGGCGGCTTTCACTCGGCAACACGACCTGGGGATTCCTCCACGTGGCTTCGTGGCTTGAGAACTTGTTTTTATTGCTGAATTATATCCCGTCATCCGGATGGAGGACAGTTTATTTATCCACTCACCTACCACGGGACATCTCGGCTGCTTCTGCGTTTCATCCGTCATGAATGAAGTTGCTGTGAACACGCATGTGCGGGTTGTGGTGCAGATAGAAGTTTTTCATTCATCTGGGCAAACAGTAAGGAATGCGATCGCTGCCTGTTGTATAAGATGTGCTGTTTTCGTGAGACGTCACAGAGCCATCTTCTAAGCGGCTGTGTTGTTGGACGCTCCCAGTCGCGATGAGTGGGAGTTCCTGTTGCTCCACATCCCTGCCAGCATTTGGTGCTGTCGGTTTGGAGTTTCAGCTGCTCTAATAAGCGCACAGTGGAGTTCACTGTTTCAATCTGCACCCTTCAAGCGCCATGTGCTTATTTGCGTCAATGTGTCTTCTTTCATGCATTGCCTTTCAGACCCTGCCCTCTTCTTTAGTTATTTTCCTCTTGAGTCCCAAGGGTTCTCTGCATGATTTAGAAACAATGCTTTCGTCAGCTCTGCTTCTTGCAACGTTTCTCCTTGTCATCCTCTTGTCTTTTTGTCCTCTTCACGGTGTCTTTCAAAGCAGATTTTCATTTTCGTGAAGTCTGGCTTCTCTGCCTCCTTCTCTCTTCTTCCTTGCATAAATCAGGCCTTTGGTATAGTCTCTAAAACCTCATTGCCAAGGTCACCTGTATCTTCCATTACCTTTTTAAAGTTTCACAATTCTGCATTTTAATTTAAGTCTATGATCCGTCTTGAGTTAATTTTTTTGTCAAAAGTGGAAGGTCAGTGTCTACGTTCACTTTTTTTGCATGTAGATGTTCTTGCAAATATTTTTACACTGATTAAATGTTAATTATGAGGACTACAAAGAGGCTGGAAGATATTAGGATCACCATGAAGAGGAAGGCAGCAGACAATGGCTGCAGGTGAAGAAGTTACAACTGGGCTGATAAAAGGGGAGACAGGACCGACAAGAGACGAGGGGAGAGGCAAGAACGCAGCAGGTAAAGGGCGGTCTGTGGCACCTTAGGGCTGATGCGGCCCAGCGTAGCCCCGCAGATGTGGAAGGGCTCCTGGCCTGGACAAGGCCCGAAAAGGGACCCTCGGGCTAAGAAGGCTGATGTGTGGAGAAGTCCACACAAAATGATGGTGAGGGAGGGGGCTGAGACCCTCTCACAGACACCTCTGCTTAGAGGGACCCCTCCCTCTTACAGCAGGCAGACCCCACCCAGCCAAAGGGACAGGCAGAAATGTCAGGCCCTCCTGCACGCCCCACGTGGGACTCCCAGCCAAACGGCCTCACTTAAAAAAATGGGCTGGGGTCACGGCACAGCTCAGTAGTCCAGCACTTGCAGAGCATGCAGGAGCGAGGCCCTGGGTTCAACCCCCAGTACTGCAAAAAAAAAAAAAAAAAAAAAAGAAGGGCCACAGTGTTGTCTCTAGCACCCCCCACAAGGATGTGACCCTGTCCAGGGTCGAGGTGCACCCCTGGCCCACCATCCCCCACTCACCACCTCTGGCTGGGGCTCAGGGCTGGGCTGATCTTCAGTTACCACCAGGCCACCCACCCAGGCAGGAACAGCTGGTAGGTGAGCGTGGACAGGTGGATGGCACCCTCTGCCCTGGGCCCCCTGGGTAACCCGCTGCGTGTGAAGCGCTCCCAAAGCCACACTGTTCCTTCCCATGCTGCTCAGCACCCGCTGTCCTTAAGCACCATCTGTTCCCTCTGCGTCTGTGCCCTGCGCTCAGCCACACAGAACAAATCTGCTCCCTTGTCCTCGGGAAAGGGACCAATCCTGACGCTTGAGATTGGCCGCCATCTCCCCTCACCCCCTCCAGCGAGACAAGAGCTGCCGCCGGGGCCCCGCCGTCTGCCAGGGTTTTCTGAGGGTCAGTACGTGGGGTGCCCATCTGGAGGGGAAGGGACAAGTGCTCGGGAGCTTAGGTCTGGCCAGGGCCACCCAGGGAAGGGGGACGCCATGTACACTCAGTTCTGCTTGGGTCTGAAGGCCCCCTGCTCTCTGGGCACTGTGGGGCCATGGCCTGTCTTTTGCAAGCTGAGTACCCAGCCCCACACTCCCGGGAACCCAAGCTCTTCAACAACCCACTCCGTTGCCAGCCTTCTTCTGCCATGGGGCATCTCAGTCACAGAGGCACCTCCTGCTGAGCTGCCCCCTCTCCCTGGTCCTCTTCTGTGTCCACTGGGAATGCATCAGGTCTGACAGAAGATGCCAGACAGCAGTGTCCTAAACTGTGTTATTCTTGATCCTGGATGAATGGTCCAGGGTCATCTCAGTGACTGCAAACCACAGTCAAGAGCCCAGGCTCGTTTTCTCTCTGCCGCCAGGGAGCCTGTTGCCTCAGCTTTGCAAGATGGCCAATTCACTTCCGGGGTGGTGAACTTCAGGAAAAACGGAGTGGGCAGGGGCTTCCTCTGAATGCTGCCCCCACCAGGAAAGTGCCCCCACCACACTTCCTCCCACATCTCAGCCAGCTCCAGGCCACATACCTGCCAAAGGCCAATCACCAGCCCAAAATGACAAGGTGAATAGGTTGATTGACAGCAAGCACATCTCTCTTTCCAGGTGAGAGAGACAGGGTTTCACCTGGGCTCCACATGCCTAAAGCTACCTGAGGTCTCCCAGGAGATAGTGCAGGGGTGCACCCTGCAACCATTCAGTCGCCATGTAGGGTGTTGGTTTTGCCCCACAAAATTTAATCACCCTTTGGTATGAGAGCTTGAAAGTCTCTGTTGGAAGGATTTCATTTTAACAGAGATCAAAAATTTTAGCAAGAGCTGGGCACAGTGGCGCACGCCTGTAATCCTTGTGGCTCGGGAGGCAGAAGCAGGAGGATCGCAAGTTCAAGACCAGAGGCAGTCTATGTAACTTAGTGAAACCCTGTCTCAAAAAAGTAAGAAAATGGGCTGAGGGTGCAGCTCAGTGGTCCAGCACTTGCGGAGCATGCAGGTACGAGGCCCTAGGTTCAACCCCCAGTACCGAAAAAAATTAAAAATTTTTTAGCAAGAGTAACAATACAATATCAGACTCCAAGGCATCGCCTGCCAAGAGGCCACAGTGATCCAAAGCTGGGTGGTGGAGAAAGATCACCCAAGGGGAGTCCAGCAAATAGGGGGATGGATGACCAGATGGGGGAGGTAAGAAGAGAAGGCCCATGGCTGGGTGGGCACATGGAGAAGTGGATGGTGAGCAGACAGATGGGTGGGTGGAGGGCGAATAGGTAGATAGGTGGATTAATGCATGGGTGGGTGGATGAGTGATGGGCGGGTGGATGTGTCAGGGTGCCTCGGATCCCAGGCTTCCCACGTGGATGGATGAGGATGGATAGGGGTGTGGGTGGGTGGATGGATGGGTGGGCAGGTGGGTAGATGGTGGGGAGGTTGGTGAGTGGGTGGGTGAATGGATAAATGGATGGGTATATGGGTGGGTGGATGGATGGACAGGTGGGTGGATGGATAGATGGGTGGGGAGGTGGGTACAAGGATGAGTGGGTGGGTGAGTAGGCAGGTGGATGGATGGGTGGGTAGGTGGGTGGGTAGATGGGTGGGTAGGTAGATGAGTGAGTGGGTGGGTAGATGAATGGGTGGTTGGGTGGATGGGTGGATGGGTGAGAGGGTAGATGAGTGGATGGATGGATGGATGGATGGATGGATGGATGGATGGATGGGTTGGTGGGTGGATGCATGGGTGAGTGGATGGGTGGGTAGATGAATGAATGGATGGATGGGTGAGCCGGTGGGTGGGTGGCTGGGTGGGTGGATGGGTGGGTGAGTGGATGGATGGATGGATGGACCGGTGGGTGGATGGATGGGTGAATGGGTGGGTGGATGGAAGGATGGATGGATGGAAGGGTGAGTGGGTGGATGGATGAATGGATGAATGGGTGAATGGGTGGGTGAGTGGATAGATGGATGGATGGATGGATGGATGTGGGTGGGTGGATGGAAGGGTGAGCGGGTGGGCGGGTGGATGGATGCACGCATGAAGCCAAGCTATTTCAGGGGAATCCTTTCAGAAAATGCTTTCCATTTGCCTCATTTCCACAGCGGTGGCCTTGGCCGGAAGGCACCCCGGCAGAGCGCCAAGTGCTTGCTTCTGAAGCGGCTTTGGTTATCTGAGCTGTGAGCACAGCCCAACTCCCAGCAGGGCCCAGGCTGGCAAAGTGCTCTTTCCCTTTGTCATGCTTAAGCAGGTGGGTGGACAGCAGCGCTCTCAGCCTGGCCTTTTCTGACCACTCGCTCTTTCCTTTGACTCCCCGGTGAGGACCCTTCACTCATCTCCACCCACCCCGCGTGCGTCTTCCTGCCGGGCCTCGGGCGAGATGGCTCAGAGAGAACAGCAAGGATGGAGCAGCTCTGCGGATGGCTGGCCTCCGCCTGCTCTGGGTAAAAGCAGCACCTGTGGGGGGAGAAGGGGCCAGGGTGCAGGAGAGCTCGCTATGCACCACATGCTCCCCGCATTTAGCTTTCTTTGTCCTGAAGGAAGAATCTGAGAGTTGACATGGGGGTCTTTGCTCACGACAGCTACAGGAAAAAGGGAAAAGAGGACAAGGAAGGCCTCCAGAGACGGGCCTCCACAGAAGGAAGGGCCTCCACAGATAGGCCTCCACAGAAGGAAGGGCCTCCACAGAAGGGCCTCCACAGAAAGAAGGGTCTCCACAGAAAGAAGGGTCTCCACAGAAAGAAGGGTCTCCACAGAAGGAAGGGCCTCCACAGATGGGCCTCCACTGAAGGAATGGCCTCCACAGGCACCACAGAGGAGCAAACCTGTGTGTGGAGGGACACAGCCAACATGCCGAGGGATCGGGACCCTTCTTTAAAGGTGAGTGGCAGCGTCCACCAGAAAGCCAGGAGCTGGAGCATGAGAAGCAACCAGGTGGGGGAGGCAGCAGGTCAGCACACAGAGGCCCCGGGGACACTCTGCACCCTGCCTGGGAGCCTGAGGGCTGGAATCTGCCTGTAGGAAGCAATTCTATGTGTGGGCCGTTCGCTGTCGGTGCCCGTGTGGGTTTTCCTTTTTTCCTTTTCCTCAGATCTCAGCAAAGTTCTTCTGGAAAATTCCAGCATGGCGCCGCTGAGCTGAGAGCCGGAAAGACTGGCACTCTCTGTTGAAAGGCATCTGGTACCCGGAGCACTAGGAGCTGGGGAGAGGCAGCAGGGAAGGGGGATTCCCTGAAGGAAGGAAGCCAGGCACCGCAGGGGAAATGCTGGGGCCCCCTCCCTGGGCCTGGCACAAGCTCCGGAGAGCGTGTGGGCCAGTGGGTTAGTGCTCCGTGGGGAAGGCTGTGTCCTCGAGGCTGAGGGGCCTCCCTCTGCCACCGCTCCAGCCAGAGTACAGCCCAGGGCCCTGCCTCTGTCCTCTGAGCAAGCCCCCCCCCCCGCCTGCGGGAGCCCTTGTTGTTGTTAGGTGCCATCAAGTCGGTATCCGACTCATAGCGACCCTCATAGGGTTTTCAATGGCTGACTGTTTTGGGATTGCCTTGGGAGTGGATTGCCAGGCCCTTCTCCCTTTTTTGCGGTGCTGGGAATTGAACTCAAGGCCTCAGAGACTGCAGCGCAGTGCTCTACCAACTGAGCTAAATCCCAGCGAGGGAGCCCTAGCCCACATCTATAAGACTGGCTTGCAGAAGCCTCTCTCTGCAGGAAGCTGGAGGGGAACAGAGACCCTGCGTGACAGTCAGCGAGGAGAGGTGCGCAGGCAGCACCAGGCTGTCATCCTAGCGGAGAATCAGGAGCCAGGGCAGAGAGCAGTCGTGCCTCGTCCAGGGTCACATATGCACACGCACACGTGTGTCATCACTCACGTGTACACAGAGTTCACACTGTGTACACCACTCTCCTACTCCCACCACCAACTGCAACAGTCTGTAATAATCAGGTTGGAAATTTCCAGAATAAACCCACAAAATGCGTCTGGCTTGTGAATCCAGGTCTAAGGGCAGGACGGGGTGGGGGTGCAGGTGAGGGTGGTCTTCAGCTCTGGAAATGTCAACAGGGATGCTATGTCCTTGAACCCGACTGCCAGGAACCCATGAGGCAGATGTAGAAGGAAAGCTAGACCCCTCGCCGCAGCCCTGCTCCTTAGAGGTCTAATCTTTTCTAGCACATTCAGACCAAAACAACGTCAGGGCAGAGCAAAGCAGAAGGGACTTATTGCTGACACCCTGTAGAATAAAGAACCTGGCTGGCCTTTGACCCCCATTCTTTTTTTTTTTTTTTTTTTTTTCTCTTTTTGGCAGTACTGGGGATTGATCCCAGGGCTTCGCGCTTGCATGCTTTGCAAGTGCTCGACCACTAAGCTGCACCCACCAGACCATTTTTTTATTTACTTTTGTGAGACAGGGGTTCACCAAATTACACAGACTGCCTCTGGTCCTGAACTTGCTATCCTCCTGCCTCTGCCTCCCGAGCTGCTGGGATTACAGGCATGTGCCACCACACCCAGCTTGACCCCCCGTTCTTGAGAGGGAGGGGCCTCTGAGTCCCTGGGATCTCCCAGGGCATAGGAATCCTTGTTATCCTGGAGGGAGGGGTGCATGGCGCCACTCAGCACATCTTGCTAAGCAGAGCGCCTTTGCTATTCATGGAAGCTCTTTGCAAACCAGAAGCTGTACACCAGGTTGGCTGGGGGTGGGGCTAGGTAGTTTGTGCCAAGGAGCTGACTCCAGGCTGGGGCTGGGAGCACCAGGACCAGCCAGGGGATGAGCAGTGGATGTAGCCATGTGATTATATCACCTTGTCTCCCACCTCGGGGAAGCAGATGGAGCCCGAGACGCAGTTCAGCCTCCTGGCCACTGGTTCAGTCCATCTTCATATTCCAGGAAGGGAACCGTCTCTGGGGACAATGGGAGCTTTGCGTCTGAGATCCTCGAGACCTTGCCGAGTGTATCTCTCTGTAGCTGATTTGTATTTACATCTTGAGGTATAAGATGGCTAAATGGGGCTGGGATTTTGCTCAATTGGTAAAGCACTGCTCTGCAGTCTCTGAGGTCCAGAGTTCGATTCCCAGCACCACAAAAATGGGAGACGGATGTGGCAATCCACTCCCCAGGCAATTCTGAAACAGCCGTTGAAAACCCTATGATGGTCGCTGAGTCGGACACGACTCAACAGCACCTGACAACAACAAGATGGCTAAATCGTAAGTGCAGCACTTGGCAGACTTTTGTGAGCTCAGTGAGTTACTGAAACTGGAACTGAGGAAGTCCATGGGGCCCCCAAGTTTGTAGATAGCTAGTCAGAAGTAAGGATGGCCTCAGAACCTGAATTTGCAGCTGGTGCCTGACATGAGGGAAGCGTTGTGGAGGGTGACACCTCTAATTTGCAGAGGGGTCCGCTCTCCAGGTATTTGATGTCAAAGTCATTGCCAGGGCAAATAACACAGAACAGAGCTGAAATGTTAAAACTCATGTGTTGGATACAAGCAAATAATGAACAGACTTGGCAACTTTAGTTTCTAACACTGTGTACACCAGCACAAATAGAATTAAGTGGGGTGGAGTGTCAGTGAGTTGTTTAAATGTCTCAAGTCTCCACTGGAGATATGTTCTCCTCCTACAGGGGCTGGCCAAAGTAATATAAAAATAAAAATCTAGAAGTGCTAAGAAGATCTGGAGAACAGGAAAGAAGCACATTAGGTGTCAATAAATACCAGCAGAATTTCGTGAACCTTGTCGATCTTCAGACAGCACTGCTGAAGCTTCAAGCAATTGGAGTGGCGCAGTCACTACAGGAACATCAGGAAGAGGCCGGGTCTCATTTCCAGTAGCCGGTGAACATTGCAAAAATCTCTCCTTGTCTATGACACACACTTTGCGACACACTCTCAAAAGTACAATTGCAGAGAATGCTTTCTCTCACTAAAATTGTTGTTGTTAGGTGCCGTCGAGTCGAGTCCGACTCATAGTGACCCTATGTACAGCAGATCGAAACACTTGCCGATTCTGTGCCAGGCACACGATCTTATTTATGTTTAAGCCCATTGTTGCGGACACCGTGTCAATCCATCTGATGGAGGATTTTCCTCTTTTGCGTTGACCTGCCACTCTCCCAAACATGATGTCCTTCTCCAGGGGTTGATCTCTCCTGACTACATGTCCGAAATATATAGCCCCAGTTCACTAAAATTAGAATCTATAATAAAGGCAAACACACATATGCTCACAGCCTGTGTACCAAAGATTGGGGGACAGGGCCTCCTCTGTGCCTAGAAAGACACATTCTTGGTTTCTTCATGAAGAAGGAGGGAGGGAGGAAAGGATGAAGAAGGAAAAGAGAAAGAAGAAAGGGAGGAAGGAAGGTGAAGGAGAAAGGAGGGGAGGAGAGGTGCAGGAAATGCTCTCTTGGCTTTGTGTCAACAACAATAGAGGATGGGTGGGGGAGCAGCTGCGTGGCCCCTCCTCCCAGGGCCTCAATGCTGCCCTTGCCCCGCCCTGTCTGTCTCCAAGCAGCACGGGCCCTTCATCTCTGTACATAGATAATACACTTCCTGGGCCCACCTGGCCAGTGTCTGCCAAATCCTGTATCTTTCGATGCCCGCTCCTCAGGCCCTCTCTCTTCCAGGCAGTATGGTCGGCACCCTGGCCCCATCCCATGCCGTCAGAGCCAATCCTCTCTGTATTTCTGATTGGGCTGCACCATCCTGCCACCTGGAGACCCCGGGGTCAGGAGCCGAGCTTTATTCACAACTCTCAACCCACGTGGCACAAGGCACCCTGCACAGATGAGGCTTTCAAAGAGCACTTGGAATAAATTAATATTCAAACGAACGGGCTGGGATTTAGCTCAGTAGGTAGAGCGCTGTGCTGCAGTCTCTGTCGTCCCGAGTTCAATTCCCAGCACTGCAAAAATGGGAGCAGGGCCTGGCAATCCACTCCAAGGCAATCCCGAAACAGTCGGCCATTGAAAACCCTACGAGGGTCGCTATGAGCCGGATACCGACTCGACGGCACCTAACAACAACAACAACAATATTCAAACACACAAACTAATGAACCAGGAGCATGAAAAACTAAGATACATCAACTGAGGACTTGTTTTTTAGAATGTTCAAAATGTAGATACACGAATGGACAAGCCTCTGTCCTACCTAAAATGGAAAGAACTGAAGGGCAACTGGAATGAACCAGAGGCAAGCCAGAGGGGAGGATGATGCGCATAATTATTTTGAAATAGGAGCAGGGTACTAGGGATAGGAAATGGACGGATTCAGAGAAGACCCTGTAGCAATGTGGATTCCTAAAATGGCCCAGGGCTGGGATTTAGCTCAGTTGGTAGAGCGCTGCGCTGCAGTCTCTGAGGTCCCAAGTTCAATTCCCAGCACCGCAAAAAAATGGGAGAAGGACCTGGCAATCCACTCCCAAGGCAATCCCGAAACAGTCAGCCATTGAAAACCCTGAGAGGGTCGCTATGAGTCAGATACTGATTCCATGGCACCTAACAACAACAACATGGCCCATGGAGGAGAAGATGGGAGCAGGTGGGTATGAGGGTGTGGATAGGAAGGTCCCCTCAGGCCCTTGCTTGTAGGTGTGGTCCCGAGTTGGTGGTGCTGCTTTAGAAGTTTCTGGAAACTTCAGGAGAGGGGGACTAGTTGGAGGAAGAAGGTCACTGGGGACATGCTTTGAAGGTTGTCCCTGGTTCCCAGCCGCTTCCTCACTCGCTGCTTCCTGTCCACCGTGAGGTGAAGAGCTCCTTCCCCACAAGCTCGCTCCTTCCCACATCCGCCATGGTCTTTCACGGCACGGCAGGCCCAGAGTCAACAGATCCAAGGAAGATGAACTGAAATCTCTGAAATCCGATACCATGAGCCAAAATAAATGTTCTCTCCTTTGTTTCTGTCAGGTATGTGGTCATAGCAGCGATGCCACCATTGATGAAGCTGAGTCATTGGAAATGCAGAAGTGTCAGGCGGCTGTGGAAGATTTTTTTTTTTTTTTTTTTTTTGTGGTACTAGGGATTGAACCCAGGGCCTCGCGCTTGCATGCTCTGCAAGTGCTGGACCACCGAGATGCTCCCCCAGCTCTTTTTTTTTTCTTTACTTTTTGAGACAGGCTCTCGCTAAGTTACACAGATTTCCTCTGGTCTTGAACTTGTGATCCTCCTGACTCTGCCTCCCAAGCCGCTGGGATTAAAGGCATGTGCCACCATGCCCAGCTGGTAGAAGGATTTCTTGCCACCTTAGAGAGGGTGGTGCTTTCCAAGACTCCCACAAGTTGTGGGCTCTCCAGTACGTGGCAAACACCAACCAGTTGTCACAGTTTCTTTTTGTTTGGTTTGGCTTGATTTGCTGGCTTTTTGAGACAAGGTCTCATGATGTAGCCCAGGCTGGCCTCGAACTCTCCACCCTCCTGCCTCCGCTTCCTGAGGGCTGAGATGCCAGGCAGGCACCACCATGCCTGGCCCGTTGTGACAGTTTTGGTTTCAGTGAAGCCTTGGTCCTGATGCCTGGCAAGGAGGTTGGAGTTGGAAGCACCCCCAGGTCCGCTCCCATTACCGAATTGATGGCACTGCAGCCCACAGAGATGACAGTGACGTGGAAGCTGGACCTGAAAATGACTGTCCTTGAAAATTAAGCCATAAAACCAGGTTGCGATTCAATGACAGTTCAATTTCAGAGGTGAGAAAGGGAAGGAGATGGGGAAACCAGGCCATAGCCCACGGGAACCTCAGTCACCTGGGGGACAGAGCCAAGGCGCTCAGTGGGGCTCAGTGCCCGCTGTACCCACAGTGCAGGGCTGTGTATGAGGCCAGCCACTGCCGGCTTAGCCCAGAGGGATGGGGTGCAGCAGAATTCAAGGAGACTGAGGTTTGGCCAGAGGGCCTGGGACCGAGGTTACAGCACCCCAGCTCACCTGCCAGGCCACCTCGGTCTTCATGACAGAATTCCTGTGGGGGATGGGAAGGAGAGAACTCCTTGTCATGCAGAGCCAGTGGCCCCAGGGCAAAAAAGATTCGGACTCCATGCCTGCCCTGAGATGTTCTTCAGGTCAGTTAGAGGGGTGAAGGGCTGGCGCCCACTACCCATAGGTAACTTCCAGTCCTAAGTGGGGGAGACTCATCAGTGCATACAGGCGAAAGACGAACATCTTTCCAGAAGTAGAAGAAAAATCGGGAGAAAGGGAAGGGGCAGAGGCAACAGGACGGCCATTCCCACATGGGGACTTGGTTGATCTTTTCTTTGTTAGTTCTTAATTGTTCTCCTGGGGACATTGGTTCTGCATGACAAGGAGCTTTCTTTGTCCTGGCAACTGGTCTTGCTGACCCCTCAGGCAGGCAGAAGCCACCTCATGCCCACCCCCGCCCCTGCCCCTACTCTCCACTGCATCCCAAGCTTGCAGTAGGGGAGGCGCATGTCCCCTGCCGTGGCATGCTGCATGGCCCCTGCAAGCGTGGACCCAGGACCAGCCTCTCTAGCTTTACACCCTCCATGTGGCCCAGAGGAGGATCCATTCATTTTTGTGAGGTTCACTGAATGAATGAGAACTGAAGTCTCCGCAGCCTTGTGATGCAGTCCCCCGGTGCAGTGTGAGAAGAGGGTCTGGGCTCCCTGGGCAGCACCCTGGGTCCGCTGTGACCCCTGTGTCAGATGCAGGGACCGGGGTGCTGGTTCTTAGTGCGGTCCCAGGTCTGCCCCTTAGAGAGGGATGGGGAGGTATGGTCTGTCCTCCCTGGACCTGAGGTCGGAGGCTGGAGGCCAGCCTGGAAGTCTGCGCCACGGCCCTCAGTCAGCTCTGCGGCCTGCAGCCAGTGGCGGCCAGTGGGCTCCGAGGGTCCATGCGGGTGTCCCTGTGTGTCTGTGGGTGCCCCTGACGTGGGCACCCCTGGCCAGCTTCCGCCACTCTCCGCGTGAGCAGCTCTGTGGCAGAGGGCTGGCACCTTGGTGGCCACCTGCTGTCCCGGCGTGTGACTGCCAGGCCCCAGTTCTTCCTGTGAGGCCTGGTTTTGTCCGACCACATGCCCCTGCCACCAAGCAGTGTTAGGCACAGTGACAGCAGCCTTCCGAGGGCGCTGTGGTCCGGGTGGGCTGTAGTAACAAAACCCCGCTTCCTGGCAGTGGCAGGGTGCTCCTCACAGCTCTGGAGGCTTCGGGCCCAGGAACAGAGCCGGCAGACACCATGTCTGATAGAGGCGCCTTCTCCCTGGGCCTCACATGTCAAATGGGGGTTTCTGGGCTTCTTTATCAGGGCACCAGTCATTTCCAAAGCTCCACCCCCACCCCATCCCGGTCACCTCGAGGCGACCACTTCGCCCACGAGTTCTGGAGGACGTACGCGCTCAGTCCACAGCTGCTGGCTTCCTTGGGTCCCACGGCTACCCCTGGACACTTGCTGGTCCTCTCCCAAATCCATCTCACCCTCTTTCATGCCAAGGGTGTAGCAGTTCCCCTCCAAGAACCACGCTTCTTCCAGGAAGCCACGGCCTGCCTTGGAGGGACCATCACCAGGCCCAAGGGCTCAAGTCCCATCTCACTAGCCAACCCCAGGAGCTCCCATGGCCAGGGATTGAGAGGTCACCTCTATGGGAAGAGGTGGAGCCACCGTCACCTGGCTAGTATCCAGTACCAAGGGAGCGTGAGGTCAGTACTGACCACGGAAGGAAGAGCCATGCTGGAGAGCTGAGCACACCCAGCCTGAAGCCTGCTCTCGCTGGCCGCCGCAGCCCCGTAGGCAGCGCTGCCTCCACAGGAGAAGCCGGGTTAGCCTTATTTATTTATTTATTCATTTATCTATTTATTTGTTTGTTTGTTTGTTTGTTTATTGTCCATTGCTATAGCAAGTATCCTAACAAAGCCAGATAAAAGCCAGGAAGAGCAAGATATTCATGAGAGCAATCAGAAGCACACACTAATGAGAAGCATCCAGCTCTGCAATGGAAGAAAGATCAAGTCCTTATTGAAATGAATAGAAGGGAATTTGGATAAACGCAGCAAAATACCATGCTGTTGAGCAGGAAGGAAATATTGAATATTACTGTTTTCTAAATTAAGCAGAATAGTTAATGTAATTCCATTTTCAAAATCCATGGAGATTGTTTTTAAGATATGATAGACTCATCCCTAGGTTTATTTGGAGGAATAAAAAGGGCATAATAATATTTTTAAATGTACAGGTGCAGACTAGGGAGGGGGACTCGTCTTGCCAGACACCAAACTGTATCACAAAGCCACAGCAAGTAAGAGGCTGGCATGCGGAGGCAAGCGTACACAAACGGCAATAAGGTGGAATCAATAGCACCGAAGCCTCCTCGGCTTACGGTGGGATCGGGAGGATTAGGGGTTGAGGAGGGAGGTGAGACTCAACGAAGAGCTGTAGGAGAGTCACCCTGTTCCATTCGGACTCCACGCCTGCACTGAGATGCTCTTCAGGTCAGTTAGAAGGGGGAAGGTGCTCACCACCCATAGGTAACGTCCAGTCCTAAGCGGGGGAGAGTCATCTGTATAAAGACGTATAAAGACGAACGTATCTTTCCCAAGGGCTGGGATTTAGCTCAGTTGGTAGAGCGCTGCACTGCAGTCTCTGAGATCCCCAGTTCGATTCCCAGCACTGCAAAAATGGGAGAAGGACCTGGCAACCCACTCCCAAGGCAATCCCGAAACAGGCAGCCATTGAGAACCCTGTGAGGGTCGCTATGAGTCGGATACCGACTCGATGGCACCTAACAACAACAACAACATCTTTCCCAAAGTAGGAGAAACATCGGGAGAAAGGGAAGTGTCAGAGGCAACAGGACGGCCATTCCCGCATGGGGACTTGGTTGATCTTTTCTTTGTTAATTCTTAATTTTTTTTTTTAATAAAAGGACATTTTCTCCACCATTTCTGTGCCCCTTGCATGGATTGGGCCAGGACCGCCTTGAGCGTCTGGACTCACTTTCCCTCAAGCTTGGTGACCGTCTTGGGGTGCCACGAACAACGCTTTTCCAAGTGGCCTGGGCTGCATCAAACCCGAATACATGGCCCTGGAAAATGAAGGTGGAAAAGGCCCAGATCTGCTCCCCTGTCCTCCCTCCTACTGAAGCCCTACATCAGGGGCATGTGGAATTTTACATCAAACTTTCAATATGACTAAGAAGAAAAATCTGAGCTGGGATTTAGCTCAGTGGGTAGAGCGCCGCTCTGCAGTCTCTGAGGTCCTGAGTTCGATTCCCAGCACTGCAAAAATGGGAGAAGGACCTGGCAATCCACTCCCAAGGCAATCCCGAAACAGTCAGCCATTGAAAACCCTATGAGGGTCACTAAAAGTCGGATACTGACTAGACGGCACCTAACAACAACAACAACAACAACAACAAGAAAAAATTCTTCCAACCAAACAGGAAAGAATAAAGAAAGAGAGAGAGAAATAAACCATCAAATCTGCATGGATATGCACTGTAAACCACCCCAGCAGTTGCTCTAATTAGGATTCCAAACTAGGCAAGAGCAGAAAGTCACAATCTGCATTTAAATGAAGATCTCCACAGCCCAGACCCAGGGCTCTGTCTGGGCCAGGGGTTTGCTGGAGCCCTCATGGCCTGGGATCAAAACACCCAGCAACCCTCTTCCCTCGTCAGCTTGGGAAACAGTAGGTAGAAGCCTCCTGGCGCTTCATTTTGCCTCTTGTGGACAGACACAGGCATGCGTGGACCGTGTGGAGTTCCAGACACATGGCCAACAGGGTGACAGTGGAGCTCATTTCAAATGCAGAGAGCTCAGTGGTCATCCAGCATTAGCCCGCTTGCAGTTCATGCTCAGAGAGGCCACCTTTCCCGGGGACTCATGGGCCAGGGTACCTACACCCTGTATGAATTCTGCAAGTTAATTTTCCTTTGGACATAACAGAGCCACCCCACTCCCACCCCCCAGAGCTGTTGCCTGGAGCCCAGCAATGCTGTTGACCCATCTTCCTGCATTTCAGGTCGCCTGGAGAGAGCCAGGGTCCCTGTACACAGGGTTCAGACTCTGACAGAAACACCAAGGGCCAGTCTGGTCCCGCGTGGGAGGCACGCTCCAGGGCACCGTCCTGGGATGCCAGGCCTCTCTGTGGAGGAGCCCTCCTGGAACCAGGACCCTGCCAAGTTCGGGGCCCCTCCTTGGGAAGGAACTCCATGCCTGGGCCACCGGCCTCCTTGCAGGGAGCTGGGCAGGGGCAGCTGCAAGGCGCCACATGGTTTCTGTGGTTGCATCCCTCCTCAATGAATGACAGTGATGGCAAAGCCCACCCCACAGAACTGTGCGTATCCTCTCCAGTTGGCACAGCTTCCCAGCGGCAGGTGTCACGACCCCCACAGGACCCTGGCCTCCAAAGCCGCCGACAGGAGTTGAACGGCGGTCACACAGCTCCCTGGCCTCACTGGCTCCGTGCTGGGAGTCAGACGCCAAGGTCCCTTGTCTCTGCTCTATGCTGTGGCCTTGTACACTTCCAGGATGCTCTCAGAGGGTTTCTGGAGCCAGGCAGATGACAGTAACTACCGTGACCTTGTCTCCACGTGGCTGCTGAGGAATCGCCCCGTGTGGTCCTGGGATCAGCGCCTAGCATCTGCAGCCTCGCCCCCCCACAAAAGAGGGGGAGGAGCTGGTGCTCAGCAGGGGCCACCACCTGCCCCATGTGTGCTCCATGACAGCCTGCGGCCAGCTCTATCCTGCCAAGGTCACGGCCCAGCCGGGGCTCTCCGAGGCCACTGTCCACTGCACAGCCACACTCACTGACCTGGGGCTGGGTTCCCAGGACAGGCCCCAACGGGAGACGGGTTCCCAGGCAGGAGTCAGAGTGTCCAATGTATTGAGGAACAACGCAATCCTCAGCAACTCTAGATATTGGAGGAACGTTTTATTTCCTTTAAATTTTTATTTCTTATTCTGTTAGTTGTCTACAGCCATAGCCCTGTGGCATCTGATCCCAACAGATCTTGGAAGCTAAACAGGGTTGGGCCTTGTTAGTCCTTGGATGGGAGACCACCTGGGAACATCAGGTGCTGTAGGCTTGGGAGATGGACTGGAAACCCACTCCCAAAAATCAATCAGCCATCGAAAACCCTACAAATAGCAGAGAAGCACTGATAATAATGTTTGGCCTATTATACACAGGGTCGCTATGAGTCAGACACTGACTCAAGGGCACCTAACAACAACAACAATTCTGCTGGTTGGCAAGGTCTCCTTCCACATGTTTCCTCACTGTCTTCCTTCCCCTTCCTTCTGCTGCATCTCCTGGACACTCAGCCTCATTGCACCAGCACAAGCGAATGTCCTTTGGCCCAGAACCGCCTCACACTCCCAAACCTCTCACTCACTCATTCGCTCCCTCATTCATTCCTCCCACCAGCCTGCATGGACACCACCATGACCAGGCTGTGATCCAGGATGAAGGGCATTGAGAGGAGGTAACACTGAACTCCAGGACGACCAAGCAGGCACCAGGAGCCCTGGCCTAGGTGCAAGGTGCACCTAGGATCCAAATACAGCTTTGCTGGGAGAAGCTGGGGTCAAAGGCAGGCGGTCCGTGGGGTTCCAAGTGGCCACCAATTCTGAGTCAGCCTCTGTTATTTCTCCCAAAGGACACCAGGCCTCTGCCCCACTGGACCCGCCTGAGCCACTCCCCTCTCTCTGCAGAGCCTGGGGTGAGCCCGGCGTGGCTCCTGGCATCTCATCCTCCTGAATGCTTCCTGGCCGCCACCCTGCCATCTGCGAGCAAATCACTGCTAATGACGGGCTCCTGCAAGATGAAGGAGTCAATAAGCAAGTTTCTCCCAGGCTGGGAGTGGGACTATTTGTCATATTAATAGGAACTGCTGTGCCCACAGCAGAACTAGGTTAGAACTGCTCACATAGAAAAATCCATTTGGTTAAATATGTTTTCCAGGCCCCCGGCTTCTCCCGCTGAGGAGTGGATCGGGAGACAAGATACGCTTCAGCTCACCTTGGCATTTGCCAAGATTTAGCTGCTCACCAACAACGCCGGTTGGGGTCCAGGTTTCCAGGGAAGTCTCACCCCAAATGCTAGTTTGGGGGTTCACAGGTGCAACTCCTAGAGGCGAGCGCAGTCCTCATCAGGCTGCCAGGGCCATGGGTGCGTTAGAAGTCCCACCGCAGAAGTGTCATGTGAGCCTCTGCCCAGGCTGCGCTAGCTGTCCTGAGGCCCCAGCATGGTGGAAGCAGCCACAGCCGCACATCACAGACCCGTGAGGCCACAGCATCTCCAGCTCAGTGTCCACAGGGGACACAAAGCTAAGTCACGCTGGCCAAGAGCAGCCCTTTTACACCCAGCCCTGAGAAAACAGCTGAGGGGTGACTGGGATTCCGCCTATGGCCTCAGTGTCCTGACGTTCAGCACAGGATCACCAGCATGCCCGGATGGTTTGATCCTGGGATGGAGGCCCCCCCATCGAGGCTGCCTCACCTCCCCTAACTCAAGGCTTCATTGGGATTCCGCCTATGGCCTCAGTGTCCTGACGTTCAACAGAGGTCACCAGCAAGCTCGGCTGGTTTGATCCTGAGATGGAGGCCCCCCACCGAGGCTGCCTCACCTCCACTAACTCAAGGCTTCATTGGGATTTCGCCTATGGCCTCAGTGTCCTGACGTTCAACAGAGGTCACCAGCAAGCCCGGCTGGTTTGATCCTGAGATGGAGGCCCCCCACCGAGGCTGCCTCACCTCCACTAACTCAAGGCTTCATTGGGATTCCGCCTATGGCCTCAGTGTCCTGACGTTCAGCACAGGATCACCAGCATGCCCAGCTGGTTTGATCCTGAGATGGAGGCCCCCCACCGAGGCTGCCTCACCTCCCCTAACTCAAGGCCTCGCTGGCTTCCCGTTCAGTTCTCTGTGTATTTAGCACATTGCTCAGGAATTTGTCTGGCAGCCTCGTAGCCCCAGGGGCCACTGGCTACAAGAGATACGTAAGGGAGAAGCTGGGACCAGGAAGCAAAAGTGGGATCCAACCAGTCCCAGAGGAGAAGGGACCCAAAGCCCAAGGAGCAACTCAAGTCAGGACTCTGGCCACCCCGCCTGCCTGGCCCTGGCTCTGAGGGGTGACAGGAGAGGCACAGCGCACCCTGAGGGCAGGGACACTCCTCTTTCTGACATGAATCCAAACACTAAGCAGGGACCTGTCAACTCAAGCACAGGGTATTCACCTGCACCGCTGCCACGTCAAGGACGGCGTTTGGATGTACGAATCTGGGTATGGGCAGTGCGTCTGGGCCCCGTTCACAATGGCTTTGAGGCCATTCATTTTAGTGCCAAATACTTCTAAAGTCTCATTAGAACTAGCTCCACCTCCTGTAATCCCAGCGGCTCGGGAGGCGGAGGCAGGAGGATGACAAGTTCAAGACCAGAGGCAGTCTGCGTAACTTAGCGAGACCCTGTCTCAAAAAAGTAAGAAAATGGTCTGAGGGTGCAGCTCAGTGGTCCAGTACTTGCAGAGCACGCAGGTGCGAGGCCCTGGGTTCAACCCCCAGCACCACACACACACACACACACACACACAAAAAGAACTAGCCCCGCCCAGAGGCAGCATCGCTGGGCCCTGCTCCTCTGCAGGAAGGCATTGTTCTGTTTCCAGGAGGAAGTGGAAAGGGGGCCGTCGTTGATGTCCAGTGTCCATCCGTGATGCGTCTGTCCCTCAGCTCCAGGTTCAGACGCCCCCAACAGCTGGAAGGCAGAGGAGGGCGAAGGACTGGGGGACAGGCATGGCGTTCCTGCCACGGGTCCCTTTGGCCCTCAGGAGGCTCAGCTTCTACAAGAGGATTGAATGCTGCGGATGGGGAGGGGGTTGTGTTCAATGGGTGCTGGCTGTGGCCAGGGGCCACAGCCTGAGGACGCCACACTGCAGTGGGGGCTGCGCTGCAGTGCTGTCTGGGCGGGACCCTCCCCAGTGCTCTGTTTGGGGGACATTCTTTGTGGAATCAGCTGCCACGCCGGGAAGAGCCAAATGACACAGAGTCCTTGTGGAGGCTCCAGTCCCCACTTCCAGTGAAGCCAGCCTCCCATCACCCCACCGACGCCTTCTCAGATGAGGTCCCAGCATCCTGAGCCAAGCCTGGGCCTCCCTGCCGTGCTGTGCACACAGCCGGCCTGTGGGACACAGGAGCATGTGGGGCCAGCCGTGTTTTACCCGAGCAGGGGCGCTTGGCCTGTGCGAGCCTCTCATAACAGACGAGAATCCCTGAAGAACAGAGGTTTTGATCTGGGGGCAGCCCTCACAGCAGGAATACCTGGGGGAGGGTCAGAACCAGTAAAGGGACCTTTTAAGGGCAAAATACGGAGGGCTACATGATTTATGGGGCTGGGATTTAGCTCAGTTGGTAGAGTGCTGCGCTGCAGTCTCTGAGGTCCCGAGTTCAATTCCCAGCACCGCAAAAATGGGAGAAGGACCTGGCAATCCACTCCCAAGGCAATCCCGAAACAGTCTGCCATTGAAAACCCTATGAGGGTCGCTATGAGTCGGATGCCAACTCGACGGCACCTAACAACAACAGCAACACAATTTATGGGGCTGGGATTTAGCTCAGTTGGTGGAGTGCCGCTCTGCAGTCTCTGATGCCCCGAGTTCGATTCCCAGCACCGCAAAATGGGAGAAGGACCTGGCAATCCACTCCTGAGGCAATCCCGAAACAGTCAGCCATTGAAAACCCTATGAGGGTCTCCACAAGTCGGACACGACTCGACGGCACCTAACAACAACAACAACAACAACAACACGATTTATGGGGAACCAGCAATCCTTCACTCCAGGATGGACAGCAAGGGCGGCGTCTGTCCAAGGGGGTTTTGGGATGGACCTTTTCCAGCTCAGCTTCTGAGGAAGGCTGTGGCTCTGGCAGGGCCTCTGGTTACCAGACACACAGGCACGAGGTCCTCCTTCAGACCCTCCCGGCTCTACTCATCAACTTATTGTTAGTGTTGGATGCAGCCTTTTGGATTCTGATGATAACCAGGCTGTTTCATAGCAGCAGACAGCTCCTCGCTGCCCAGGAGGCCCTGCCAGGCCTGTCCTGCACTCCTGTCTCCGGGGCCTCGTTCCTGGGGCTCAGTGGGAGATGGGATCTCTTAGGGCACATGGTGCTGGAGCGGCTGTGTTCAAGCCCACGGGGGCTCCAGGTGGGGACGTCCTCCCCTCCTCTCTCCTCTCCCAAGGCTCTTCTCAGCCACATCCCTCTCTTCAATGGTGAACATAATATGAATTGCTCTCACCCTCACTTTTCTGGCACTTGACAATTTAAGAAGTACTTTCAAATATAATAATTCATTAAATAGAGCAACCTTTAAGGTAGAAATTTTTGTTCCATTTTTATAGAACTGCCAAGGCGCAAAGAGGCAACGTGACTTGATCACGGTTGCTTAACATTAAAATAAAAACCAAACTAACAAAAGACTGCCTTCGCATCCCCTCTCCCCCACTGCTCCCTGTGCTTGCTGGGTGGATTCCAAATGCTTTAACCTGGCTTTCAGGCACCCACGGGCTATAGCCCAAATAAACTGCCTTCTCTGTTTCTCTCATAGCATCACATGCCCCTTGGGAGTCACCAAGGCAATGAATAGAAAGAGAAAATGGGAATCAGGACTGATATTTCCACCCCTGGGGGAAAGCACACCCTACGTTCATCTTGTTTGCACTTTTTGCTTTGACAGCCAGGGAGCTCAGCCCAACCAAGTTGCAGCTCAAGCTCAATAACACTGTAGGACTCCAGATTCTGCCACCTAAACTCTACCTTTACCATACTCTGACTTTTTATTCTGTTAACGTTATATTTTCTCCTGCCCTCGTACCATATTTTGTCACATATGAGCTACAGATTTCTGCCTATTTTGCCCTTGATGAGAACCCAGCCCAGGGCTGGGCCGCACACGGAGCAGCCAGAGAGTGAGAGAAGGAATGAGTCACCCCTCATTGTGGCTGTTGTTGTCAGTACCTCAGCAGCCACCTCAGACCAGCTCACACGCTAAGGACGTAGCGGCACAGTGGAGTTTCGTCACTATGTCAAAGTGGAAAAACCTGGCTCTGCCTGATGCCATTTCCAGCTCCTTTTGAGCAGATGCAGAAGCAGAGCTGAGTCCTTACCCCGAAAGACGCACTTCTGCCAGGGAGCCCACGGCTGGCAGCAACAGGTCTCTGGTCAAGAGCACCCACGGAACTTCCTCCAATGAGGCCAAAATGAGACAAAACTGCTATAAGGCCCTGTCCAAATAAATTGTAAAATCCAAGGATCCCGTGTATCAGAAAGGAGGAAACAAAATGACCATCTTTTGCAAAAGTTAAGATTGTCTCCTCTAAAATGTGGGGGATCATCATAATTCACAAAAATATTATCAATATAATTCACGAAAGTGTCAATACAAAAGATGCATAGCTTTCCTACATGCCAGCAAGAATCTGCTAAAATATCTTCCCTCATAGCAACAACCAGAGAAATAAAATACGTAGCTGAGGCAGGAAATGGCTCAGATACTAAAGAAGAGACATGAAGAATGAGTGGAAAGAAATATCAAGTTCCCAAATGAGAGAGCTCAAGTTTTTAAACATGTGAATCCTCCTTAAATTAAATGATAAGCAGCTGGAATCCCAGTGGAAATCCCAGCAGAATTTTGTACAATGTATCATTGATTTAAAATGATTTTTCTTAAAAATAAAATAATAGATAACCAAGAAAACTTTTCCTATCAAATGGCTCTATATTAATCAAACAGCATGCTGTTTATACTTTACAAATGAAAAAAGGAGAGAAAGAAAAATAGATGAAGAGAGAGAGAGGCCAATGGAGTAATAGGAAACATTGGCCAGGCTAAGAATCCTATGGCAGGATTCAGCATGAGATAGAGGTGGTATCGCATGTCAGCGAGCAACAGATTACCCTCTGAGCTGGACTGGGACCAAAGAATAAGCAGTTATTAAAAGATGAGCTGGTTGCCTATCTCTGCAGCAAGATAAATTGCAGGTGGAGTTAAAATGTATACTTTATACAAAACATAAAATATTGGAAGTCCAAAGAGATAGCATTTTATATAAGTTTTAGAAGGGCAAAACAATTTCTAAGCAAAGATCAAAGATAGAAATCACAAAGAGAAGACATGAATGAATTAGACTATAGAGTAAATTAAAACTTCTCCATGATAAATGTATATATATATATATATATATATATATATATATACATACATACATATATACATATATATGTGCATATAGATGTGTGTATACTAAATTGAATGCAAATGGAAAATGAGGAAGAATATTTGTAACAAGCAGTTCATGAAATTTATATTTGACTGAAATATATTTCCCACAATCTGAATAAAAAATGATTAAGTGCTACCATCCAGAGAGAAAAATGATAAAAAGATGTGAAGAAGCAAGTATGAAAAGAAAGAAATAATCATCTAATAAGTACGTTAAAGTGTTTATCACCGCCAGCTGTCAAGAAAGGAGGCTGAACACAGGGTTGGCTGGTGAGGCCCCTGCTAGGGGGAGGTTAGGGAGGGCCTGGCTCTGGGGGGGCTCCTGGGCAACACTTGATTAGGATTCCATCTCACAGAGACAGGGTGTAGAACTGTATGCCAAGTGTTAAAGGAAAGCGAGATAGAATGTCACGTGGCAGAAAGGCAACAGTGTCACATTCCTCTAAGTGAGGGCTGCGTCAGAGCTGCTGGCCAGCAGGTATCCCCCCTGTTGGAGAGGGCGGTGAGCTGGGCAGACCAAGGAGCACTAGGAGCCCCGGGCAGTGGATAAGCCACCAGCGCAGAGCTTCCCCACACAGGCAGCACCAAGGGACCTGCTTCGAGGAGCAGAGATAGGAAACCAGCAGCACCAAACAGGAAATGTCCTTCTCCAAAGAGACCATGCCCCTGGGCCTGCTGGAAGGGCCGCCTCTGTCACAGCACATGGGGCATGTGTAGGTCTGTCGGGGTTTGGCTCAGGCCCAGCAGAGATCAGAGCCTTGTCCTGACACCAAGTGGGTATCAGGGACCCACTGGACCGGGTTGGTGTGGTGGCCGGAGGCACCAAAGAAGGACCTCGGGAGGCCTTCTGCAGGAAACAGGAGAGGGAAAGCTTATTAGGTTACTCCCCAAGCGGGATGCAACCAGCAAGCAGCCCTGTCAAGTGCTCAAGTGCTAGCTGTAAGCCTGCAGCATAGAATGCTGTAGGCTCACTGGTGGAACAGCTCAGCCTTAAAGGCACAGCTACAAGCAGTTGGTGTTCCGCTGGGCTGGAGGTCCGGTGGTCATGACTCTTGCAGCTCGCCTTCTCTGCCTCCCTCCTTCCCAAAGTTGGGAGGAACTGGGAGGCTCTTTGGGGCTTGCTTATAGCCTTCGGCACTTCGGGGCCTCTGGTCTTGATGCATCTGCTTGCTTGGACATCTTCCACTGGATTGGGGAGCGCTGGATCAAGGTGATGGGGTCCGGACAACAGGTGAAGGACAGTGAGATGAAGGGGTAAAGTGGGGTCTGGGGCCTTGCTTATGTAGGGTCCTGGAGGGGGCTGTGTACTGGGGTTAGCCAGTCAGGGCACATTCCTGACAGGTACAGCAGGTAAACTGTCACACCTGCCAGGTGGGGGCAGTTATTTAACTGGGGTGCTAGGGGTAGCCAATCAAAAGTGAGGTGGTTGAGGCTGGTCAAGGGCCATCTTTGCTCACGCGATGGGAGGGGTAGGAGTGAGTGAGTGTTATGTGGCCCTGGGGTCACCTAGAGGTCAGTCTCTCATGCTAGTATGAGGGACCCTAATTATAGGGTGCATTTTAAAAATCCCAACATAGGTCAAAGGGCATGTGGAATGGCACCTTGAGGAGGCAGACAGACCCCACAGTGTGGGGGCCTCATAGAGGACCAATGCCCACCTTTCTCCAATGCATGGGTATCTGGAAAGGAGGGGGCTGGGATGGCCCGGAGCTCGGTGGTGAAGCAGGAAGTCTGGAGCCAGGTGGACCTCGCCTAGATGTGGCTCTGGCGACCACTGTAAGGGTGCGTTGTGGTGCTGCCCTCGGAGGATCCGCCATCGGGTCGGAGAAGGGGCGGTAAGCACGTGTGGGCAGGAATCAGCGCCAGTGCACAGGCAGGAAACTGGAAAGAAGTCACTTTGCTTTCTGATGTTTTAGCAACGAAGAACAGAAAGAAAGATAATAAGGGGGCGGTGCCAGCTCAGGCCCTCCGAGGAGCAGATGACAAGATGGAATTAAATGTGTACGAAGGTTTTTCGTTTGGCCCAGGGCAGAAAATGGAGGGAGGGGTGCCAGAGAGAGTGGGAGAATCTCCAGAGAAGGTGAGGGGCAGGGGGCAGGTAGGAGCCCTGCGGATGCCGTGGAAGGCCTCTGTCTCCCATGACCAGCCTGCCTCAGTTTCCCTGCTGCACTGTGATTGGCTGGAGCACCCTGCAGTGCATCCTCACATGGAGGCAGGGGTGGACTCTGGGGGAAGGGGCCCCATGCACGTAGCTCCCCACAGTAGGGGAGGCAAGGCTGGGGCTCTAGAGCCAGCCTGAGGTTTCAATCTTGGCTCTGGTCCTGACTTGCTGTGTGACCTGGCACAAGTTACTTAACCTTCCTGTGCCTCCTCGTCCTCACCCGTGAAGTGAGTGATGGCTCATTCCACCATATGAGTCAATGGGAGTCAAGTGCTCAGAGGGGTGCCTGGCCCCCAGTAGCCCTAGGAATGAGTGGAAACCTAAGGTGGCAAGCTCCGCATGTCCATGGCAACAGCGAGGGGACCAGTGTGCACTGACCAGAGGATGGAATCGTCGGACTCCTGAAAGCCTGCAGGGCTGCGTCCCTAAGGGATCTCGGCTCTGTGCTTCAAAGCCTGGGCCTGGGAGCTAGGGCTTCCCTTTGGGGTCACCACGTCTCTCCCTTGCTCACCATGCACCCCTTCTCCTCACAGAACTGGAAGACTGGCAGAAGCTGGGGGCTTGGGGGTCAAGACTCCATAGAGCCCTCTGGGAAAGGGCAGAGCGGCTCCGCCAGGCATGACAGGCACAGGGCGGCTGGGCTCGGCACTCAGGGCTCCAGCAGTTGGGGGGGAGGGAGCACACATGCCTCCACAGTCTCGGGTCTGCAGACACAACCCCGGGGACAATGGCCCAGCAGTTGCGGAAGTGTGAGGCACCGACCCCCAGCCATGGCTTGGGAGCAGCACCGACCCCCAGCCATGGCTTGGGAGCAATGCTTCCCTTGGGTGACTGACGCTCAGCTGGGACCAGCTGGGGTGGCCTGCCCACACTCCCAGGCCCCAGGAGCTGGTGCGGAGCCCAGAGGCTGGAGTGTGGAGCCACACAGCAGGCTCAGGGCTGACGGAGGCCGGGGGCAGATGCACATGTGCACAGCTCAGCCCTGGGAGGCACACAGTGGGGCAGTTGAGGTAGAGGAGATTCGCCAGGAGGTCAGGGGAGCATGAATCAGATGAACAGAGCATCTTCCCGATGCTCGCGGAGTTAACAGTCAGGACCGCGTGGCGCTTCAGTTGTTACAGAAACAGTCACCGTAGAAATATGTCAGTACATGAAGGTCACTGACTGTGTGGCTCTGAGACCTAATTGCCATGATGAAGCCTAAAGAGGATGAGTCACCTAGGCAGGGGGAACCGGGAGGGCATGACCTTCCTGGGAAGCCTGTCCTTGGAAGCTGCCCCTGACCACAGTACCAATGTCCCCACACCGCAAATGCCAGCATCGGACCGACTGGACGAGGGCAAAGGATGAAAGAGAAACAACTCGCGTTAAAAACAGAGCGGGAGATCGGCGCCAGGGTTTCTCTGGGGGTCTTGGGGACCAAACCTCATGGTGCAGGGGCTACAGTAACTGGATGACCCTTCCGCTTTCTGTGTCCCCCAAAGGTGCCTCCAGAAAAGCAGCTCCATTGGGCCATCTGATCCCAGAGAGAAACAACAACTACAAACAGTGCTGGGTGCCAGGCATGACAGCCCCAGGAGATTGTGGACCTGATGCCCTTGGATGGCTGAGGTCTTGAACACACCACCACTCTGTGTCACGCTGCCCCAGCCTCAGAGAGAGAAGGTAGCAAGTGCCACAAGCACACTCAGCAGCTAAAGCAACTCGACGTCAGGGCCAAGAGCTTTACGTCTGCCTCAGGCTCCAACCCCTAAGACCTTTGCGAGCTCGATGGGCTAAGTGCTCATTTCTGTGCCTCATTTTCAGCACTTGGAAAATGGGGGTGATAAGAACCACCTCACCAGTGTCATGGTTTGAATCTAAAATGTCACCCCAAGGTCACGTGTTTGACCGTTTTGTCCCCACGCAGCGGTGCTGTTTGTAGAGGCTGTGAAATTTTGGGAGGTGGGATTGTAGCTTTGTAGAAACAGCTACCTGGACGGGGCGCTTTGGAAGGTTTTACCCAGACCCAGAGTTCCAATCATGCTCTTTCCTGATTGTCAAGATGTGTGGAGGTCACCTGGACTGGTCCTCTGGTCACCTGCTACACCATGCCTCCTGCTATTAGGGACTGACATCTTTTAACCATGAGTCCCCTCAATAAATAATTTCATGCCATAGTTTGTTTTGTTTGGTTTCCCTGCCACAGTGATGAACAAGCTGACTAATCCAGAAAATAGGTACTGATGAGGGGGTCATTGCTGTGCAGAAACTGGACCGTGTATTTCCTAGCACATTGGAACTAGTTTGTGGGAGGCACTTAGAAGAGTGTGGAGATGTAGGCTAGAGAATCCCTAGAATGGTATAAGCAGAGCTTTAGGGGAAGTGATGATGGGATTAAGGAGGACCAGAACCCCACCTCCAATAGAAATGCAGACAAGGATCCCAAGGTTTCAGAGGAAAATGAGGACTCTGTTGGGCATTGGGCTAGAGGGAATTGGCGTAATATTCCAGCAAAGAGCTTGTGTGTGGTCTGCCCTTGTCCTAAAGAGTTGAATGAGGCTGAATTTAAAAGAAATGGAACAATTAACTTGGAGGAGGAAATATCACAAGGGCAGCTTCATGGGGAGACTGTGTGTGGGTGGTGGCTTACAATGTTTAGCCTGGTTTATGATGAAAAAACAGAAAAGATTTGAAAGATGTGCAGTTTAAAGAGGAAAAAGCTGCAGCTTGTCTAAGGTTATTGAGTACAGGGCCAGTTTGGACAAGGAAGCTGTAATACTTAAAGAGATATGTGCCACTAAAGAAAACAATGGAAGAGAGCCCCTTGGGGCACAAAAGGAGCTAGCCAGGCCCCTCCCATTTAAGACTACAGGGTATGAAACTCCAAACCCACTTGAAAGACATTCTTCTGAAAAGAGAATGGATGAAAAATGAGTGCCCCCATGATGCCATGCAGCAAAGGGGCTACACAGGGAAATGGTCTGGGCAGAGGATGCTGGTGCAACTGTAGCTCAAATGAGTGAATCCACCTCTTGAGCTGGCAGCAAATCTTGGTGTTGTATACATGGTGCTGGGTTTATAGGTGTGTAGATGCAAGAGTTAAGGGGTTATAGAAGCTACCACCAGGGCTCCAGAAAACAGCCTTTGAAGCCAGGCAGTGTGTACCAGAGTCAGAATCCATGCTGAGAGCCCCTGAAAGGCTGGAGTAGAAAGCTTTGAGGGGAGAGCCTAAGCAAGAATGGTGATCCAAGGATGTCTACAGAGGGAAGCTGCCAGGAACAAGTGGAGTCAAGAGACCAGAGTGTGCTGCAAATAGCAAGGCCATGGGGGTGGAGCCCCCAAAGCCTGTGTGAGCCCAGATGATGGCACATGATATTGCAGGTGCCAGATGCCAGACATGGAGCCACAGAATTTCTTTGTCCAATGGGATATCATTCTTGCTTCTGATCACCCTTTCCTGTCTGTGCCCTCTTCCTCTATTTTGGAATGGGAATGCTTATTCTGTGTCATTGCCTACTGGAAATGTGTAACCTGGTTTTTTAGCTCTCAGGATCCCACATCTAAGTTTGCCTAAAAGCTCAGTGGAGACTTTGGATTTAGACTTTTGAACGTGGTTGAGGCTGTTAAGATTTTAAGGACTCTGGAAGTTGGACTGAACGCCTTTTGCAGTGGGAGATGATGCCATGGCTTGAATCTAAATCGTCCCCCAAAGGTCATGGGCTTTAATATTCAGTGCCCAGCTGGCAGTGCTGTTTGTGGAAGCTATGGAAAATTTGGGCACCAGGACCTAGCTTTAAGGAAGTGAGACTTTGGAGGTGGCCCTGCAGGTCTGATCTCTCTCTCTGCTTCTGATCACCTTCCATGCCTGCTGGGGCCGCCATTATGAACTGAGATCCTCTAACTGTGAGCCCCCGATAAACCTCCCCTCTCGCCATAAACTTGTTTTGGTGGATTCCTCTGTCACGGCAATGTGCCATCTGACTAATACTGTTGGCGATGACCTTTGAGGGCCAGGGGTGGAGAATTATGACTTGAATCTAAAATGTCCCCCACTAGTCACGTGTTTGAATGTTGGGCACCTATGTGGTCCACTGTTTGTGGAAGCTGTGGAAAATTTAGGAGGCAGGACCTAGCTTTGAGGAAATGAGGAAATGAGCTTTGGAGGTGGCCGTGCAGATCTGATTATTCTCTGCTCTCTGCTTCTGATCACCTTCCATGCCTGCTGGGGCCGCCATTATGAACTGTGATCCTCTAACTGTGAGCCCCCAGTAAACCTCCCCTCTCACCATAAACTTGTTTTGGTGGATTCCTCTGTCACAGCAATGTGCCATCTGACTAATACTGTTGGCGATGACCTTTGAGGGCCAGGGGTGGAGAATTGTGACTTGAATCTAAAATGTCCCCAATGGCCACGTGTTTGAATGTTTGGGCACTATGTGGTCCACTGTTTGTGGAAGCTTTGGAACTTAGGGAGTTGGGATCCTAGCTTTGTGAAAACTGCTGTCTTTACCCAGACACACAGCTCCAGTACCGCTCTCTGGCTCTGGATCAGCAGGATGTGAGGAAGTCGTCTGCTGCCTGCCCTGCACCCACCTGCTCCACCATTACGGACAGACATCCTCTAACCATGAATCCCTCAATAAATCATTTTCTCATAAGTTTGTGGGCTGGGATTTAGCTCAGTTGGTAGAGCGCTGCGCTGCAGTCTCTGAGGTCCCAAGTTCGATTCCCAGCACCATAAAAATGGGAGAAGGACCTGGCAATCCACTCCCAAGGCAATCCTGAAACAGTCAGCCATTGAAAATCCTATGAGGGTCGCTGTGAGTTGGATACCGACCTGACAGCACGTAACAACAACAACAACATAAGTTTGCTTTGGTCGTTTCTCTGCCACCGTGGTGAACGAGCTGACTAATACAACCAGCTATGGAAAGAGTTGCTGTAAACAAACTCTTAGTGTAGTCCCTCTGTGAAACTGACAAACCTCACCAGACTTCCCAGACTCTGACTAGGAAGGGTGCTGGCGAGGACAGGATGGGAGCTAGCCAACGGGCGGGGTAAACAGGCTGTCCTCAGAACCTACACTGGAAGTGGCCACTTGGGTGGCCAGCATGTGATGGCACCACCAGCCCTTGCGGCTGAGCAGTAGAAGAGCCAAGTGGCCTGCTGGGAAGCCAGGGCTTCCCCTCCCCGTGTCCTTCTGGACCCTCCCCCTGCAGCTGAAACAATCTACGTCTACCTGAGGCCACCGGCGGACAGGTTGCCTGCAAGAGCGAGTTAACATCTACTGTGTTTCTGCCCGAGAGCAGGGACAAAAGACAGGGCAGCAAAATATTTTGGACAAGACAAGGATGTGGCATCTTCAAGGAGCTGAGCCACCTCCTGCCTGCACAGCTGTGCTCACAAAGCCAAACCCAGGTCAGCATTCTTCAACCCGGGAGTTGTGTGGTTCTCCTGCCTGCCGGGATCCAACTGAGCAGCTGTGGAGGTGGCCCTCGTGAGGAGACCCCTCACCCTTGATATGCCGCTCGATCATTTGTCCCTCCTTTTTACTTATTTATGAATTTTCTTAGGAATTAAAAACTGTGGCTGAAAACCCATCCGAATCCATTGCAGGACTGGTTATTTCTAGGCGGACCACCACACTGGACCTGCTTGAAGGATTTCGAGAACAACAGCCTGAAGACACGGTCACTTTCCATGTAACTTACTCGAAGGCTCTGATGATCTGAGTGTGTCCCCCAGAAGTGTATGTTGGAAGTTGTTGTTGTTGTTGTTAGGTGCCGTCAAGTCGGTATCCAACTCATAGTGACCCTCATAGGGTTTTCAATGGCTGACTGTTTCGGGATTGCCTTGGGAGTGGATTGCCAGGTCCTTCTCCCATTTTTCTGGTGCTGGGAATTGAACTCGGGACCTCAGAGACTGCAGCGCAGCGCTCTACCAACTGAGCTAAATCCCAGCCCCATATGTTGGAAACGCCACCCTAAATCTCATGGCAATGGAATTTGTAGGTGGGGCCTTTGGAAAGTAATTAAGGTCAGATGAGGTCATTAGGGTGGCCCCATGATGGCTTTACCTGAAGAGGAAGAGAGACCCGCGCTGGCACCCTCGCTCTGTCTCACCATCCGATGCCCTCTGCCATGTTATGATGCAGCAGGGGGGCCTCGTCAGAGGCTCGCAACGTGCTCTTGGACCTCACAGCCTGCAGGGCTGCGAGCTAAATGCACTTCCATTCATTATTAATTACCATCTGTGATATTTAGTCGTAGCAACAAACACAACACACCATGAAGTTCAAGATTATTACTTATAGGGACACTGGGTGTGGTGGAGCACACAGGTAATCCCAGTGACTTGGGTAGGGGAGGCGGGAGGATCTCAAGTTCAAGACCAGAAGCAGCCTATGTAACTTAGTGAGACCCTACCTCAAAATAAAAAAATTTAAGGAGAGGGAGCTAAGGGTGCAGCTTAGTAGTGGAACACTTACAAAGTACACAAGATCCCCTGGTTCAGCTCCCCCACTGCGACAAAAAAAGATTATTTATTTATAAGAATAAAAAGTATCTAGCACTCCCAAAAATTCACATTGTTTCACATTCAATAAATTTCCAGGTACCCAGAGGTCAAAAAAATTACAATAATTAGGAGATTAATCAGTTAAAGGTGACTCAGAACCAATTCGGATTTTAAAATCTGCAGAAACGGTCATGAAAAAGTTGTTATTACTACTATATTTTACAAGCTACAAAAAGTTAAATAGAGACAAGTTTATGTGCATACATATATTACAAACATAATTCAAGTGAAACTTCTCGTGATAAAAACTAATGTGAGGAATGAAAAATACTACACTGGATATAATTAACAGATTAGAGACATTCAGATTAAAAATTAGTAAACATGAAGATTTATCCAGAGAAACTACAAGAAATGAAAAACAGAGCCGGGCATGGTGGCGCATGCCTATAATACCAGCCACCCATGAAACAACAATGCAAACAGTCATAATAATAGCCCAACAAAGGCGACAGTCACTAAAACCCCAAAATTATACTTTAAGAAGGTAAAACAAAAAAGAAAGAAAGAAAGAAAAGAAAAGAAAAGAGAAAACATGGAAGAAGAAATGGGAAAATTAACCAGTCAGCAGCATGATAAACTCAACCTCATGACAGAAATAGTCACGCTGACATTAAATGGTCCAGACACCCCATTTAAAAGGCACAGATTGCCAGATTTATATAGAAATGACCCAAATGTACTCTGATTTCAAGAACTCTACTTTAAATATCCTCATATTTAAAAATAATTTAAAAGCATGCCAAACCAAGATGTACCACTTGTACCAGCCTGTTTCGGAGGCCACAACAAGACACCACGGCCAGGTGGCGTCAACATCAGAGACTCCTTCCTGAGAGGCCGGAGGCCAGAAGTTGAAGCTCAAGGTGCCGGGCGGTCCTGCTCCTGGCGTGTGCTCTGGGGCCGGCAAGTGACCACTTCCCTCCGAGTCTTCACCCGGGGCCTCCCGCTGTAGGTAAAGATAGGCTGCTTTGAGGTCTCACCCTTTTCTTGTAGGGACATTGGTCCTGTTGGACCAGGATGTATGCTCATGGTCTCCCTTAGCCTTTGTCACCTCCTGACAGGGCTCGTCTGCAAATAAAGTCACTCTTGAGACTGGACTGAATGTAGGAATTTGGGGACAGGGAGAACACAGGTCAGTCCACAACCCCATCTGACAGAGGACGCTAAAGAGGCAGAAGGACTTTATTAGTATCAGACAAGCAACGGCTGTCTCCAGGGATAAGTAAGACTATTTCACAATCGTGACACAGGCAGGGGGCCGCCGCAGCCCGAAACATTGGCGCATCAAATAAGAGAGATTTAAAAGACACAAATACTAGAAGAAGTAGAAGGAAAAACAAGAAAATCCATAATTGTGTTTGGAGATTTCAGCACCATTCTCTCTGTAACTGACAGAGAAACAGACAGGAAATCAGTAAGATACAGAAGAGGCGAACCCAGCCTGACCCCGAAGACCCTTGCGGGCCATCGTGCCCGCCACGGCAGAACACTCACTCCTCTCAAGAGCATGGACAAGGATCACCCATATGCTGGGCCGTAAAACAAATTGAAAAGCATTCAATTCGTGGAAAGTTTGTCCTCCGACCACAGTGCAGCTACATTAGAAGCCTGAACTGGAAGGTTATCGGGAGCATCATCAAATATTGGGAAACTGAATAACATACTCCACCTAACCCCTGGGGGCTGGGATTTAGCTCAGTTGGTAGAGCGCTGCGCTGCAGTCTCTGAGGTCCCGAGTTCAATTCCCAGCACCGCAAAAATGGGAGAAGGGCCTGGCAGTCCATTCCCAAAAGCAATACTGAAACAGCCATTGAAAACCCTATGAGGGTCGCTATGAGTCGGATACCGACTCAAAGGCACCTAACAACAACAACCACCTAACCCCTGGGCCAAAGCAGAAATCAAAAGGAGGAGCAGGAAAGAAATGTGAACGGAGCGAAGACGAGAATGCAGTTTATGGAAATCCACAGGGTTTCCCCAGAGCGCGGCTGGGAGCCCCGGGAAGAACTGAAGCCTTATTCTAGAAAAGAGCAGTCTCTGCCAGCCCCTGGGCTCCCGCCTTAAGGGACTAGGAAAAGAAGGGCAAATCAAGCCTAACAGAAGCGGTAAAGAGGAAATAAGGAGAAAATAAGGAGCCACAATGACGTCACCGAAATAGGAAGCGGGAACACGGTCGCGGTCACTGAAACTGAAACGTGGTTCTTTTTCAAAAATTTTAAAAAATTATACCAGGCGAGAGATGGCATGATGGTGTCTCCACACGTGAATATAATGGGCGTTTGCAGCTGGTGCTCTGTCTTGTCCCCTCCCTGCTCCTCTTTCCTCTTCCCCATCTCCAGCAGTGTCCCTACCCTTCCGTGTCCTTCCCCCAGATGCCATGGCTGAGAGAGGGCGCGTGATTCTCGTCCTTGTGGACACTGGCTCTCTGAGCAGGTGGGTGACATGGCCCCTGAGGAAAGGGGCTCCACCAGGGACCAACAGGACCAGCGTGGCACCCGGGACACTCTGATGCCTGGCATCTGCATGGAGGGTGAGTGAACCGCCTCACCCTGGAGGAGCCTGGGGTCCCGGACACTGTGGCAGGCGGTACAATAGTCCCCTGCAGTGGCCTTGCTGCTGTGCACAAGGAGACCTGCTTTTCCTGGAGTCCCCTGGAGTGAGAGGTGGGTCAGGGGCTGAGCCCGAGTGACCAGGGTCACCTCAGCCCTCCAGTGAAGGCTTCTACAGCGGGCCAGAGCCTTTGACCAGGGTCTAGCTCAGGAAGCTGTGGGAGGGAGGGAGGAACTCTAGCTGGGACCTTTATGTCCCTCGAATCTGGCTGTGTTTGGAAATGGGGCCTGTATGACAGCCAGTGAGGATAGCCAGTGAGGTGGGAAGGGGCCGTGGTCCCATCAAATGAGTTACTAGGAGAACAGGAACCATGGCCCAGAGCGTGGGCCCTCTTCTTCTGTCTCTCCCTGTGTCCCTCCACGTGAGGACACATCAGCCAGGAGGACAGCAGCCTTCCCCAGGACTGAATGCACCCACGCCTTGCCCCAGGGCTCTGCCCGCCAGACCTGCAAGTTTCTGTCTTTCATGCTGCCCTGCAGGTAGCATTTTGTAGCAGCAGCTGGAGCCGGCTGGTGCAGCAGGCACTGCTCACCCAGGGCGGCAGGGGTTCCCCAACCACAGATGGACCGTGGCTCGCAGTGGACCGTGGCTGCTCTGGTCTGTGGGCTGCGGAGGAAATGGCTTCTTCCACCAAGCCCTGCAGTATGGGTGTTGCTGATTTGGCAGAAGGCTGCACCTCGCAGACTAACAGGGTGACCAATGTGAGTGTCTGTGAAATCAAGAAGGGAAGAAAGAGGAGTGTCGAGGCCAGGCCGCTGCCTGGGACAAGCAAGGTGTCCCGCACTGAACGGGCTCTGTCCGTGTGAACAAAGCAGTCGCCAGTGGACGTGCGTCTTAGGACTGGCCTCTCTCTGTCCTTTCATCGTGCGTGTGCCTCCTGACTGCTTTCCAGGGGGATGGAAAGTCCTGGTAACAGTGCCCATTGGTAATTTGTCAGCAGTCGCTAGAGATTATGAGAAAGAGGTAGCCCTGGGGAGAAGGGTAGTGGGCGCGTTGATTCCCAAAGTCTGGGGGTTGGTGGCGCTTGATGACTTGACTGTCTCTATGATCACAAGTTTGTACGCCTGTAATCCCAGTGGCTCAGGAGGCAGAGGCGGGAGGATCGCAAGTTCGAATCCAGAGGCGGTCTGCGTAATTTAGCGAGACCCTGTCTCAAAAAGTAAAAAAATGGGCTGGGGGTGCAGCTTAGTGGTCCAGCACTTGCAGAGCATGCAGGCATGAGGCCCTGGGTTCAACCCCCAGTATTGCAGAAATAAAAAAAAAAATTAATAAAAATAAAAATAAAGTTTCCATCAGGGCTGCAAATTCAAGCCAAAGTTTTCCTGAACTGAATGAAGTGTGTTAGGAAAATGTCTGGGTCCAAGGCGTCCAGAAGAAGATCCTTCAGTCAGATGGAGCGGCTGGGGCTACAGACAAGAAGACAGTGGGGGTTCTCCTGCCTGCCCTTCCAAATTCCCCAGGAGAATCATCCAGAAGCTGAGAGGGAAGCATGGGGGGGACAGAAGGGCCAGGCTGGCTCTGGCACTGCAAGGAGAGGGACCCGGGACTGTCCCTGGGCCTGCGCGGGCTGTTTCTCCACAGCAAAACACACTGCTGCCTGGTTAGGCCTCTGGGGTTTGGGAATCATTTCTCAGAGCAACCGGCATGGGATACCCTAAGACAGAAGCACAGGCTTACTATGTAAAGGGCTGCCTCACAGAACAGGCTCCACTGTGCCTTGCCGCCTCAGCACTCTTCCCTCACCCAGGCACTCCGGCAGGCACTGACCTTTCTACTGTGTCTGTAATTTTTCCTATCCCAGAATGTCATATAATTGGAATCATACTGTATGTAGCCTTCTCAGACTGACTTCTTTTTCTCAGCAACACACACACAACATCAATCCATGCCTTTTCTGGCTTTAGATCTCATTTGTTTTGTTTCATTTTGTTTTTGTTTTGTTTTTTGCAGCTCTGAAGGGCTGAACCCAGGGCCTCACACATGCTGGACAAGTGCTCTACTACTTAGCCACACCCCCAGTCCTATATATTTATGTTGTTGTTGTTAGGTGCCATCGAGTCGTGCCCGACTCATAGAGACCCTTATAGGGCTTTCAAGGGCTGATTGTTTCGGGATTGCCTTGGGAGTGGGTTGCCACATCCTTCTCCCATTTTTGCGGTGCTAGGAATTGAACTTGGGGCCTCAGAGACTGCAGAGTGGCGCTCTACCAACTGAGCTAAATCCCAGCCCAGATAGATAGATAGATAGATAGATAGATAGATAGATAGATAGATAGATAGATATAGATATAGATATTGCATACATACACACACACACACGCACACACACACATATTGTATTTTGAGATAGGGTCTCAAAAATTATGCAGACTGCCTCTGAACTCAAACTCATAATCCTCCTGCCTCAGCCTCCCAAGTTGCTACGACTACAGATGTGTGCCGCAGCGCCCAGCTTTCATTTGTCTTATTGATTAATAATAGTCCATCATGCGGATGTTCCACAACCTGTGTGTTTATTCAAGACTCACCTCCGAAGGCTTATCGGGTGACTTCTATTTTTGATGATTTTGCCTAAAGCTGTTATGCACATTGAAAAGTTTTCAAATCAGCTGAGTAAATTCCTAGAAGCAGGCCGGCTGGATCGTATGGTGAAACTATGTTTAGTTTTGTGAGGAACTGCCAACTCGCCTTCCAAATGGCCACGCCACCCTGCCTTCCGCCAGCAGTGAACGAGAGTCCCTGCCGCTCTGCGTCCTCACCCGCCTTTCGCATCTCCTTTTTGGTTTTGGTTTTAGTATTTTATTTGCGCACTGGTAGCACAGTTAATTTAATTTGCAATTATCCGATGACAAGTCACGCTGACAGTCTTTTTATCTGCATATTTGAAATCCGTGTAATGTTTTCTGACAAGGCATCTGTTCCGATTTCTGGGCTACTTTTCTAAACTGTGTTGTTTTCTTATTGTTGAGTTCTCATCATTCTTTGTATATTTTGGACGTGAGTCCTTTAGCAGTTACGTATTACACAAATTCTCTCCCAGTCTATGGCTTATCCCTTTATCATCTTGACAGTACCTTTTGCAGAGCAAAAATGGAAATCATATTCATGAACCCAATCTATCACTTTTTCCTCCGTGAATGATGCTTTCATTGTTTTATCCATAATCTCATCACCAAACCCAAAGTCACCTAGATTTTCTCCAGCGTTCGCTTCTAGAAGGTTTATCGTTTTACATTTTACATTTGGTTCTGTGATACATATTCAGTTCATTTTTGTGAAAGCTGCAGGCTGTGATACGTCAAGATTCTTTATTCTTTCTTCTCGCATTTTTTTCACGGTATCGTTTGTTGAAATGCCTATTCCTTTCCCATGGAATCGCCTCGCTCCCTTCTCAAAGATCAGCTGACCATCTTTGTGTGGGTCTATTTCTGGCTGGCTGTCCTGTCCCCTTGATATCTGTGGCTAGTCTTACATCAATACCACACTGGCCTCATTTCTGCTGCTTTATAGTCAGCCTTGGGATCAGGTAGCATGAGATTCCAGCTTTGCCTCTCTGTCATGTCGACGTGGCTACACTAGGTCTTTTGCTGTCTGTATAAACTTTGGGATCACTTTGCTAGAATCTGAAAAATAGCTTCTGAACACAGACCAGCTCCCCATTTAGTCAGATTTTCTCTCATCAAAATTTTATCATTATCTGCACCTAGATTGTGAGACTTTTAACTGAGATTTTAGGGGGCATCTTAGTGTGTAGTTGTTCCCTCTTTTATCTGTGGAGATACATTCCAAGACCTCCACTGGACACCTGAAAGTATAGGTAACATCAACCCCCATGCATACTATGCCTTTTCCGATATATATGCACATGCAATGGGGCTGGGATTTAGCTCAATTGGTAGAGCGCTGCGCTGCATTCTCTGAGGTCCCGAGTTCAATTCCCAGCACCGCAAAAATGGGAGAAGGACCTGGCAATCCACACCCAAGGCAATCCCGAAACAGTCAGCCATTGAAAACCCTATGAGGGTCTCTATGAGTCAGATACCAACTCGACCCACCTAACAACAACAACAAAACAACAACAATAACATGCACATGCAATAGTTTAATTTATAAATTAGGTGCAATGAAAGATTAACCACTACTAACAGAACTGTTATAACAATACACGATATTAAAATTTACATGAACATCTTCTCTCTCTTGAAACAGTCAAGACAAATATTAATCTTTTCAGACAATAGTTGACCATGGGGAACTGAAACCACAGAATAAAATCACAGATAAGGGACATCACTGTGTGTGCTATTGTCACAGGTATTGGTTTTTAATTAATTTCAAATTCCAATTATTCATAGCTGGTGTACAAAAACCAACTGATTTTTGATTGATTTTAATAATATTAAGCCAGTAATCTGCAGCCCGCTATGATAAGCTATTAGTTCCAGACGTCTTCCTTGTTGTTTTAGGCAATTGACACCCCCATCATTATGTAATGCCCTGTTCTCCCTGGTAATCTTTCCAGCTTTGAAGTCTGATTTTTCTAAAATTAACGTGACTCCTTCAGCTTTCTTTTAATTAGTGTTACCATGGAATATTTTTCTCCGTCCCTTCAATTGTAACCTATCTGCCTTCCACATAAAGTAGCTTTCTTGTAGACAACACACACATAGACAATTTCTTAATCCACTACGCCAATTTGTTTTTGAACTCATACATTAGGGCCATTCCTGTTTAAAGTCATTACCTACGTAGTTGGCTTAATGGCTTCCATGTTTATGATTATTGCTTATTCGTTGCCCCGGTTCTTCCCCCTCCCCTTCTCCATCTGTCTCTCTGACTTTTACTGAGGGTTTTAGACGATTCCACTCTTTCCCCTTTCTTAGCACATCAGTCCTGTTCCTTCAGCTATTAGTGGATGCTCCAGCATTTTTAAGGTAGGCTTACAACTCCTCCAAGTCCATTCTCGATGCCACACCACTTACTGGAAGCCCAGGCTCCATCCGACAGCCATGGCCACCCTGACCCTCCACCCTCATAACACGGCTCGGCCTCTTCCACTGCTCCACGCACCTTGGCCCTTGTGGCCTGTGGTTTTGATGAGGAGGCCTGTGCTCCGAGAGTGCCTGTCTCTGTCATGGTGCCCCACAGCGTCCCTGTGAGAGGCTCGCTTACCCTCCCCAGTGTGTGGAAGGAGACGCATTCCATCCGCTCTGACTAAGTCTCAGTTCTATGGTGTCCCGTGCCCCTGGGCTGGGGCTGGGGCGTGAGTTCTGTGGATCACCGTGGACCAACCTAGGTCTCCCCCTTCCTCACTCATAGCTCTCGATAGTGACTGTGTTAGTCAGGTTCTTGTCGCTATGACTAAACACCCAAGCGAAACAACCTGAAGAAGGGAAGATGTCTTTTGGCTCACGGTTTCAGAGGTTCGGTTCATGGCTTCAGGGAGGGCATGGGGGAGCAGAGCCGCTCACAGCCTGGTGGCCCGGAAGCAGAGGGAGAGGTCTGTGCCTAGGGCTCTCCTTTCCACCCCTTTTCCTTCATCTGGGCCCCCAACCTGTGGGGTGGCGCTGCCCACACTCAGGGCGTGTCCTGCCTTACTCAGTCAGTTAACCCTCCGCACGGCCCTCATAGATCCACATAGTGCCCTGTACCAACCTCCGAGGCTTCTCAATCCAATCAATTTGACCATCGAGACCGACCTTCACAGTGACTGTGGAATGTGCTGGGGGCACGGCCCCCTGAGGCAGGGGGGTACTGGCTGGACCAGCCCAGGCTTTGCTCCTGTCCTCCGGGAAACAAGATGTCCTTCAGGGCTGTGGCCCAGCGAGCCCACGAGATATACCTCAGCAGCCTGTGCCCGGGCCCTCTGCTTCAGTGCACATGAGGCACCTGCAGGAAAGCCCCATTGTCTGCAGGCAGCTTCTGTGAGCCCCCAGGGAGCAGCTCACAGCCAGCGCAGGCTTCGGGGGTCCCTGGCTGTCCTTCTGGCTGCACAGAGCTCGCGATGCATGGTGCGCTGCGTTCATGGGCTCTCTGTGCCTGGTGCCCAAGGGGCACCCGCCCCAGCATTCCTTGTGATCCTCCTTCCCTCGGGAAGACGTGAAGACGGAGCTGGATGATGGCCACTGTCCCCCCAGCCAAAGAGCTGAGCTCTGAAAGCCGCGCTAGGGAAGGAGCTCCGGCAGGTTGAGAGCTGCGGCTTCGCCACACCCTGCAGGCAACAGGAAGGCGCTCCTGGCTCTTCATGGTCAGGACCACGTGGGATCCCAGAGGTAAAACTCGAGGAATCGGGGGGCTGTGATGGCGGCAGCCCCCGGGAGTCGCCACTGTCCTGCTTGTCCACTGTCAGGCTTTAGCGTCTGTCAGCTTTGCTGTTGCAATGTTCCTCCCCGGCCTCCAGGGGCCCGGTCCCAGCTGTGCAGCTCTGCGCCCATCAGCCTCTCCTATGTGGAGCGGCCATTGTTCCTAGTATCTCACACTATCTATGGGATAGAGAAAAGTTGTTGATTTTTGTTGTTGTTATTGTTGTTGTTGTTGTTGTTGTTAGGTGCCATCGAGTCGGTATCCGACTCCTAGCAACCCTCATAGGGTTTTCAATGGCTGACTGTTTCAGGATTGCCTTGGGCGTGGGTTGCCACATCCTTCTCCCATGTTGATTTTTGTAAGTTTGCCTTTTTCCTCATTGAAAGGTTGGGAAGGACGCATCCAAGCTCTTTCCATGTGGGACCAAGAGTGCAGCCCCTGAGCAGATTTCTTTCATTTCAGAGCAGTTTATATTTACAAAAAAAGCCACAAAGACACCACACTGAGGCCCTGCACACAGCCATTCCCCAATTCCTGCACGGGCAACATTTTCCTTCAAGAGGTCCACTCCTCACAGCTGAAAACTCCCTGTTCCCACCTTGTGAACCAGAGCCCGTGAGCCACGGACGCAGCATTCTGAGGCAGGAAGTCACTAGTTTCTCCTAAACATCCATTGCTTATCCCAGGACCCCAGCCGGGAGGAGCATCCTTAGATGGCTCCAACCTGCGACACTTTCTCAGTTTCCTTGCGTGTTGACCTTGAGCGTTTGAGGAGCCCTGGGCAGGTACTTGGCAGCTGTCCTTCAGTTTAAGCCTCCCTGGTGTCTTGCTCATGGTGAAAGTGTGGTTCGGGTTTCGGCCGGGAAAACAGCAGAGATGAAGCACACTATTAGCACATCTCATCCAGGATGCCTGTTACCAGCAGGCGCTGCCGCTGGTGACGTTGACCTTGATTACCTGGCTGAGAGAGGGTGGCAGCAGCTCCATCCACTTCAAAGTTGCTCCCCTGCCTTACCACGCTGCTCTCTTTAGAATCAAGTCGCCAGGCATCGCCCACACGTACAGATGTAACAGGCATCATCTGAGCTGGTAAACAGGAGGGAATCATCCCAAGCCTGGAGCAAGGAGAGAGAACCTGTCTAGCTCCCCCACTGCTGTAGCCAGAGAGAGAGCCAGCCAAGGATTGTACAAACCCTGGCAGAGCCAGAGTATACACTGAAGGAGCAGCATGCAAACGGAGCTCAAGTAACACTGAGAAATGTTGACTGCAACAATGTAGCGCCCACAGACCACCTCCTTTGTTCCTTTATTCCAGCCGTGGCCAAATTTTTGGGTTCCGTGAGCCACATAAGTAAAGAGGAATCAATCAGCTTGGGCCGCACATCAATTGTATAATGTAGTTGGTGCATATGCATAATAAGAGGGTCACAAAGAAAATAAATGCCAAGAAACACCTCACTTTAAAATGTTTGGGGGTGAGCAGGGTGCAGTGGTGCATGCCTGTAATCCCAGTGGCTAGGGAGGCAGAGACAGGAGGATTGCAGGTTCGACACCAGAGACAGTCTGCATAATTTAGTGAGACCCTGTCTCAAAAAGTAAAAAAATGGGTTGAGGGTGCAGCTCAGTGGTCCAGCACTTGCAGAGCATGCAGGCATGAGGCCCTGGGTTCAACCCTCAGTTACACACACACACAAAAAAAATTGGGGGGCTGCATTACTAGCTGTCCTGAGTAGCATGCGGACCCTGGGCCCGGGGGTGGAGGAGTGCCTTTTTATTCATTTCCTCAAGCAAGGAGATACTCCTAGAGGCTCACATGTGCCCTGCAATCACAATGTTGCATTCTTCTTCCTAAAGTTCAGCTTCTCAGATTATTAGCTCAGCATAGAGATTTAAGAGGTGGAGTGAAAGGGTACAGGCCTGATGCACACCTTTCTCGACTTTAAACCAGGCAGTGTCTTCTTAGTCTGTTCAAACAACTGCCTCCTAGTCCATGTACAGATTCTTCATGAATACAATTAAGTGCTCTGGTATTCTATTCTTTGCAGTGTTACCCATAAATTGTTATGACCCACACAGTCAAATGCCTTTGCATAGTCAATAAAACATAGATAGACATCTTTCTGATATTCCCTGCTTTGGGCTAATATCCATCTGACACCAGCAATGATGTCCCTGGTTCACTGCCCTCTTCTGAAATCGCCTTGACTTTCTGGCCGTTCCCTGTCTATGTACTACTGCAGTTGCTTTTGAATGATCTTTAGTAAAATTTTCCTTGGGTGTGATATTAATGGTACCATTTGATAGTTTCCCCATTCAGTTGGATCCCTTTCTTGGGAATAGGCACAAATATGGATCTCTTGCAGTCAGTTGGCCAGGTAGCTGTTTTCCAGATCTCTTGGCATAAACAAGTGAGCACCTTCAGTGTTGCATCTGTTTGTTGAAACATCTCTGTTGGTATTCCATCAATTTCTGGAGCCTTGTGTTTCACCAGTTCCTTCAAGGCAGCTTCCACTTCATCTGTCATTGCCATTGGTTCCTCATCATATGCAGCCTCTTGAAATGGTTGGTCACCCACCAATTCTTTTTTGTATAATGACTCTGTGTATCCCTTCCATCTTCTTTTGACATTTCCTGCATCACTTGTTATTTTTCCTGCAGAATTCTTCACTATTGCCACTTGAGGCTTAACTTTCTTCTTCAATTCCTTAAACTTGAGAAAAATAGACCATGTTCTTCCCTCTTGGTTTTCTATCTCCAGCTCTTTACACATGTCATTATAATATTTGATTTTATCTTCTCAAGTTGCCCTTTGAAATCTGTTTAGTTCCTTAATTTCATCATTTCTTCATTTGATTTTAGCTGCTTGATGTACAAGGGCAAGTTTCAGTGTCTCTTTTGACGTGTAATTTGGTCTTTTCTTTTTTTCCTGTTTTTTAAATAACCATTTGATTTGCTCATGAATGATGATTGGATGTCATGCCTCAACTCGCTTGGTCTTCAATCATTAGTGCCTAAAGTATGAAACCTGTTCTTGAAATGGACTCTGAACTCAGATGGGATATACTCAAGGTCGTACCTTGGCTCTTGTGCACTTGTTCTAATTTTCTTCAGTTTCACTTTGAACCTGCATATGAGCAATTGATGGTCTGATCCACTATCAGCACCTGGTCTTGTTCTGATATTTAACATGAAGCTTTTCCATTGTCTCTTTCCACAAATGTAGTCAATTTTGTTCCTGATGAAGTCCATGTGTATAGTCACTGTTTTTGTTGGTGAAAAAATGTATTTGCAATGAAAAGGTCATTGGTCTGACAAAATTCTATCATGTGATCTCCAACATTGTTTCTGTCACGAAGGCCATTTTTTCTGACTCCTGAGCCTTCTTTGTTTCCAACTTTTGCATTTCAGTCATCAGTAATTATCAGTAAACCCTGATTGCATGTTCGACCTATTTCAGATTGGAGGATCTGGTAGAAGTCTTCCCTATCTTCATTTGTGGCCTTAGTGGTGGGTGTGTAAATTTGAATAATAGTCATGTTAACTGGCCTTCCTTGTGTGTGTATGGATATTATTCCATCACTGACAGCATTGTACTGCAGGATGAAGCTTGAGGGGTGTTTTTTGATGATGAATGCAACCCCATCTCTCTTTAGTTTGCCATTCCCAGCATAGTAGACCATATGATTATCTGATTCAAAGTATCCCATGCCAGTCTATTTTAGCTCACTGATGCCTAGAATATTGATGAAGAAGAATGTGGCATCGTGATTGGAAGAAGACTCATTAACACCCCACATTATGCAAATGACACAACTCTGCTTGCTGACAGTGAAGAGGATTTGAAACATTGACTGACGAAGACCAAAGAACACAGCCTTCGGTATGGATTGCACCTCAACATCAACAAAACAAAATCCTTTCAATTGGGTCATGGTAAATGGAGAAAAGATTGAGGTTATCCAAGATTTTGCTTTGCTTGGTTCCACAATCAACATCCATGGAAGCAATAGTAAAGAAATCAAAAGACAGATTGCATTAGGAAAAGCTGTTGCAAAAGACCTCTTTAAAGTGTTGAAAAGTAAAGATGTCACACTGAAGACGAAGGTCCACCTGACTCATGCCATGGTATTTTCAGTCACATCATATGGTTGTGAAAGCTGGACATTGAATAAGGGAGACAGGAGAAGAACTGATGCTTTTGAATGATGGTGCTGGGACAAATGTTGAATATACCATGCACTGCCAAAAGAACCAACAGATCTGTCCTAGAAGAAGTGCAACCAGAGTGCTCCTTGGAAGTGAGGATGGCTAGACTGCATCTTATGTGTTTTGGACATGTAGTCAGGAGGGATCAGTCCCTGGAAAAGGACATCATGTTTGGGAGAGTGGCAGGTCAATGAACAAAGGAAAACCCTCAACTAGATGAACTGATACAGGGGTGGCAATAATGGGCCTAAACATAAGAAAAGATCATGTGCCTGGCACGTGTCAGGGAGTGTTTCATTCCATTTTTCTGTTGTACACAGGGTTGCTATGAGTCGACTCAACTTGATGGCACCTAACAGCAATTCCCATGAGCAGAGCTGCGCTCAGTTCTAAGGGTGGAGTGGCTCCCCTAACAGGTGTGACACTGTTCTTCACATATTTGATGGACCACCAGAAGACTGAGTGCACAACAGGCCGGGCCAGCTGCTCTGTGGCCAGAGGGGAGGCTGGAATGAGCACATCTGGCCGAGGCTGACCTGGCCAGACAGTCTCCTCGAGGCTAGAACTGAAAGGAGGAGGCTGGATAGGAGAGGACCCAGCTGAGCTTCAGGGCTGGGTGGCAGCAGAGAACTTGGGTAAGGTGTCCATGCAGGGATCCTCAGGAGAGCTGAGGGCCCTGTGTGCATCAGCACTTAGGTGGGAGGAGGGTGGAGGCAGCAGGAGAGGCCACTGGCAGGACCCAGAGCCAGAAGTCAGAGCTCCAGGGACAGCCAGAGGTCAAAGTCGGCAGAACTCAGATTTACCCAATGGGGTAGTGGTAGGGGTCTGATGGAGACACAGATGTGAAGACCTCCTGGTGCCCAGGAGTGAGGTGGATGAGAAGGTGGTGGCCCCTGGGAGTGACTGAGGATGTGGACCCTGTTCTCTTGTCGGTCACTCACACTGTGTTTGTTCATGGCTCAGCTATTACCAGGTACAGGCTGAGGTCGCATGTGCTTTGGATACTGAGAGTCCTCAAGAAAGGCCTGGTGCTGACAGCTCGGTCCCCAGCCAGTGCCGCTGTTGATTGGTGGTTGGGCTGTGAGGGCCCTCGAGTCCTCTTTGGATTGATCCGTGGACAAATTTGGGCTGGGATTTAGCTCAGTTGGTAGAGCGCCGCTCTGCAGTTTCTGAGGTCCCGAGTTCGATTCCCAGCACTGCAAAAATGGGAGAAGGACGTGGCAACCCACTCCCGAGGAAATCCCGAATCAGCCATTGAAAACCCTATGAGGGTCGCTATGAGTCGGACACGACTCAAAGGCGCCTAACAACAATATGGACGGATTTATACTGAATGCACCATCGGTGGGGGGGGTCCTGGTGTGAGGGGGTCTCTGAGGTGCCTTGGACGGTGTGTCCCATCCCTGGCCCCTCCTGCTCCCCTCTCAGCTCCCCGGCTGCCCAAGATGAGCAGCTCTCCTCCGCCCCACCCTTCCCCTGTGATTCCTGCCTCCCCTCAGCCCTACAACAATGCAGCTGGGAGCCAAAATCAATCTGTCCTTCCTTTAAGCTGCCTCTCCAAGGCATTTGTCACAGCCACACACCCTGTTTCTTTCACTCCACAAACGCAGATGTCTTTGCAGGCCAGGACAAAGAATCTGACCTTGATTTTGTTGGTAACAAGTCAAATAGGTTTCCGGATGAAGGAATGATGACGCAGCGTAACAACCCAGCCTGTAGATCCAGCAAAGGGCACTCATCAGCCTTGTGTACTGCAGGCTGTCAGCAGGTCCCATGTGAGTATGGAGTCGATCCGAGCTGAGGTATGGGAGGGAGGTGCACCCTAGGACTGGGGCAGGTAGACAGCCAGCCTCAGGGAGGAGCCAGGAGGGTGCAAGAGAAGGATCGGGGCTCTAAGGCAGCTGTCAGCCTATCTGGAGGCAGGACCCTCATCAAGGACTCCTGGAGACGGGGTGTGAAGGAGGCACTCCCAGGAGGCAGTGAGGGCATGGGGTGGGGACAGGAAGAGAAGCCAGCCAAGGCCATGCAAGACCCCTGCAGCCTGAGCTGTTGGGGCTCCTGGAGTGAAGCTGTGCCTCAGAGACAGCCTGTCCCACCATGAGGCCGGGGCCTTCATCGCCACTCCAGTTATCCTGGCTGGGGCAGGGGACAGTGGCCAACTCCATGGCATCTCTGACACTGTCGCCCCAGGCATTCCCCAAGGAACAGTCTATGTGCCTCCACTGCCAAGGGAAGAAAGGACACCCATATGGAAGCAGAAAGCAGTTGGATGGGTTCAGGCAGAGCCTGCAGCCTCGGCCACAGTGTCTGGGGCAGGACCAAGAGGAGCAGGAGGGAGGGAGTGGGATAGGAGGCGATGCCACAATCTGAGCCTGGAAGGACAGCCCACAGTACCCTGGCCAGTGAAGAAGGAAGCAGAAGAGAGAGAGGACATTTGGGGGCAAGATAATATGTCTAGCCTGGGAGAGACCCACTGGCTTGTTGGAAAAGGGGGAGCAAAGGAGGCATTTGCTGAATGCCTACCAGGTTCCCAGGTTACCCAGCTCATCAGCAACACAGCGGCAGGGCCAGGGCCATATGACCCATGGGACTGAGCCCACGGAACCACAGCCACGTGCCGTCCTTGCCTGGCTCAGGCTAGGTGTTCCACACGCTGTCGAGCCTGAGAGACTTCCAGGCACTCCTTGTGGGTGTCTTGTGATTCTGGGAGCGCAGGGCTGAGTATGAACTGAAGACCCCCAGGGTCTTCCTGCAACTCAGGCCCAGCGGCCGCTGTTCACCTTGCTCTCCACAGCTGCTGCGGCGGCCCGTGGTCACCTTGCTCTCCGTCACTCATCCACAGCAAACGCTGATGCTTCTTGTCAAAAACTCTGCTCCTCGAGGCCCCTCCCCTACCCTCCATCAGCTGGCCTCTCACCTCGGAGTGACTGCTGTCAAACTTGCCAGTCCCCCCCATGCACAAAAGTCTAGGATCCAACCAGAGCTTCCTCTGTCCGCCCCAGTGCCTGCTGTCAATGGTGGGTCTTGAGCACCCGTGGGAAAGCGCATTGCCGAGACATAGCCTCGTGTGACTTGCTCAGCCACAGTGACTTTCCTTGCTCAGTTCAGTCCCCCCGTGGCGAAGGTCACAGCTTAGCCTTTGCCGTGGATCAGGTCAGCTCCACCCCATCAGTCTCCCATGAGAAAAGCGCACGTTATGAATGCCTTTGCCCATCCATTCTCAATAACACTCTTCTTTCATTTCATGAAGGCCCTTGGGGAAGAGGACTCCAGAAGACCGCTGTATATCCCCCCACCCAGTCCCTTCTCTCCCTTCTCTTACCTCCTCAGTAGGTGAGACACAAGCTCACAATTTTCAATTATTTCCATGCTGAAAACATCTGAATGATTACTGTGGAGCATTGACTTTGGAAATGTACTGCAAACAGCAGCAAGTGAAATAACTGTTTCTCATATACAACCACAAGTCAAGCCTTCTTGAACACAACTCACCTAGAAACACAGGTTGTTGTTGTTGTTGTTAGGTGCCGTCTAGTCGAGTCCGACTCACAGCAACCTTCATAGGGTTTTCAATGGCTGCCTTCATCTACACCAGTGTTCTCTCTCCTTTAACACATCTCTTTATTTTCAGTACTAGGGGCTGAACTCATGGCCTGGAGCCTGCAAAGCCTGCCAAGGGCTCCGCCATTGACCCAAACCTTAGCCCTTCTGAGATAGCATCTTGCTAACTTGTGCAGGCTGCCTCTCACCTCACACCTGTGATCCTCCTGTCTCAGCCTTCCATGTGGCTGGGATTACAGACATGAGCCACAATTCCTGGCTTCCATTTTTATTTTTAAACCACACAAACACAATTAAAGAATATTTATTCTGGAAAATACCCTGAACTCCCTTGGCCCTCGGTCTGCCTGGTGCCCCCTTGCAGACACAGATCTACAGTCGGGCTTTCCAGTCATCGTATCTGAGGCAACGAAGCTGCTGAAGAAAGCTGCAAAAGGAACAAGATCAGCTCCGTCGTGCGCCTCAAACGTGCACCCACTGCCTGGAGCGCGGCCTCCCCACTCTGGCTTTCTCGGGACCTCAGATCCTCTCCACGGTGGAGAGCCTGGGACCTCAATTCTCCTGCCTGAACTTCAGGAGTCAAGGAGCTTTCATACACGGCTGCCCTCAGAGGCTGAGGGGCTGGACAAGCTGCTGCACACCAGCCCTCCCTGTCTCCAGGGAGCTGCTGCCCCCATTTCACAGATGCGCACTCGAATCTGACTTCCTGCAGACATCTGTTGTCCACTCCATATTTTGGAAATGTTCAAGCATGTTAGAAGGAGCCGAGGAGAGGAAAACGAACTCCCGGCGTCCATCAACTATCTTTAACAATTTCAAACACACGACGAAACCGCTCTCAGCGACGCCCCCAACCACTCACCCCCCAAATGGATTATTTAAAAATAAATCCCAGACATAAAGGAATTGTGCCCACACTCCCGGCATGCACATTCAAAAGAAGGCTCCTTTTTAACCTGGCCACACCATCTCTGCCTACAATGTTATCAAAATGAGTGTTATCAAAATGTTAGTGTTACCAAAATGCTCTCAGTTTCTGATCGCCCTCCATTGCCTCACACATGAGATTTGCAGGCGGTTTGTAAATTAGGCCCACGCAAGAAAGGTCCAGGCGTTCGGTTTCTCTGTTGCTTATGTTCTCCCAATCTACTGACAACACCTTCCCCTCTCCAGTTTTCAGTTTCTGTTGAAGAAAAAGCCTCGCTTGATCTTCAGACCTTCCCACATCCTCCATTCTGCTGAGTTATGGGAGTTACATCCTGCGGTGTGTTTATCAGCTCCTCTGTCCCCTGATCTTCTCAGAATTGCCTGCAGCCATAGCCCTGTGGCATCCGATCTCCTCAGATCTTGGAAGCTAAGCAGAGTCAGGCCTGGTTAGTAGTTGGATGGGAGACCGCCTGGGAACACCAGATGCTGTAGGATTGGGAGACAGACCCAGCAACCCACTCCCAAAAATCAACCTACCATTGAAAACCCTATGAAGAACAGAGGAGCACTGACAATGTTTCACCTGTTGTATGCAGGGTTGCTATGAGTCGGATACTGACTCGAAGGCACCTAACAACCATTGTCCCCCCAATCTTCTCAAATTAGCAATTGGATGATGGTCGTATTTTGGGGGTTAATTTTTGGTTTAGTTTCTTGGCAAGATGACATCCCAGGGGGACTTGTGCTTCAGGACACGTGGTCAGCTTAGCCAGCCTGACATGGCCAGTGTGACGTTCCCTCCGCCTCTCACCTGATCACAGCAGCAGCCACTGGAGAAAATGCCTGGGTTTGTTTTGGCCTCGGGGTGTGTGTGGGGTGTGGGGTGTGGTGTGGGGCACTGACAGAGATGGATCTTCCCCACCAGGCCGAGAGCCTCAGGCAGGTAGGCCTTGCTGGGGTTTGCTTCTCCCTCTGGATATTTTCCTGAACATCATCATTCGTCACCCACGTGGTACGCAGAGCCTGGGTGGTGACTACACAGCACTGTCCAGAGAAAGAACAAAGGTGTCGTACAGGGATTCAGAGAAATCCAAGTCCAAACAAACGCTCCCCAGATCACAGGCGGTATACGTTAAGACCCAGTTGGCAGCATTTTTCTTCTTCTTCTTTTTTTTTTTTCTCACAGTATGAAAATTCTGTGGCTTCAATGACCATCACAAAGAGAACGCTCCCCCCCTGCTCAGTAGGAAAAAGCAGTAGCAGGTCGTTTCAAGGTCCTGTGGCAGGGCTGAACAATGGGTGCAGGGGAAGAGGGAGCTGGTACTCCCGACCCCTAGAGAAGGCTCCTGTGATCTTCGTGGTACCGGGGACGCATGCGGCTAGCTCTGGGTGGCTCGGCTGTGGATGTCCTCTCTGTGCCCTCAGATGTTGCCGTGTCTCAGGGTTGTCATCATCCCTTGGGCCTGGGAGGTGACTCCCACAGCCAGTGCCCTCCTGGGCTTCATGAGCAGGAGTCTCGGTGGTTCCAGAGCCTGAGTCCCGGGCTCAGGGGCGAGTCCTCTCCTCTCTCCTTACCACCGTGGACGCACACGGTGTGCCCGGCTCCATTCCCCTGGCCCTCCTCGCAGAACACCAGGAGACATCTCAGGCCACTTGTTCATAAATTCCAGAGACCGTTTTCCCGCTAATGAATTCTCCTTCTAGCTCGAAAAGCAGATACAGTTGAGGCTGATTTTTTAGCATCCCATAATTAGCAGGTCTTAATGAAACGAGTTTCTTCACGATGTCAGCAACAGCGATTCTAACACGGAGTGCAGTATGTTCGGAGCTTTTATTCACTTTTATTGTCCTTGCCCCTCCGGGGAAGGCAGGGAAACCCCGCAGGATTTGGTTTTCCCTGGTGTGTGCATCTTGCCTTAACATCCCATGGAAATGACAGGGAATTGTGCCGTTTATCTGGAAGAGGGAAACGTGGTGCAATGCAGAGCCAGCTCTGGAGTGCACTGGGGAGGATGGAGCAGGCCCCACAAGCCCCAGCACACTCGCGGTCCCGGGATCAGGGCTCAGCCTGTTTTCCCTCTTGTCACTTTCAGGACACACCGGCAAGACGTTCTGAGAAGCTGGGTTAATTTAATGACAATTCCCATTTCAAGCTCCAGAAATCCGCTCGCTCCGCCCTGCAGGGAAAAACTGTGTTCGGCAAACATCAAGCCACTTGCTTAAGGAATGGCAAACAGAGACGGGAAAGCAGGTCCGTGCGTCTGCCTGCATTTCCATCAGGCTCCCCAGGCCACATGACAAGGACAAGGACATGTTTGGAGCATGGGCTCCGCCTCCCTCCTCCAGGACAGTGTGTCCACCAGCACCGTGCTCCGGGCCCGGCCGGGGCTTCTGCAGACACAATGTACCCGGCCACGGCACCAGGACAGATGCCCTGCTGCTGCACGTGGGCCATGTCCAATGCTGCCCGCTTCCGGCTGCACCTGGCGTGGCTTTGCCCTGCACGTGGGGCCTCTCCCCACACTGGGACGAGGCTGTCAGCTGCCCAGGCCAGGAGCTGCTGCCGGGAGCCTTTGGGGACAGCAAGCTTCTTTCCCAGTGACGTCAGCAGATGCTTCCACATGGCCATTTGCCCCGTCTGCGCTCACCACCGAGGGGCCAGTGTCCCGTACACTAGCTGGGCAGGCGCATCTGTGTCCTGAAGCTGTCACCACCACGCAGAGCCTTAGGCTGTCACAGTCCCAGAGACTGGGGGTCCAAGGTGAAGGCGTCCTCAGGGCGGTGTCTCCTGAGGCCTCTTCCCGGATGTGTCTGGGTCCTGCCCAGTCAGGTGGGATTGGGGCCTGGCCTGATGACCTCCGTACCTTCCTCATCTCTGCAAAACTGTGTCTCCAAATTTGGTCCCATTCTGAGGTCCTGGTGGCTTCAGCTCCAACACAGGGACTTGGGGGCCGTAATGCACCCCAGACACGGGTCTGAGTCTGTGTCCTGACGGCAAATACATGGGGCGGGGGAGCTTCCTGGGAGGACAGCCCAGGTGTTCTCACTGGAGTGAGGGTGACGGCATGCCGGGCAGGGGGAGCCACAGAGTCGGGGGTTACCTGCCAGGGCCCAGGAGCTGACAGAAGCCACATCCCAGCCTGCAATCACAGCCTGGGGGACAGCAGGTCCTTCAGATACTCTGCCTTAGCCACGCCAAGCACCAGTGGCTCTGAGCCAAACACAGCTGCACAGGGGCCCGTGAGCCACAAAGGAAAACAACAGCAGGGTTCAGGAGGGTCTGAGCCAGCGGGTACCAGGGAGAGCTGTGCACCAGAACACAGGCTCCTGACCACGCTACGGACTCAGAATAGGGGTGCCTGTCTGCATGGCCGTGGGGCAGCCCCACGGCCCCACACAAGGCTCAGGTTCTCTCGTTGCCCAGCCACAGCCTCACTGAGCCTTGGACATACCAGATGCCACAGAAAAATAGAGCGGGTTGGGATTTACCTCAGTTGGTAGAGCACTGCTCTGCAGTCTCTGAGGTCCTGAGTTCGATTCCCAGCACCGCAAAATGGGAGAAGGACATGGCAACCCACTCCCAAGGCAATCCCGAAATAATCAGCCACCGAAAACCCTATGAGGGTCACTATGAGTCACACTTGACTCGATGGCACCTAACAACAACAACAACAATACAAAAATAGAAAAACACAAACAATGATTACAGTAACAGGCGAGTTGCCACTCATCCATCCCACAGACTCCCCAGCCTCAAAGACACTCACCCCGTCGGCCTGGCCACTTTCTGCAGCCGTTCTGGAATCCTCTTTGGTATCTTTAGTTTCACTCTCTGTCCTGACAACACTCCGTGTCACACATCGCTTCGGGTACAGCAATGTCTGTCAAGCAAAAACGTGACAGTGCGACCTCATCTACTGCATTCGCCGATCTGGCACCGGGAGGCTTTTGCCCTTCCCCAAACTCCAAATAACCATGAAGGGTAGACAATGTACTCAATTCAGGACACCAGGTCAGCTACCACAGTGCAGCTGAAAACACTCACACAAGACTACCTCCAGACCTGCTCCCGGGGTGTCAGGAGCAATGGTCCAGGACGTCAGAAGCCAGCGGGGGTATTGGAAGAGGTATGGACGGCAATGTCTTTTACCTTGGAATGCTTTTTAATTTAAATACTTAGCATGTTTTTTATCACACCCTGCATATGGCAGTATGTTATGGGTATCACATACTGTAGTGAAATTTCTAGTTCCAGCAATTCAGCAGAATAAGTAGGCTAAAGAAAATCACCTAAAAACACGACTCACCTAGAAACACAGGTTGTTGTTGTTGTTAGGTGCCGTTGAGTCGAGTCCGACTCATAGCGACCCTCATAGGGTTTCCAATGGCTGACTGTTTTGGGATTGCCTTGGATGTGAGTTGCCACGTCCTTCTCCCATTTTTGGGGTGCCAGGAATTGAACTCAGGACCTCAAAGACTGCAGAGCAGCGCTCTACCAACTGAGCTAAATCCCAGCCCAGGTACACAGGGGGAAATGCAAGATACACGTGTGCACTTGTAACTGAACTGTAGACCTTGAAACAACCTGGTAAGGGAAGATGCAGGAGGCTGGGGGAGGAGAGAGGTTGGAGTCCTACCCAGGGGGCCAGAGTCCTGCAGCACCACAGAGTGCAGGAGACACCTGGGGAGGCCAGCAGACTCCTCTCAGCCCGGGGTCCAAAGAGGAAGCCCTGTGAGTGTGGGAAGGGGGAGAGAGAGCGAGGCCAGTACTCCCTAAAGGGCGGGATTCCCTGTGGGGGCCGACAGGTGCCAAAGCACCCACCTGCGGGCTCCAGCTGGGCCCTTCTCCAGATCCACACTCAGCCTTTCTCCTGACCAGCGCAACTGCAGACCAGCAGCAGCCCCGGGTGCCAGGCAGGGCTTGCCATGGGGCCCCCTGTCCTAAGCTCCCCCTTCACAGCCCACCATGTAGGGGACCTATGGGGCTTCCCAGCTTGGGTGTCCTCACTGTGCCAATGATGCTCCTTCCCAATCTTGCCTTCTCCTGCCTCCTCTGCTTCTCCAGAAATTTGCGTTCCTAAGTGAACCTCTCATCCCCTGACCCCCAACACTGGTCATGGCGAGCGGGACGCCTTTGTGTGCTGCGATGGCCAGTAAGCTGCTGCAACTATGCTGAAGAGCAGTTTGGGGACATGGAGGAAAGGCAAAAAAATGCCTGGCCCAAAAGATCCAGCACTGTTGGCCTCAGCCCAAATTCCCGACAGAAGCCCGAGAACACGCATTCCTTCCCAGCCCCACACTCACAACGCGCTCGCCAGACCAAGCCTGACTGACGCACGGGCTGGTACCACAGGGGATTCCGGGGGACTGACGCATGGGCTGGTACCACAGGGGGTTCCGGGGGACTGACGCATGGGCTGGTATCACAGGGGGTCCCGGGGGACTGATGCACGGGCTGGTATCACAGGGGGTCCCGGGGGACTGACACATGGGCTGGTATCACAGGGGGTCCTGGGGGACTGACACACGGGCTGGTATCACAAGGGTTCTGGGAGCCGAAGCTCGTGGGCAGGAGCTGCTCCCAGGCCCCAGATGGAGTCTCCACAACACCACACTGGAGAGCAACTGGGGAACCTGGGGAAGCCAAGGAAACGCAGCCCCCGACCCAGGAAATACTGGAGATGGTGGAAGCGATCGGAATGCCCATCAAAAGGTGCACATGACATTTATGTGACACTCACACAAAGCTGCCCTATCTATACTTAAAATAGGTTCGCTAAAACCACAGGGATATCTACAAGAGTAAAACCCAAATGATAACATTGATCAGAAAATGGCAAGTTGCAAAAAAATAATAAAGTAATAATAAAGTAATTTTAATATAAAAGATTGTGTTAAATTTTACAATGAAAGTCAACGGCATGCAGTGTTTAGCCATGTACCACACATCGTCTAAATTTTAAAATGCAAGCATGAAAAACAGAAACTAGCCTCAGCAGGGAAAGAAGGGAGCTGGAGCAGAAACTAAAAAAGACAGCATGTGGCTGGACTTAATGCACACATTCTTTTTAAAAATGCTTCAGAAGAAATAGGAAAGTACCATCCAATAGTCTGCAGCCATAGCATCCTAGCATCTAATCCTGCCTGATCTAAGAAGCTAAACAGGGGCGGGCCTGGTTAATCCTTGGATAGGAGACTGCCTGGGAATACCAGGTGCTGTAGGCTGGGGCCTGCAGCCGTAGCCCTGTGGCATCTGACCCCGTCTGATCTCGGAAGCTAAGCGGGGTCGGGCCTGGTTAGTACTCGAATGGGAGACCCCCTGGGAACACCAGATACTGTAGGCTTGGGAGAAGGACCTGGCAACCTACTCCGAAAAATCAATCCGCCATTGAAAACCCTATGGATAGCAGAGAAGCACTGACAACTGTTTCACTTGTGTACATAGGGTTGCTATGAGTCAGATAGCACCTCGACAGCACCTAACAGCAGCAACAGCAGGCTGGGGAGAAGCACCTGGCAGCCCACTCCCAAAACAATCCACCATTGAAAACCCTTTGCATAGCAGAGAAGCACTGACGTAGTGCCAGGCATCGTACAGTGTCAAGGAGTGTTTCCTCCTGTTGTACATTGGGTTGCTATGAATCAGTCTCAATTCAACAGTACCTAACAACAACCTAACAACAACAACCATCCAACAGATCTGGCTGTATGTTATTGCTTATCATCCCATGCTAGAATATTTAACATGGTGTCACACAATCCCTGTATAATGACATTGGCAGCCCAGAGAACACCAGATACGGTGATGCAGTTTCTTCTTTGTTTTTCCGTTCTCTTTGTCACAAGGTCATTTCCTACTTTAAATCTTATTCATAAGTGCATGGAAGGATCTGTGCCATTTGACACCAAAGCATGAGATTTGTGATGGTGTTTAGGAAATTACTCAGCAGGAGACAAAAATCTCACCAAGATGTTCACTGTTGTGCTATATACAATAGCCAATAATTACTCAGCAGAACACAATTTAGTCGTTAGGTTTTGGAATGTTATTAAAAAGTGAGCAGGAAGGAAAGCAGTAGATGAACAAGAATAATAAAAGATTCAAGTCAGCAAAAAGTCTGTGTCCATGTGGCAGGCCAGGAAAAGTCCACAGGATGGGAAATAGGCAAGATGTGTCCCAGTGGTGGGATTGTCAGTGTGGAGTTGTTTTTATTTCTTCTGTGTGCAGACTTTTTTTTTGTTTTGTTTTTGCCTATATAATAATTTTAAAAGGATAAAGAGTTTGTCCTTTTTGTCCATTGAAGTGGTTTACTGTTATAATTCCTGTTGTTGGTTCCATGGGCGAGTCTGAAAACCTCATAGGGTTTTCAATGGCTGGTTGTTTGGGGATTATTTCGGGAGTGGGCTGCCACATCCTTTTCCCACTGTTATCACAGGCCAGCCCTTTATAAAACATTTAATTTTTTTTTATTTTAGAAGAGTTTCAGATTTAAAGAAATGTTAAGAAGATAGTAGAGAATTCCCAGGTATCACACACTTACTTCTGTTTGTATTAACATCTTATATGAATATGGCACATTGGTCACATGAATAATATTGACATAGTATTATTAACCAATAACACACCCATATTGATCCAATATTATTAGCCCAGGCAATATTATTATTAATCCAATATTATTAATAACCCCATATTATTAACTCAATATTATTAACTCACAGTGCTTTTGAATTGATTTATTTTTTTACCTGATGTCCTTTTCCTATCCAGGGTCTCATCCACAGCACCCCATTATATAGAGTCATCATACCCCCTTGAGAACCTCCTGCCTCTGACAGTTTCTCAGACTTTCTTCGTTTTGGCAGACTGGACAGTCCTAAGGCGTTCCTGATCATGTTTTTTCTGAATATCCTCCGCAGAGATTTGTTTGGTGTTTTCCCATGGTTGATCTGGGTGATGGTTGGGGGAAGGAGCCCATGGAGGGAAGCGCCCTTCACATCACATGCCGTCCAGTGAGCACACCGATAGTATGAACGTCACTGCGGACCCTGACTCTAGTCCTCGAACTCATCAAGTGTCTCCCCAGTAACGGTGCCTCTTTCTCCCCCTTTCCATACTCCAGATGCACGCCACCACGGGCAGCCACCATGAAGGGCTGGAGGCATTTTTTTTGCCATTTTCATGGTGGGGTGTCTGCGTAAACTATTGCAAATTACTCCGCATGAGCAATTTGTCTCTCACACTTTATGTTATTCATTTGTCCGCTTATCCCTCTGTCTACTCATTCTTTTCTGTTAGTCTGGACTCGTGGATGCTTATTTGACACGTGCACTGGAACCCAATGATACCTTTTTGTTTGTTTGTTTGTTTCTAGCTGTGGCATTGGGAGTTCTTTTAGTTGGCTCAGGTTTCTCTCTCACTCTCATCATTGCTTATTCATTCTGAGTCCTCCCTTACTTCCTGGCACTATAAAAGCTTGAGGTTCACCCTATATTGTTCCTGTCCCAGTCTTGGAATCAGACGTTTCTCATGGCTCTTGTCACTGGGGAGACCAACATCTGATTATGGGCAATCATTGCCACTAGGACATCATTCCCTCTCTCGGCTGATGGCGACAAGATGTCCGTGTGTACGGTAAGCCCTGTGGATGCACTGGGACGTCTCTAAATACTCTGTGACCATCTGTGTCCACACGAATCTAAACACGAATTCATGCTGATGTCCCCAGCTTTCATCCATTGCCACTTGGCCATTCCAGCCACTTCCCTCGCTTATCTATAAAATCTCTTTCCGATGTGGGGCACCCCGGCTCCCAGTCTCTTATTACTCAGCTCCAGCTCACAGGTGCAGTGCTACTAGAATTGTCAACCCAGATCCCTGTGGGAAACAATCTTATTTACTAGAGTAAGGTTCTGAATTACCTTCTCTGCCTTTTCTCTTTTTTCTTTTTTTCTTTTTCTTTTTTGCATTTGGATGCCCAACTGTGTTACAGCTTCCGTTTGTTGAAAAGGGTATGACTTTTCCATTGAATTGCTTTGTGTCTTTGTCCAAAAATAGTTGATTATATTTGTATGGGTCTACTTAGGGACTCCACATTCTCTTCCATTCATCTACTCTTTTGCCAAATCTATCTATATTGTAAAGTTTATCCTAGGTCTGGGAATTGGATGGCATGATTCCTCCAACGTTTTTGTTCTTCCAGATCATTTTGGCTATTCTATGTCCTTGGTATTTTAATATCCATTTTGAAATGGATTAATACCTAGGAGATGTATTTTGGGGAGTTTGATTGGAATTGCAAGGAACTGTTCCAAATGGAAGGCACCCCAACCCGGGACAGTTTCCCTGCTGGAAATGCTGGAATTGCACACAGAAGCCTCTTTAGAAAAACAGAGGTTTTCCAAAGGAGAGAGCTAAGCCTAGTATCTGGTTCCTTCTTCTGCTTTCTAGGAGCTTATGGTGTGGCTGACAAATATTTCACGAAACCTCTCATGGGCAGAGTACCATTGGTACAAACTAGGAGCTTGCACGAGATCTTGCAAAAGGAAAGTCCAAGGGAAAGTGTTCCCCAGGGGCACACGGCATTTCAGTTTAGTGGTCAATACGTGGCAGCTTTTTCTTTATTATAACCATCATTAAATTACCATGCTCTTTTACATAAGTTTCCTACAAGTCGGTTTTATACTTTAATCTAGTAATCTTTGTCGTTTAACAAAAGAGATTTGCTCATTATTATTTATTATCATAAAGGCACATTTTTGTCTTTTTTTTTTTTTGCGGTACTCGGGGTTGAACCCAGGGTCTCGCACCTGCATGCTCTAGAAGTGCTGGACCACTGAGCTGCACCCCCAGCCCCCCCCCCTTTTTTTTTTTTTTTTTTTTTACTTTTTTAAGACAGGGTCTCATAAAATTACACAGACTGCCTCTGGTCTCAAACTTGAGATCCTCCTGTCTCCGCCTCCCGAGCCGCTGGGATTACAGGTGTGCGCCACGGTGGCACATTTTTGACTTTCTTCTGTCACTAGAAAGCTATGAATCTGCTGTGTGCATTGTATTCTAAGCTGACCTTCATGAATGCCCCAGCCTGGCCACCTGGGAGTTAGGTCTGACTGTAGGGCCCTCTGAGTCCTGCCTGGAATGTGCCCACATGCAGAGAAGCCACGTTGGTGTTGGCGCTGGCGCTGGGCACCGGCCTTCAGCCACTCCACTTCTCTTCCAGCACGTGCTTCTTCCCTGCAGTGCCACGGGCCCTGTGGACGTGGGGGAAGAGGTCCACGAGCTGTTGAAGCCTGTGGGGGCCACTGGGCAGGATGCTGGTCCTACCCCATGGGATATGGGCTGGAAGTGCACTCACATGTGACAAATAGCACATTAAGAAAAAGATTAGCGCTGGGCGCGGTGGCGCACACCTGTAATCCCAGCAGCTTGGGAGGTGGAGGCAGGAGGATCGCAAGTTCGAGACCAGGGGCTGTCTGCGTAACTTAGTGAGGCCCTGTCTCAAAAAATAAAAAAATAAATAAAAATAAAAAATAAATTAAAAAATGGGCTGAGGGTGCATCTCAGTGGTCCAGCACTTGCAGAGCATGCAGGCGCGAGGCCCTGGGTTCAACCCCCGGTACCATAAAAAAAAAAAAAAAAGAAGAAGAAGAAAAGAAAAAGAAAAAGATTAGTAGTGGCCCATATGGCAAAAACTTAGCAGCCTCAACATTTGGGGGGCACATGTCAACCACTGAGGAGACACAGCTGGACAGACACATCCCATAAGAAGCAGTAAACAGATGGAAGAGGCTCGGGCACACAAGTAGTTTTAAAATGCAGGTGGACACAATTGCAGAACGCTATCATCTCTCACACTGGTACTTTAGCAAGCTTATACTTGATGTTACGGAGGACAGAGTGAAGTGGTCACATTTCCCTGCTGGCAGAGAGAGAAGCTAAAATTGCTTCTCTCTAAAGCAACGTGGGAACCCAGGGAGGGCAGTTAGGAGTTCAGACTCCTTAGTACCATGGTCACGCTCCGATCGACCCGTCCTCAGCGAAGCTCAGCGTGGGGACTCAGACATCTCCATAAGGATATTCACCGCGGTGCTCATCAGGTCTTGGTGCCTGGGGGACCCCAGCTGGAGGGAGATGGCCCTGCCCAGCCCAGCCTGGGGAAGGTGGGTCCTCCCGGATGTTGGGGATCCTCTTCTTTCTCAAAGACAGCAATATGAAACATAGATTTTTTTTTTTTTTTTTTTTTTTGCGGTACAGAGGGTTGAACCCAGGGCCTCACACCTGCATGCTCTGCAAGTGCTGGACCACTGAGCTGCATCCCTAGCCCAGTTTTTCACTTTTCGAGACAGGGTCTCACTAAGTTATGCAAGCTGCCTCTGGTCTCGAACTTGCGATCCTCCTGCCTCGGCCTCCTGAGTTGCTGGGATTACAGGCGTGCGCCACCACACCCGGCTGAAACGTGGATCTTCACGGGCTCCTGAGGGAAAGCTTCAGAATCCTAACGGAATTGCTCAGAGTTCTCCCTGGGGCGCTTTCCCTGCTGAGGACTATGCTCAGTGATCCTCTGATGGCTGTCCTCACCTGCTGCTTTCCCACATGGGAGGGATCGTGCAAAGATCCACACAGAGTTAGGGGCTCAGGTCCCCCATCTTAGGAGTGGGTTCGTAAAGAGTTTCTCTGCAGTGAAGAGCCACGTACCTAAGACAGCCATCACTTTTGTCTGGGATGGGCTGTCCGCTCTTTTGACAATGATAATTTATTTCTCTTTTGGGGGTACTGAGAGGCAGGCTCATTCCTGGCCTTCACAGGGCTCTATCCTGGCCCTGCTTGGCATGCCCTCCCCGGGCACAGTTACCTGAACACGTGTGTCTGCACTTCCAGCCCATATCCCACCAGGTAGGATCAGCATCCTGTCCCCATGGACCTCTTCCCCTATATCCACAGGGCCCCGTGGCACTGCAGGGAAGAAGCACGTGCTGGAAGAGAGGTGGAGTGGCTGAAGGCCGGTGCCCAGCGCCAGTGCCAACACCAACGTGGCTTCTCTGCATGTGGCCACATTCCAGGCAGGACTCTAGAGGTCTGCTTCTTGTTGTTGTTGTTGTTAGGTGCTGTGGAGTCGGTATCCGACTCATAGGGACCCTATGTAAAACAGGCAAAATACTATTGTCAGTGCTTCTCTGCTGTTCATAGCATTTTCAATGGCAGATTGATTTTTGGGAGGGGGTTGGCAGGTCCATCTCCCAAGTCTACAGCACCTGGTGTTCCCAGGCGGTCTCCCATCCAAGTACTAACCAGGCCCGACCCTGCTTAGCTTCCGAGATCTGATGGAAACAGATGCCACAGGGCTACGGCTGCAGGCTTAGCAGTCTACAGGCAGACCTAACTCCCCAGCGGACGTGATGGCGCATTCACGAAGGTCAAGGCCCCAAGCAGCTCCTCAGCACAGATGAGCAGGCATGGAGTGGACAGGCCTTCTTTTGCCCTCTTGCTTCCCATCTGCAAAAGGTCAGCGCCCGACCGGCAACCAGCTTCCACGCCAGTAGGAGGTAGAACACCTTAGCAGGCACGCAAGCACTTCTCGAGACACCTTCGAAGATAAAAAGATGCAAAAAATTAGAGCTCTTTTTTCTATGTCTCTGTGATAACGACGCCTCAAATTATCTGAAAGAATGCACTGCTTTCATACTCCGTATTTTAGCAAGTGAGTTCTATTTAAATGAAGATTGAGAGCACGTTCAAAATCCTTTTGTTCGTCCAGAATCTTCAGGTAAAAATTGAACCATTTAAATGATGCTTCCTGGTGGCATTCTCTCACAGTTAGCATATTGAGTGAGATTTTTCTGAGAAGCAAAACATGAAATTCAAAATGTATCTCAAGTCAGAGTGCGATTGTTTACCAGAAAAACTGAAGAAAGGCACCATTCCCTCTGTCGTCAGGAGCTATCTAGGGCCGAGCCCACACACACTCACATAGTAAGGCACGCTAGGGTAGAACGCCCTTTGTCTTCTTGGACCAGACACTGTGGACAGAGAAAGTCGGGGCAAGGCTGGAGAGGAGGTAGGAAGCCAGGTGCCAGGAGGCCTTGAACACCAGGCTAGCCCATTTTAATTCTAGTGTTTATCCCATCAATTGGCTAGCTAGATCTCAGAAAACTGCTAAGTTTTTTTTTCCTAAATAGAACTTGATATATGAATTATGTTTTTGCACCAAGTGGTTAGATTGCCAAAAAACAAAGAATATATTTTGCATTTCAAAAATATTTTCCTTATGTCCCTTAAAATGAAATTATACATCGGGACTGAAGCCAAGGAGCCTTCACAGCTTGCCTCGGTTTCTCTTCCCACACTGGCACCCTCGGTGCCTGGTTCGCGCAACCAGTTGCTGCGCTGATTAGGTGTGAACTCGGAGCTGATAGCTGGTTGTCTCTTAGCATCACAAAACTGTATCAAAGCCCAATGCATAAAAGCGTTGTTACACTTCCCTGCATCCTTTCTCATACGTCCTGCCCCAAGAAGTTTCATCACCTCTCTAAGGAATTTAATAGCTGTGAATTGCAAAGCCCAGGGCTATGCATACCTGTCTTAGTATTCAGGAAGGAGCCAGCTGCTTCTCTTCCTTCAGTAAATTCACTGTGAAGTGTTTACAGTATCTGCAGTACCCACAGCAAGGTCGGCGGTGTGAAGCCTCAGTCTTAGGCGGGCCCAGAATGGGGGCGGCTTTCCAAAGTCTTCACACCACCTCTCCAGATTGGTCTGAGGATCATAGATGCTGCGATTGATATACATTGTACCTTTCCCCTCCATTTGACGGGCAACATTGTATCCCTTCCCCTTGCCCCCTGCTGAGAATACCCTGACACACAGGGCTAGTCTCCACAGGGCTCCCCTCTGTGTGGGTCAGCCTCCTGTCACTGCAACAAATACTGGAGACAACCAGTCTATAAGGAGGAACATTTTAGTATGGCTCATGGTTCCCACGGCTTAGTCTGGGGTCACTTGACCCTGTGGCTTTGGGCTTGAGGCCGCGCAGTGCACCATAACAGGAGCAGGAGGCAGGGCAAACCTCTTACCTCATGGCATCCAGAAAGAATCATGAGACCAGGATGCCACAGTCCCCTTCCACGGCCCACCCCAATCACCTAACACCTTCCATTAGTCCTCCCCTCTTAAATGTCCCACCTCCTCCTAATGACACGAAGCTGAGGACCACACCTTTAATACCTGGGCCTCTGGGGGACATTCAAGGTCCCCCATAGCATCAAGGGGGTAGGATTTAGCTCAGTTGGTAGAGCACCGCTCCGCAGTCTCTGAGGTCCCGAGTTCGATTCCCAGCACCACAAAAATGGGAGAAGGATGTGACAATCCACTCCCGAAGCAATCCTGAAACAGTCAGCCATTGAAAACCCTATGAGGGTCGCTATGAGTCGGACACAAATCGACGGCACCTAACAACAACAACATAGCATCTAGGCTGGCCCTGAGACTGTAGGAATTGGGGCTTTGCCAGGAAGGACGGGAGAGAACGAGTGTGCGTCTCCCTCCCTTCTCCCATCACAGATATGCTGCCATTTGTCATGGTTCACACTGACCTAAATTCCAGCCTGACGAAGGGTGGACATCCAGGCCCGGCGCATGGCCTCACAGGCATCAGGCGAGTCCATCGCTAGTGTCTCTGATGGCTGTCCATAGCATCGGAGAACAAATGCTGAAAACAAAGACTTCCTCGAAAGCATAAACGCGATGGCGGTCGCTGCGTGATGTGTAGGATTAGGCGATTACAATCAGCAGCCCGTGCTGCTATCACCAGATTAATAAAGCGCAGACATGTGCGTTGACAGGGTCGAGAAGTCACTTGCTATTTTGAACGGGTCTTTCTTTTTGTTTTAATTGGAAATTTTTAATGTACAGCTTAATGTGACTCATTCTGACATGCTTTTCATTGTCCATTTCCATATATGCATTTTTTGAACGCGTCTTTCTAACCCTGGCCTTCAAGCTGCCCTCTTCCTCAGAAGTGGGGGTCTGGTGGGCGGTAAACAGTCAAAGGTCAGTCAATGAACTCATAATTGGGTTTGGGACACTTGGCAGGACACCTGCAGAGATTGTCCTTGAACTGGCAGCAAGTAAAGCCCAGTTCACTTACAGGGGCGTGCTAAAACTCTGGGGGCAGCTAGAGCCCAGCCCCGAAGAGCACCCCTAGGAGGGGGACAGGATGAGTGCTGAGCAGGCCCAGGGAGGCCGTGGACAAAGGTGGCTTGGCCACGACAATGCTCAGGGCACCTGGGGGCCTGCAGGCTCCCCTGTTCTCATCACCCAAAGTGCTTCCTGGGTTTGGGGAGCAACCAGAAGGGGAGGGGCCTTGGGAAAGGAGGCCCACTCCACCACATTAATAAACATGGCGGCCAGGAATGGGCCACATCCATCAAGCCGGCTAGAACAGCATGAGCGGAGTGCCGGGAGTCAACAGCAAGTAGCGACACGGCTTACTGAGAACCATCTGCAGGCGGGAGGGGGTTATGCACCAGCCCGTGTAATTCTCCAACACCAATGAGGGAGCACAGTGTGACTCTTTGGGGTGAGCAATTGTAAGATCAGGGCTAAGCTAAGTACCTGCCCAGGGCACCTTTATTTGCCTGGGAGGCTGCAACGGAGCCCAGGGAGTGAGACCCCCTTTCTTTGCTCTGCTGCTTCTCCCAAGAAGAAATCTCTGTAGAAGCCTTGAAACCTAGGCCTGAGAATGCAGACCACAGAGAGGCCGTCCCTGAGTGACTGGAGTGGGGCTGGCCCCTGGGCAGACAGCCCTGGGCACCACAGCTTCTTTCTGACATGCCGTGTTTGCAGATCGCTGGAGGCCAGCCCACACCTACAAGATACAAATATCTTTCATGGGCAAAGAGCTTAAAAGATTGACGTGTGGAAATAACCGTGGCTGGCAAATTTTGAGGAGAAAAGACAAAAGCAAAACCTAGGAAAGATGACCGGAGAAGGACAGCTGTGCTTGGCTAGTTTCCAACCTCACAGATGGGGTACACATGCAGCGTAAGGGAGAAGCTCCCCAAGACTGGTCGTTCAAGGTTGCAGGATCCACTGCCGGTACTGTCCTACAGAATGAACCTAGAACACTAGTTCAGGTGTGTTAGTATGTTGTTGTTGTTGTTTGGTGTCATGGAGTCATGTCTGACTCATAGTGACATTCATAGGGTTTTAAATGGCTGATCATTTTGGCATTGTTTCGGTAGTGGGCTGCCATGTCCTTCTCCCATTTTTGCGGTGCTGGGGATTGAACCCAGGGCCTCAGAGAACACAGAGTGGCACTTTACCAACTGAGCTAACCCCCAGCCCGCGTGTTAGTATGTATAATTTTTTTTTTAATGAGCAAATGGTGAGTTTGATAGAGTTAAACTAATTTTTTAATTGTAAGATTTCTTAGGGCTTGTAAAATACTAACGTGCGTGACAATCGCTAAGAAATGGGTGTCCCATGCTCTGATTCACAAGCTTATTAGTCTAACAAGACCGTTCTGTGGAGTCTCCTTGTGGGAAGCCTCTGGAAGGTGGCCAACTAGGTCTTATCTCCCCGTGCAGCAATGTGGCATGGTGGCTAGACTCCTGGCCGGCCAGGCTTGGATTTAAATCCCTTTGCTCCACACTACTGGCGACATGACTTTGACTTCCGAACTACTGGCTCCTCTTCTGGAAAAAGGAAGGAAAGGATAGCCTGTCTGTTTGGCAAAGTCGAAGTCAGTCTTGCAGGTAGCAGGCAATAGGGGCACAGTTCCTGCCTCTGCTGGGTTTTTTTGTTTGTTTGTTTGTTTTGTTTTGTTTTGTTTTTTTGCTGGTACTGGGGGTTGAACTGAGGGCCTCTCGTCTGCATGCTCCACAAGTACTGGACCACTGAGCTGCCCCTTTTTTTTTTTTTTTTTTTTTTTTTTTTTTTTTTACTTTTTGAGACAGGGTCTCGCTAAGTTACCCAGACCGCCTCTGGTCTCGAACCTGCGATCCTCCTGCCTCTGCCTCCCGAGCCACTGCGATTACAGGTGTGCGCCACCACGCCTGGCTCCTCTGCTGTTTTTATGAGGCTTGAGAGGAGGAGAAGCAAATGTACCCAGCAGACATTGGGAGTCCAGAAGATAAAATACAGATTACTGGATGCCTTCTCTGAGTGGATGTCAGGGCGGTCCCTGCTGCTCCTGGCACTCCTATGAAGGCTCCTGGGGCTCCTGAGACTCCTCACTGAGCCCCAGGAGGAAGATGAGCCCCCCATGATGGTGGCAGGGGACCAGCCTCCCCACTAGGTAACCAAAGAGGAGCAGAAATATTTCTATGGTGCTCAAGGCAACTTTCTTTGTAAGGAACAAACCTTCAGAAGTGAGAATTATAATTGAACCCACCAACTTCAGGATAGCCAAATGTAATTTTAGCAACAAAAGTAGATGGTTCCCGAAAAAGCAGCTCAGGAACAGTCAAATTAAACTGCAGTGAGATAATTGAGCGGAAGGCTTGGCTCGGCAGTGCTTTGAGCATTAGTAGGAAGGAAAGTCTTCAGGCAAAAGGAAACAGTGCTTCTACTTTCAGGACCAGGACGATGGCAGGACAGGCACATTCTGAAAGTTTGAGGCCCGAGCATTTGCCTCTGAAGTCTCCGAGTCTCAGCCCTGGCCAGAAGTTAGCCACAAGAGTGAGGGCCACTTGGGCCTGCCTCGTGGGGCCGCCTCTGCCAGCAAAGCTGTCACTCTGGCTTGCCTGTCCTCTGCCCTCAGTCAGGTCCCAGGGCCAGCGGATGGATGAGTTCACCCCACTCCTCCACTGGATAAGCTGCCCTTTCTCCAACAGCCATGCGCCCACACTGCCAATAACCTCAGACAACAGGGGACTTCCCAGGAGACCTGGACCTGATCCAAAGAGCTCTGTCCCCTCACTCTATCACTATCTGCCCAACAGACTGCCAAGCACAAAGAAAACTTCAAGAACCTTTTTTTTTTTTTTTTCCAGTACTATGGGTTGGGGCTGGGATTTAGCTCAGTGGGTAGAGTGCTGCCCTGCAGTCTCTGAGGTCCCGAGTTCAATTCCCAGCACCGCAAAAATGGGAGAAGGACCTGGCAATCCATTCTCAAGGCAATCCCAAAACAGTCAGCCATTGAAAACCCTGTAAGGGTCGCTATGAGTCGGATACTGACTCGACGGCACCTAACAACAACAACACCGGTTAGACTCAGGGTCTCATACATGACAAGCGAGTGCTCTACCACTGAGCTGCACCCCCAGCCTCTAGTTTATTTTTTATTTTGAGACAGAGTCTTACTAAGTTATACAGGCTGCTTCTGGCCTCACACTTGGAATCCTACTGCCTCAGCCTCCCAAGTCTCTGGGATGACAGTCTGGGACCTCCACGCCCTGCTCTACTTCAAGACTCTTTCATCAGTGATGTGGTTCCCATCATGAACCATTTTCTTTTTTTGTTATCGGCTTTTTGTCCAAGGTATTAGAGGAGACATTTTGTCTCTTTTACCAAGTTCTGCTCTTCTCATTTTATGATAGAAGTCAGAGGAAGAAGAACATGTACATACAAAATGCTCTGAGTCCTATAGATAAAATATCTATTATTTTTTATCAATCTATCATCTTATAGCCTGCGGCCATAGCCCTGGGGCGTCCGATCCCATCAGATCTCAGAAGCTAAGCTGGGTCAGGCATGGATAGTGCTTGGATGGGAGACCACCTGGGAACACTAGGTGCTGTAGGCTTGGGAGAAGGACCTGGCAACCCACTCCCAAAAATCAATCCGCCATTGAAAACCCTATGAACAGCAGAGAAGTGCTGACAAGTGTTTCGCCTGTTATACTTAGAGTCACTACGAGTCGGACACCGACTCAATGGCACCTAACAACAACAGCAACAATCATCTTATAAATGTAGAACCATAGATAAAGTCCCTATTGTTTTATAAATGCCTTCAAAGTAAGCTCTGAGTCCAAGGACATCAATGCTCCATGTAAACGATGCTAGCTGAACAAAATACTTACCACAGGACATATTAATTTCTGGGAGTTCCTATGACAAGTTCCCAAAAACTGAATAGTTCTGGAAAACAGAAGTCCAAAAGCCGAGTGTTGGGGGACAGTTTCATCCGGGGGCTCTGGAAAGAATTGGGACCAGGAGCCCTCCTGGCCCCAGGAGGCTGCTGCCACCCCTGGGGTGCTTAGGCTTATAGACCCAGGTTTCCGGTCCCCCTCCTTTCCACGTGACCTTCTCTGGGTGTCTCTCCTCTCCTGCTTCTTCTAAGGACACTTGTCATTGGATTTAGGGCCACTTGGGTAATCCAAGATGGTCTCCTGCTGAGATCCTTAATTTACTGGCACCGGCATAGATTTCCAAATGAGGCCACATTCACAGGTTCAGCAAGTGGATATATTTTGGGGGCCACCATGCCACCCACCGCACATGGCCATAGGACATTCATTAACTGAACCATGAGTTAACCAGACAGCCACCTTAGCTCACATAATCAGACTCACTGCTGAAATGATTGCTTCCAGTAACTTTGTTGTTGTTGTTGTTGTTGTTGTTAGGTGCCATCAAATCAGGTCTGACTCATAGTGACCCTGTGTACAACAGAATGAAACACTACCTGATTCTATGCAAGGCACATCAGCTTTTTGGTATTTAAGCCCATTGGTGTAGTCAGTGTGTCAATCCATCTAGTGGAGAGTTTTCCTTCTTTTTGTTGACCCACCACTCTCCCAAATGTGATGTCCTTCTCCGAAGATTTGTCCCTTCTGACAACATGTCCAAAATACGTAAGATGCAGCCTGGCCATGCTTGCTTCCAGTCCCACTCTGGTTGTACCTCCTCAATGTCAGATCTGTTGGTTCTTTTGTAAGTCCAAAGTACACTCAATATTTGTCTCTGTTGTTGTTGGTAGGTGCCGTAGAGTCAGTATCTGACTCATAGCAACCCTGTGTACAACAGGCGAAACATTATTGTCAGTGCTTCTCTGCTATTCATAGGGTTTTCAGTGGCAGATTGTTTTTTGGGAGTGGGTTGCCGCCAGATCCATCTCCCAAGCCTACAGCCCCTGGTGTTCCCAGGCAGTCTCCCATCCAAGTACTAACCATGCCTGACCCTGCTTAGCTTCTGAGATCTGATGGGATCAGATGCCATAGGGCTATGGCTACAGGCCAATATTTGTCTCTAGCACCATAATTCAAAAGCATCAATTATTCTCCTGTCTCTGTTACTTATTGTCCAAGTTTCACAAGCATATGATGCCACTGGACATGCCATGGCCTGAGTCAGGCACACCTTCATCTGCAGTGTGACATCTTTACTTTTCAACATTTTAAAGAGGTCTTTTGCAACAGCGTTTCCTACTACAGTGTGTCTTTTGACTTCTCGACTGCTGCTTCTGTGGGTGTTGATTGTGGAACCAAGTAAGGCAAAATCTTGGGCTAAGTAGAGACTCTCCATTTTGCCTTTTACAAAGAAGTGCAACTTGATTATTTTGAACTCTGTAGGGCAGATCCAGTGCAGCCCAGAGATCATTTCTCCCAAGCGATGGTGCAGCCAGTGGCTGCAGAACTGCTTTGCCGGCCCACAGGAAAGTTCCAGAGGCCATTGTCTGCTTTGTGGTCGGCCCCAGTGAAGATCACTGAAGAAGGTACCTCGGACCTGAGTGTGAGGCCAGCACACTCTGTCCTGGACACACGGTGACTCCTCCTCAGGACAGGAAGGGTGGGTAAGCGGCTGGTTTGCTTTTCCACTAAGAAGCCCAGAGCCGAATGCGAGGCTTTCCTGCCGTGCCACTGTTCACCCAGGGCTGAGGCCTAAGATCTTTCCCATCTTCCCATGGTCTGACCTCTAATTCTGCTGGTATTTTTCTAGAACCTAACCTATCAAATATTTTATTTATTATTTATTTTCTTCTAAATGATTTTGAATTTTGTGGAATGAATTAAAGATTGGCTGATGGAATCAATAGGAGGATAGATGGATGGTTGGATGGATGGGGTGGATGGATGGTCGGTTGAATACATAGATGGTTAGATGGAACAGTGGATGATGGATGTGTGGGTGGCTGGCTGGCTGGCTGGATGATACATGAATGGTTAAATAAATTGATGGATGGATGGAAGGGTGGGGTCAAGGAGATAGTTAGATTTTTAGGGGGTTTAGCGTATGATGAGCTCACAAGATGTGAATAGTTTAAACCCATATGGACACTCATTTTATTTTGATAAATATAAACATTAAAAATAGAATTATAACTCTTGAAAAAGGTTTATCAAAATAGAACTTTTATTTTTTTGGCCTTACTGGGGGTTGAACCCAGGGCCTTATGCTTGCATGATTTGCAAGAGCTGTACCGCTGAGCTGTGCCCTCAGCCCATTTTTTCACTTTTTGAGACAGGATCTCAAACTTGCAATCCTCCTGGCTCTGTCTCCCGAGTTGCTGGGATTACAGGCATGCACCACCGAGCCCAGCCCAAAATAGAACTTTTAACCTACCATAATCCCCCGATTATTTTTAAATGATTCAGTAGTATTTTCATTTATATGTTACCGAAATTAACTTTGTGGGAATCAATTGCTTTGGTAAAAATTTTACAACAAATGTTTGATTTAACTATTGGCGTGGCCACACCAGGTATTATCAACTATACCAATGATAAACATGGCTAGTTTTATCTTTAAGTAAATAAATTTCTACTTGAGTTAACTTTTCCCAGTTAAGTTTTCCCTATTTAAATTTTGTGAAAATGATAATAATAACACTTTCCTGTGTGAAGTTTTTTTCCTGATACATTTATTTTGTGTTTTCTACCGGAAATATTCATTATGAAATAAATAAAATGGATAGTCCATATGTCTCTCTTACTTCAAAGGAAAATTGTGAGAAATTCTTCTCAGATATTCCAGAGTTAGTTAGTTAGTTTGTTTGTTTGTTTTCTCACCTTCCCTGCCTGCCAGGGTTCCAGAGTTGTACTTTGGTTCAGTATCTATTAGTATTTTTGGCAGTTTTTTTTTTTTTATTTTGTTGGTTCATTTGTTTTTTGTTTTGGGGGGGTTGTTTGGGTTTTTTATGCTTTGTTTTTTATTTTTGAAGTCTGAAAAGCAAGCAGAGGAGTGAAGCACTGGTGTCAAGCCAGCAGGATGATGGCACAGTGGTCACTAGGTTCATCTACGCACACCTGACCTTGGGGCAGGAGTGAGAACTTGTTCCTCATGGGTCTAAAAGCTAATCATGGTTGGATCTGTGGCCACCTGGTCTCCATGGTAACTCCTCAACACTCTCTCTCCATAGCTCCAAAGCAGCTAAGGATGAATGGCAGGGATATGTGCCAATAAAACTTTATTCAGAAAACCCGGCTGAGGGCCAGACTCTGCCCAGAGGCCATAGTTTGCTGACCCCCTGCTGTGGAGGTTCCTTGAGGCTGAACCATGGAGTATGTGACACAGAGTCATGTGTCCTTATCCGTCTAAAAAGGAAACTTCAGGTACACTGATGACATGCATGCACAAAGGCACGCGTGTACTTATCTCCTGGGAACACGAGACACAAGTGAGGGCCTGCAGGAAGGGTGGCTTACTGGGTGGACCTGGCTGCCTTTAACCTCTTGCCATGGGTGGCCCCAGTGTTTGTTAAAGACACAGGGACAGCAGCCTGGGCTGGAGCCAGCGAGGACAGAGCGCCTGGGCACTTCAGCTGGAGTGGATAATGGAACAAGTGAAAAGAATGAAAATTTATCTTCCTCTGATTTTCCAGCCCTGTCTGGGACGAAAAGGCACTCAGTGTCGAGCTACTGATTCATGGCTTGGCTATTCTTCTGTGGAGTTCCCTAAATATTTTGTAGCCAGCTTTGACTTGGAAATGCAGCATTTGAAATATCTTTGCTTGACCAAGAGGCCCCGGGTGACATTAAAATAATGATTATCACATATTTTGCATCTCGTTGGAAAGTGTATTGGAATAATATCACTCACATCAGGCTTACGCGTGAAAGTGATTTAGAAGCCGGGCTGCAATTTGCAATAGGCCGCAGCAAGGCCTTCATCCGCTCCATAAAAGGCCCGAGTGGAGGGAGCTTCCTCTTGAGTGCACAGCCCTCTGTCTGGAGGGAGCCTTATTTCTACTTTACACACTTTCGGAAACTCTGCTGTTGGCGAAATTTGCAAACTGGAGAGAAGGGGCCTCTGTGGAGACAGGGGGCCCTTGAGCTCCCTGCTGTGCAGAACCCCAGCGGGCATTTCACTCTGCAGATGGTCTCTTCGGATAGGACACGTGGGGGAGCGCTCAGGTTCTCCAGTCTTCAGCCCTGGGTCTCCTCTCTGAAACCCCAAGCATCCACGACTCCAAGCTTTCCTGAGCCTCAATGCAATGGGCAAGGCCGGTGCAGGTCCTGTGACGTTCAGTGAGAACCAGGATTTGGGAGAGTACAAGGAAGAGAGAGGCTGCCTTTGGAGTTGCTCTCCACGTGCTCCCACAGCCCCAGACAGACGTCCGCAGAGGCCCAAGCCTCAGAGCTCCATCAGCTGCTGGTAGTGATGTTTCACGTGTCACCACGACCTGAAGCTCTGGGGAGACCGGCTGGGTCTGTCCCTGCCTGGGACAGCCATGGAGAAGGCATGGAGCAGCAGCCGGAGCCCTTCAGGGACACACAGCCTCCACAGAGGCTCAAGAGAAGGAGGACAGGAAGGTCCGTCCTGCCCACGAGGAGTGCTCCTGAGTCCGGCCCACCTGGACATCGGGGCTGGGCCAGAGCAACCCTGGGGAGGAGCCCCACTGTTTACCCAGGAGGCGCCTCCTGAGTCCTGAGGCTGGGGTCTGACCGTGGCCAAGGCCAGGCTGTAGATGGAGAGAGCTCAGTGTGGCCCGGAGCCCAGACTGGGAGACCTGGAGTGCCGACGGGACCCTGCTATGGCGTATCCCTCTGCTCCATCCCCAGGGACACGGGGGAGGACAGTGATGTCCCCGGAGCATGGCGTCTCTGCTGGGCAGTGCGGGCTGGGCAGAGGCTCCGCCCTCCTCACACACTCCCTGCTCCCTAGGTGCCCCTCCTGTCGTTGCTGGGTACCGGGGGCCCCTTTGGGTCCTGGGTCTCATTGATAAACCGATTGAAACACAGACCCCGAGAGGAACTCAAGGACACGTTGCTTCGATTTAGAGAAGGGGGTGCGCCCTGAACACATGCTTGGGGTTTCAGCAGCTGAGGAGAAGGGAGGCGGAGAGACAGAGGGAGAGAGAAAGTTATGCCTCCTGGGGAGGAAATCAGGAAGCTGTGGGTACAGCAATGAGGGGCTGCAGCTGTGGGGATTTGAGTCCGTGTCTCATGAGGGGAGGGAGAGCCCCCATCCTCTCTGATCTCGTCTTCAGGTGCGTTGACCTTGTTGGACCTGTGGGTGTTTGCGGACCTTCCTGGTGGTAAATCAGGTCCTCCTCTCTGTCACAGGAGGGGTCTTGCCCCGTGTGTTGGGCCTGGTCACGGAGGCACCTGCTGTCTTCCTATGGAAAGGGAGTCATGGCCACCTACCTGGCAGCTTGCAAAGGCGTTACAGGCCGCAGAGCAGGCCGTCTGTCCAAGGGTGGGATCTCCCAGCTCTCGTGATCGTTGCAGAGGACATCGTCTCCCCGGGCAGCGCTGAGCACCAGACAAAGCCGTTTGCCTCAGAGGCAGCTCGAGTTGATATTCAGGCCTCAATAGGTGCCCAGGAAGCAGGCAGCTGCAGGGGCCACTCCGTCCCCTTTCTTCCTGCCTGGTGCCCTATCGCTGTGTGTGATGCCCCCGGGCAGAGGACACCCCTGGCCTGGTGCGCCGGCTGCCCCTCCGTGTCTGTCAGCTGGGCCTCCCGCACAGTGAGCTGCGGGTTAGAGAGGGGCACCTGGATCTGCTCCACGGCTCTAACAGTCCTTTCTCTGAAGCTCCACTCAAGACCAAGAGTCAGGAAAGAAAAGGAGGCCCCCTGCAGCCTCAGACCTCAGTGGCCTTCATCAAAATGCCTATTCTGTGGACCTGGCACAGGCCCCCTGTCCATGGCAGAGCCTCTGGCCGTCAGTCCTCCTGAGGCTGTGTGGCCTATCCTGGGAGCCCAGAGAGGGAGGGAGATGGGCCTGGAACCCAGGCCGCAGTGATTGGCTCCTATGGGTGACCCTGAACCCCTCACCCACACTGTCCCCAGGGGTCATGGGTGGCCATGGCTTCCCTCTGTGTATCATGGGGTCCTGCAGCCATTGTAGGGGCTCAGGATCTCTGGCATGCCTACACCTCTCTGCCGAGCCCAGGACCAGGCACTGTCTGGCCCCCTGCGATACCTATTGGATGGAGATTGTCACATCTAAGAAAGGGTCCCAAAGCTCTGTGCATGTGGAGTCCGTTCACCCCAGGACAGCCCTGTGCAGCGGGACTGTGCTACAGAATGAGAAACTGAGGCTCAGAGAAGACAAGCCCTTGCTCAGGGATCAGCGGAGGAGCTGGGCGCTGAGCCAAGGCTGCCACGTTGCCGCGGCCTTGGTTATAACACTGCATGGTGCTTCAGTCCGAGCCCTGCAGGTGGGTAAAGGGGGCACCATTGGCCAGCCAGGGAGGAGGAACCCACTCCACACGGAGGGCCTCCGCTGGTCCCTGGGGAGGAGACCACGGGTCAGAAGGGTGAGGCCGGGGGGAGAATATTCGGGGCGTTCTTCTCACGCCGGCCCTGCTGCGGCAGGTTTTCACTCCCAAGATCCCTAGGAGCCGGTCTGTAGAGCCGAGAACAAAGGTGCCGACTGGGGCAGAATGGATTTCTGTGAGCTGTTCTGTGGCAGGAGCCAGCGTCCTTTGCGAGAGGGAAGGGTGTGTGCACATGCTAGCCCTGAGGATGCGGGGCCAGGGTCTCTGAGAGCCACAATCATGAATGTCAGCTACATCAGCCATGGACGGGAGCCAGGAGCTAGGACCGCAGTCAGCACAGCAGAGAAAGCCAGGTCTCCCCAGACCCAGCCCGACGGTGAGTGTGAGAGGGGGCTGAACCCAGCTCCCACCTGAGAAATGGCTCCTAGAGAAGGGACAGGGAGCAGGCTATGGGGTGCAGGGCCAGAAGCCTGCTCTCAGGGTCCCTCCAGGGCCTGGAGCCCTCCAATTCCTGGTGTGTCTCCTTGGGGCTATGAAGAAGGGACTCAATTGGAAAAGGGAACCAAGGGGGCTGGACTCCAGGGCAGCCTGGTGAGCCCGAAATCACCCCTCTGAGGACATCTGCAGGCCCTCGGACACATGAACTTGGGGGACTCCTTCTTTTAGAGTCCATGGGGTCCCACGCTCAGGTTTCCTGTCTCTCTGTCCTGCCCACCAGCATCATGATCAGTGGCAGTAAGCAGCTGGTTCCAGGTGGCTGAGCCAGTGACCAGAGATGAACCTAGGCCCCAGCCCTGGGCAGCCTGGCAGGAGATGCTGTACACCATGTGGGCTTGGAGCACACATCAGGAAAGCATCTGCTCCTTCCAAGTCCCTGCAATGGTGCCTACAGAGCAGAGCCGTAAGTGGGGACCCTCTAATTACCCCTCATCCTCATTGGTGGTGCAGTGGCATCTGGGCGCTGTGGGAAAAAGGGGCTGTCTCGGCAACTTGACCCTGGCGTGAACCACTTCCGATGTCGTGTGTTATTAGGGAGTCCTCGAGAGGTCAGCTTTCATGGCCTCCCCAAGGCCAACCGCCCCATGAAGGAGCTGCGATTGGTGTCATTAATATGTTCATGTGCTGATGAGGCCTCAAGGTAAGACACTAAACTGAGCTAGGGCCCTGCAGCCCCCATGCACCCTCACTGGTCAGCCTGCATGTTCACAAGTGGGGACCGAAGCAGACCTCTGTGTCTGCTTTGAGGAACCACCACACCTCAGTGACAAGCAGCAACTGGACTCGTCATATGGCAACAGGAGGGCAGAGACCCTCACCTTACCTGGCAGGGCACCCTTCTGTGGGCTGAAGGATGGGATCTGCGACCAATCCCAGGCAGCCCATGACTCAGTTTATAGCCTCTTCTCCAGAGACTGAGGAAGGAGGCTCCCAGGTGGAATTGCCAGGACTTTCACGCACTTTGAAGCCCAAGTGAGCCTTGGATCCTGTCGACTGACCTCCATTCTAATAGGAAGCTCAGGCAGTGTATAATCCACAAAAAGAGAAAGAAATTGCATTTAAATGACCACAAATTGATGTGCTGATAGCATGAACGAAGCAGTCGCCCACCTGAGTTTTGTTTGAGCTGAGCCCTGGGAGCTCACCTGCTTCAGGAGAAGGCTCTTGTCCTTGGACAGTGTGGCTCAGTCAGCGCCTGGCTATGGCCTTCTGCAGGGTTACTGTCCACTGTGTCGGGATGTGGCCAGCCTGGCACCCAGGGCCCTGCAGCAGGAGGGTGCTCACCCTGTGCTGCAGACCCCTGTAAGGCGCCTGCTGACCCTCAGCCATCTCTCCCAATAGCTGAAGCCCTGGGGACAACAAGATCCTCATGAGCCCTTAGTGGAGCCCAGAATGTGGCCCCGGCACCCTGACGGGCAGTGGACAATCTTCTACAAGACTTTTGGCTTCTCTGTGGCTCTATTTTCTCTTTCTTTCTTTCTTTTCTTTTCTTTCTTTTCTTTTTTTTTTTTTTTTTTTTTTTTTTTTTTTTTTTTTTTTTTTTTTTTTTTTTTTTTTTTTTTGGCGGTATTGGGAGTTGAGCCCAAGACCTCACGCTTGCATGCTCTGCAAATGCTGGACCCCTGAGCTGTGCCCCCTGTGGCTCTATTTTCTCTCTAAATGAAAAATATATGGCCTCCCACCTGGGCAGAACAGACAGGACTGTGACTTAAATTTCGCGACAGGTGCAGCTGGCCTCCTGCGCCCCGGGCAGTTCCATCTTCTTTCTGGTGGTTGCTTTGCTGCTGCCCCGCCCACAACACCAAGACTCACCCTGAGGCGTGAGGAGTGTGAGAGATGAGGCGTGTGTGTGTGCAGCTGTGTCCGTGGGGTGTGCCCGGGTGGGGTTGGTGCACGCGTCTGCGGTGGGTGAGTCTGCATGTGCATGCGTGGGGGTGCAGTGCATGTGTGTGGGGTGTCTGAGTGTGCACTGGCACACGTGCATGTCTGGGGGCCGTGCGGCTGCCCCCAGTTGTCCAGCGGAGCCTCAGCCCCACCCACCCCTGCTGCCTCACCCCCTGCCCCACCAATGCCCCCATGAGCCAGATGCCCGTCCAGTGTCCACAGAGTGGACTCCAGATGACCCTGTCCCCTCCCCCCAGTGTCTCCCCTGGACCCACCAGCCTTTCCCTGTATCCCCAGAGCTACGCAACACCTGCTCCAAATGCCAACCCCACACCCTTGTCCCAGTTACTGCCCAGCCCACAGCCCCAGGCTGCACAGAGGCCCCCACTGCCTATCCCCGGGGGACATGAGCAAAGTGCAGAAGACAGAGAAAGCTACACCCCCAAACCCACCTCGGGGCCGCCCCTGCCTGGCCTGGTGAGCGTCTGCTTAGTCCCTCCAGCCTGTGGGAGGCTGTGCGCCGTGGAGGCCGACATGGTGGTCCTCATGGACCCTGGGCAGGGTCAGGGCAGCGCCTGGTCCTGGAGAACGTGCTTTGCGGTGGCCTAGGCCAGAGTCGAGGGCTGGACCCCGTGAGCGAGTGGAGAGGGTCAGGCAGGCCGGGGGAGCCTTGCCCACCCTTCACCCCACACAGCAGCCTCGCTTCTCGTCCACCAGGGAGGGCCCTCAGCTGCAGGACTCTGGCGCGCAGAGGCGAGTCCAGCCCTACAGGCTGTCCACTGCGCTGCCAGGGAGAGGACCCAAGGCTTCTGTGAGGAGGGTGGGCAAGGCCGCCCTGCAGAGGGCCCTCGGACATGAGAGGAGGGTGTGAGGAGACCCTCCTGCAGAGGAACCCCCGGGCAGGCGGGGAGCGGTGGCCAGGCGCCAGGCCGAGAGCCCAGCCTCCCAGGAGGGGCCTCTGCCCGGGACCCCCATCCTTCCTCCCAGACAGAAGTGGATTGGGAAGAAGCTGGGCTCCCCACTGCCTGGCAGCCCATTCCCAGAAAGGAGAGAATGGGTGGACCCTGAGACAGGCCAGCCGGCCGAACAGGCCCAGGCCCGTCACCCAGGGTAATGAGTTGGATTTATAGAAATGAAACACAATCTGATTTCGTGTAATGGCTGTTGACAGAGATTCGGGCTGTTTGTTCTAGGATATTAAATTGATAAACAGCACCAGTTTGCTGGGCCCCGGTCCCCGCCACGCGGCGCCTGTTAGAGGTGTGTGTGTTTCCTGTGGCAGGCAGGGCTGCGGAGGGTTCCACATAACGAGAGCGTGCGGAGAGAGCCTGGGAGGAACGTTCGTGACGGGGCTCTGAATTTCCAATGTCTCCCCAGAAAGCCGCTCCACCGATGAGCTGATTTATGCAGGAAGTGGGGTGGAAAAACTACCCCACTGCTCCCAGAGAACAGGCCACATTCTTTAAAATTTAATTAAGGCCTCGGATCAGGTCTGTGTAATTAAATTGGTGCCGTAACTCAGGAGGGTGATACATGGGCACCCTGGGCACCCTGGCCGACACCCTGGGAGGGAGGGGGGTGGTGCCCTGGGTCCCCCCGTGCTTGACATGGTGTGGAAAATGCTCCAGGCACACACGTTGTCTTGTCTTCTTTTGTCTTTTGCCTTTTTTTTTTTTTTTTTTCGGTACTGGGGGTTGAACCCAGGGCCTCACGCTTGCATGCTCTGCAAGTGCTGGACCACTGAGCTGCACCCCCAGCCCTTTTTTTTTTTTTTTTTTTTTTTTTTTTTTTTTTTTTTTTTTTTTTGTCTTTTTGAGACAGGGTCTCGCTAAGTTACGGAGACTGCCTCTGGTCTCGAACTTGCAATCCTCCTGCCTTGGCCTCCTGAGCCGCTGGGATGACAGGCTTGCGCCACCACGCCCAGCTTGTTTTGACTTTTGATCTTTAAAGGATGTGCACATGGCCAGGGGGGCAAAAAGATGGCGATCATTTTCATGGTCCCGCCACATGCCTACACCACTAAGCTATCCACATAGCCTCACAGTTTACATGGAAGCAGGGGCATCTGCCACTAAGGATGTGGGTTCAAGGATGCTAATGAAACCCCAGGAACCTCCCAGAGCTCCCAAGAGGGATAGGGAAATGGGACATTTATACAAAGAACCCTCTGTCATCAGCGGAAGACACAGGGCAGAGGTGGGACATTGTGGTTTAGAGGAAGATTTGCACAGAGCAGCTAAGGGAGGGGGAGACGCTGCTAAGGAGCTGGTCTCCAGCACAGAGTCGCAGAGGGGAATCCAGCTGGCTTAAAGGAAATGAGCAGAGGGAGAAGACGGGAAACGTGGAAGGGGAAGGAAGGAGGGCTTCTGAGGACAGAAGGAGAGAGGGAAGACGAGGCCGAGGAACGCAGCCAGGCAGCATGGCAAGGACAGCTTCCTGCCGCATAGAACCTGCCTCTCGGAGAGAGGGGCTCCCGAGAAGATGGCAGAGCAGAGAGGAAATCTCTCCTGGGGAGCACAGCTCCCCTTCCCCAGGCTGCTGGGCGGGTAGCTTTAGGAAGCCCATCAGATACAAGTGGAATGTCAGAGACACGTGTGGCCACGTTCATATGAAAAGGCTAAGAGATGTCTGGCCAGCAATGTCCCCCTGCAGAATCCGCAGGACACAGAGAGCTGAGGCGGAAGGACAGGCCAGCTGGGGCCAAATCCCTCCACTCAGCGAGATTCCGCAGCCTGTCCAGGCTGGGATCATTATCTGCCATCCGCTTATTGTCTGTGATCCAGAGACTTCCCCAGGGTAAACTGAGGCCTGGAAAGTGCGGAAAGGCTCAGGTAGGAATGATGTATGGAAGCAGCCTTTTAAAAGTTGTGAACCACCGATCTACACCATGTTAAGGACCTCACGGAGGATGGCAGTTGCTTTCTGAGCCCAGGGAGACTGCGAGGAAGTAAGTATACAATAAGCACTTCCTGACGGCAACAGCTTAGAGATCCCCTCTCCAAAATACAAGCCCCGGCTGGACTGCCCAGGTCAGGACAGTCTGTGATCCTCCTTGCCTATGGGAACAGGTATCTCAACAGGAAGGCGACATTCACTGCATAGATGGGTTTCAGACTTGCTTTGGAATAATATTTAGATCCCCAAATCCTTAAATAAAAACTAAAGCTGGTGTTTTCCCTGTCTTGACACATGACTAGGAGCCTCTCCCCAATCCAGGTCTGCACCCTTTCCTCCTTCCCTTGCCCTCTCCCTCCCTCGCCCCTTCCTGTACAGCATAATCTCTCAGTGCTTGTTAGAACAATGCAGCCAGCATTTTCTGCAGAGGGTTCAAATGCACACATCTATACTTCAGCTGTGGGCTGGGATTTAGCTCAGTGGGTAGAGCGCCGTGCTGCAGTCTCTGAGGTCCCGAGTTCAATTCCCAGCACCGCACAAATGGGAGAAGGACCTGGCAATCCACTCCCAAGGCAATCCTGAAACAGTCAGCCATTGAAAACCCTATGAGGGTCGCTATGAGTCGGATACCGACTCGCTGGCACCTAACAACAATACTTCAGCTGTAGATTTATACCCAATGAGTGTGACCGTCCATCAGGCACATTAATCTGCTTAAATAGATATGCCCCTCTCAGCATGTGCAAAGGCCGGTGTTCAGTCCCCAGCATCGCTAAAAAAAAAAAAAGTTAAATAAATAGATTGATAGACCCTGGGCCAACATCATCGAAACCAGGAGACCTGCCGCCCCATTGTTCCAGTGGAGAGGCCTTTTACAAGAATTGAAGAATTGAAGAATTGAAGAACACTTTGCCCAGCATGGGTTAAATTCTCTCTCCAGGCATAGGTTTTGTTTTCTTTCTTCATGCCTAATTAAACTGCGCTGTAGGCATGGCTAGGACCAAGGTGCCCTCCTGCTTTTCCAAACACTGCCAGGTCCCAGGCCAGGGATGTCAGGCTCTCTCACGCCCAGGGCAGGGACAACTGGAAGAGCATGGAGCAGGACCTAACCTTGAGGAAAAACAGACACGGGTCAACAGAATGTATGGGTCATTCATGTTTTCCTTTCAGAGTCACGGGGTTAGGACTCTCGCTGAGCTTTGCAAAAGCAAGGGTAATAAAGAAGCCTGGTGTCTGTCCATCCAGCAGAAATCCAACCTCTTCCCTCCCAGAAACCACCTAAACAGTTCATGCTTGGTGCTAACAGCAAGAGGTTGCTTTGTTGTTGTTGTTGTTGTTAGGTGCAGTCAAGTTGTGTCCGACTCATAGCAGCCCTCATAGGGTTTTCAGTGGCAGATTGTTTCAGGATTGCCTTGGGAGTGGGTTGCCACGTCCTTCTCCCATGTTTGCAGTGCTGGGAATCGAACTCCGGACCTCAGAGACTGCAGCGCAGCGCTCTACCAACTGAGCTAAATCCCAGCCCTGATGGTTGCTAACAATGTTTAACCCATAACCTTCCAAGCTGGCTTGCTCTGAATAAAACCCTTTCCTCTTCCTGTCTCTGGAGTGCTTGGCTATATCGGGGCAGCAGAGTCAGACCTGTCCTTGGTTGCAGCAAGTCTAGCCATCCACGTAGAATGCTCTGGTCCAGAGCATGAACGGAGCAAGCGGCTTCTTCCTGGAGGTGGGAAGGCAGGTGTCGGCTGGCCCTGGAAGCGGCCCCCCTGCTTCTGAACTCGCTGGTTCCGGGGTGATTTATAGTTGTATTATTCATAAATCTGTTTGAAGATGTAAACAGGGTGATTGTGCCTCCGTGCGATATTAATAACTTAATGAGTCTGTGCTATTTGTTTATGTAATGGATGATGGGATCTCTGCAGGGGCCAGATACAATGTTACAACGGCTGCTACCAAACGCACACGCAAATGGTATGTTGTTTGAGAAACTAAGGTCAGCGCCCTGACAGAGTCCTCGCTGGCCTGGGTCTCCTCTGCAGCTTCTGGGAGCGCTCTTAGACCACCAGCCTGCCCAGCCCAGGGCCTCAGCATCCAGCCCACTGTGGGGAGCGAGGGCCCCTGAGCCCTTCTTTTCTGCCTCCAATCCCAGCCCTCCATGCTCGTGCGAAGCCTAGGTCTTCACTGAGGTCACGGAGTTTGCATGAGGTCGTTAGGATGGGTCCAATTTGATACAACCGGGGTCCTACAAGAAGAGGAAATTTGGGCACTGAGGAATAGCGGGAAGGTGATGTGGACAGAGGAGGAGAAGACAGCCTTCGATGCAGCAAGGAGAGGCCAGAGCGGACCTCCCTCAGGGGGACCAGCCCTGCCCACACCCAGGTCTCAGACACTGGTCTCCACAGCCACGAGGCAAAACATTGTTTAATTGGTTAATTTCTACTCAGAGCATAAAAGCATCAAACTGTACATATTCTCGGGTGTCACGTGGTCACCTGGCTCCCGTGGACCCAGTTTTCTACTCAGGTCCGGCATCCACAGATGGCAACTATTGTTTGAGCCTCTCCGGCAGAGCCGATTGGCCGTGTGGCCACAGGAAACCTGTGCCGGCCGCTGTCCCCATCCCATCTGCCCACTGGTGGCCATGCCTGGCTCCCAAGCCCTCTGCAGGGAGGCTCGGGGAGGCTGTGCTCAGAGAAAGGCCCACACGGGGCAGCTCTGACCACGGAGGACCTAGAGGGCGAGGGCTCTGGGCAGGGCCTCGTAAGCCCTGGGAAGCCTTGGCCTTGGCACTGTGTGATGCAAGATCTCTTCCTCAAGGCCAGACGAGGGCAGCAGCCAGGCCAGATGCGTAAGGGAAGCCACGGCCACCCGGGAGGAGGGTGGGTCAGTAGTGACTGCCCCAGGGCCACTGCAGAAGTTAAGGGGCCTCACGGCCCAGTGCACCCTCTTTGGCCTCACTGTCCTCTCTGGGGATAGGTGGGGAGAGCTCAGTCCCCTCCCCTGTGGCCCAGCCTCCCGCTAACCCCTCCTCTGCTCTGCTCCGGGTTCCTGACCCCTGCACTCCACCCACCCCCACCCTGAGCGCTGGCCTCCACATGCCAGAAAAGAAGGGTGCCGCTTCCTTTGGCTGTGCTCATCTGATGTTAAAAAGAGAAAGAAAAGGCCGGGAGAGGTGGCGCAC